>CM031570.1:8560907-8922641 GCA_018467065.1 Ephestia elutella | reverse complement strand
TATCTGTTCAAGCAAGACAAGTTCTATGACATCAGCTACGGCACTGGAGACAAGAGTGTGCAGTGCGAAAGGAAGGTAGGCTATTTTGAGTTATTGTATCCGGTGTTTCTCGCCAGTCACTATCTCTTCTAACAAGTAATCTTGCTAGAACTCGCGTAGAGGACGTTAGTTACGACACTGGGAACAAGATCATATAATGTGGAAGAAAGGTACCTAGGTGTTTCTCGCCTAGGCTGTCGTCTGAAGTTAATTTCGCCACCGCCAACTGTCTGTAAAAGCAAGACAAGTTCTATAACGTCAGCTACGACACTAGGAACAAAAGTGGGCAGTGCGGAAGAAAGGTAACTAGGCGTTTATCGCCAATATGAATCTCTTCCAGCAAGACAAGTTCTATGAAACTGAAGACAAAGAGCATATAATGTGGTAGGAAGATAGGAGTTTCTTGTGTTTCCCGCCAGTCACCGAAGGCTGCCGCATAAAGCTAACTCCGCCACGGCCAACTATCTGTTCCAGCAAGTCAAGTTCTATGACGTCAGCATGACACTGGAGACAAGAGTCTAAGAGGAAGGCAATTAGGTTATACAACGTAGCTTAAAGCTAAGATAATATGAAAAGATTGAGTATGTTTCTTGTATTTAAGCAAGGTTTCTCGGCTAGGCGGAAAACCAGAATCACTGCCTTTCTGTTATATACTAGTAATATGCATCGCTGTTATGTATAAAATGTGGCAAATATAAATATCCTAGGCCCTTTCTGCTCTGAAATAGACTAAAGACTCGTTCAAGCGAGTGACAAAGATGGCTTGACAAAATTATTAGTTCTCATGGCTGTCCATATCTTTTTATTGAGTAATATTTTTCTTATAATTTAACCATAAGACATTTATGTTTGTCGACATTTTGTTTTCAGATAGACGCATTCAAGCTATGGATGATGTGGAAGGCTCGCGGCGACGCCGGCCTGGCCCTGCTCACTGAGAGAACCCTGAATATCGCTGAGTTCTGTCTGAACACTGTGGCTGTGAGGTCGGGCTTTCGGCTGCTGACTAGATTGCTGCAGTGCCCCAACGTCTGCTTCTGGTATATACCCCGGTTCATGAGGGGGCAGGAGGAAGATGAGCGGTGGTGGGAACTGATGCATAAAGTGAGTATACTCAGTTAACTCTGAAACATGTTTGTTTCTGTCTGAACGCGGTGGCTATGAGGCCGGGCTTCAGACCACTGACTAGAGTGCTGCAGTGCCCCAACGTCTGCTTCTGGTACATACCCCGGTTCATGAGGGGGCAGGAGGAAGATGAGCGGTGGTGGGAACTGATGCATAAAGTGAGTCAATTCTGTCAACTCTGAAACATGTCTGGTTCTCTCTGAACTAGGCGACCAAGACTGTTTCATGAGTTTCTTTCGGCATTTCTTCTCAGCAGTGGTCGTTCCAAAATGCTAGTAGTTTGTAGCTTTGAGACATAATGTATTATGATTAAATAATTAGTTATCGACGTGAAAAAGAGCCTTCTTTGAAGGCAAAGTTTCAATAAAAAAAAATTACTTTGACTTTGACTTTGAACACGGTGGCTGTGAGGCCGGGCTTCAGACTACTGACTAGAATGCTGCAGTGCCCCAACGTCTGCTTCTTGTACATTCCCCGGTTCATGAGGGGGCAGGAGGAAGATGATCGGTGGTGGGAACTGATGCATAAAGTGAGTATACTCAGTTAACTCTGAAACATGTTTGTTTCTGTCTGAACACGGTGGCTGTGAGGCCGGGCTTCAGACTGCTGACTAGAGTGCTGCAGTGTCCCAACGTCTGCTTCTGGTACATACCCCGGTTCATGAAGGGGCAGGAGGAAGATGAGCGGTGGTGGAAACTGATGCATAAAGTGAGTCAACTCTGTCAACTCTGAAACATGTCTGGTTTTCTCTGATACGGTGGCTGTGAGGCCGGGCTTCAGGCTGCTGACTAGAGTGCTGCAGTGGCCTAATATCTGCTTCTGGTACATTCCCCGGTTTATGAGTGGACAGGAGGAAGATGAGCGGTGGTGGGAACTGATGCATAAAGTGAGTATACTCTGACAACTGAAACATTGTTGGTTTCCCATAACCTCCCTTTGAAATTTTCTATGTGTTGTTTGTGTATTTTTTATAATAAAATTGACATGTTTATTCGAGAACCAAATACGCATGATTATTTGGTACATACATGTTTAATTGGTATACATCACAAAATATCCTTAAGAAAGTTTCTGTATAATTATTTGACATAAATAAATAACATGTTTCTGTATACTTATTTGACAGAAAATATTTGAAACTTTATCTTGTTAAATTGATTTTTCGTTAAGGTAAGACGTTTCTCGCATACGATCTTGACAAAAATTTGTTTGTGTAATGTAATCTTTCATCTACTTTCAGATTACCCCCAAAATCAAGGAACTGCTAACATTGAGTTCCCGCCTCATGGTGGCGTACTCCCCGTTACGACACCATAAGAACTTCTTCCGACTCGCCTTTACTTTCCACCCGATGGTGGACGAGGGAAAGGTGGTAGAAATGCTGGACGCCATTGAAGAGTGCGGGGAGCAAGTTACTTTGTCGATGATACAGTGACTTTAGTTGGAGTTAACTTTGTTATATTGAGCTTAAGAAAAATCAATTGGTACTAACTTTAAAATTAATAAAAATATCAGTAGCCATCGAATCGCCGGCGGTTTTTTACCTCGTCTTAGTCCTAGTGAAATTTTGTTAAAATCCACAAGGCTATGTGGACGTTATTTTTTTTATTTAGCTGTTAGGTCCCACTGCTGGGCAAAAGCCTCCCCCTTATCTCTCCTCTCGCTCGCTACCTGCTGCCACCGCCTATCAAAGGCCGACAATTCGTCAGACCACCTCATTTTCGGCTTGCCTCTCGCTCTTTTGCCATCAGTCGGGACCCAAGATGGTGTTTACTAAAATAAATATTGTCGCCCCGTGTTGACGTATATTAGGTATAAGAATTATGTACCTATGAATTGAATTATATAAATATATTTATCACCACAGTATCTACTTGGAATAAGATGTAAATTTTTGTTCTAATTTGAATTTTTAATGTGTATTAAAATTCTCTGATTTTTACAAAAAATAAATTATACAATTACACAAAAGTTACCGCAATAAAACCTCATTAAAAACCAATTGAAAACCTTTTAACTTTATTATTATAACCTAAAACTGCACGTTCTCCACGATCCAGGCGAGGTACTTGTCGACGCGGGTGTAGACGCCGGGGTGGCCGGGCTCCCCGCAGCGGATGCCCCACGACACGACCCCCACGATGGTCCAGCGGCCGCTGGGCAACTGGTACATCAGGGGGCCGCCACTGTCTCCCTGCGAAAATAATTAGAAATGTACAAAATTTTTGTCAACTTCCTTGCTGGTCTGGGAGCGAAGAAAAACATGACCATGATATTCGATGTTTGACCATGATATGAAAGTTTATATGAATGGCAAAAAATGCAATGATACGGATAGCAACAATTAAATACAAAGCAATATGTTCCAGTTAGTGGTTGATTGGTAAATAACAATAAGTCATCTACTTTATATATCGTGACTCGCCTCGTTCGTGGTTCAGAAAAAGTTTCTCACGATTCGTGACACGAGGAGTGGACGAAAAAAATTATAAAATTAGCTATCTGAGCGAGAAACTTGTGCCTATGCACATATCTTCTATATTATTATTATCTATTATCTATTTATATAAAAGAACAAGGGTGTTTGATAAATCAACGCCCAGCCTAAACCATAAAAGATATAAACTTGAAATTTGGACCGAAGTTTTATGTTAATACGTAGTGCTCAGATAAGAAAGGATTTTTTAAAATTAGACCCCTAAGGGGGTTAAAATTGAGGGCAAAGTTTGTATGAAAAAAAATTAAAATCTTCACTGATTTACTTGAAACTTGGCAAGAATGCTTCTCAACAAAAATAACCAATGGCGTGTTTCAGCGTTTTTTGAAATTCAACCTCTAAAGGGGTAAAAAAGGGGAGGTAAACTAATTTATAAACAAAACCAAAACTATAAAAGCTATAAACGTGAAATTTGGTTAGTGTCTTCATTATACAATATACTGCCCACATAAGAAAGGGTTGTTCATAATTTCAACCCTACAGTCCAAAAAAGGGGTGAATTTGCGTACCTTTAGACAAATCCCATTTGAAATTTCGCCACTAACGAGCAATGCATGTTGGCCTATTGGTAGAGGCCGCGGATCATTTTTTTAAGTATAGGGTTCGAATCCTGCCAGATGTGACTTTTTTTTCCAATTTTTTTTTGCGTTTTGTATTAGTTTTTTAGAATTCTATATTTTTTTAAATATTTTAGTAAAGAAATATTTCAAAAAAGTAGCTGGAAGTAGCTGGATCGAATCCTGCCACTAACAATAATTTTCTGTTTTCGTTTTTTATTTATTTTCTAGAATTAATTTCTTACTTTTTTTTAATTTTGAAAAGAAACGAATAAATTAATTTGCAAATTTATTTCCGGTCATCTACTGATTGTGCCAAGCAAAATAATATCCAATAGATGGCGTTGATAAAATGAGAAATGTAAGCTGAAATTATTTCTCAATATTTTCAATAGATGGCGCTGCGCAATTTTGGTGATTTCTACTTCGCGCTTAGGGGTCGTGGGATAATAATAAAACAGTAAAGATATTTTGTCTGTACAGTACATTTAGTATTTTTGACTCAAATGGATAGAGGGACACTTAAAAAGAATAACAGAAAGCAAAAACATTTTTTTGGAATTTTTTGTCTGTCTGTCTGTCTGTCTGTCTGTCTGTCCATCTGTATATGTATGTACGCGTTTCACGCAATATCTGCTGGACAGATTTGATAGAACTTTTTTTGTTGTATAGCTATTAAGCCTGGACAACATATAGGCTATAAGTGATTTTGAAAACTGGAACACCTGATGAAGAACCTTAACAGAACAGCTAAACTATAAGAAATATGGAAATGGTACCTTTGGAAAAGTTTATCAATCTGACGAGCATTTTCTGTTGACGTATAAAAATCGAAGATCAGTATCATCTGATGAAGAATTCCAAGGGACCAGCTACACTATTACATATGTATATGGAAATGGCGCCTTAGCAAAAGTCGTTTAACCTGATGAGCATTTTCTGCTGACGTATAAAAATTTAAGTTTATGCAACATCTGATGAAGAACTCCAAGAGACCAGCTACTCTATAAAAATGGAAATGGGGCCTTAGCAAAAGTCGTTCAACCTGATGAGCATTTTCTACTGACGTATAAATAGACAGGACACGGGATAGGATAAAGAGGGACTCTGGGTGGTAGTGGTGGTACACGGGAAATTGTAGATAACGAGCAGACGAAGATCGTTTATTGAATGAAATATCACTTTTGATTAATTTTAACACCGCGACTGTACTACGAGTACCTAATATATTCCAGCGGGACACGGGATAACCGAATAGCTGAAATTTTGAGTACTGGAGTTTAGGTTACTACAGTTTGGAACACAAAAAGATTTTTCATCTAAGGAAACTCACGCGGGCGAAGCCGCGGGCAGCAGCTAGTTATATATATAAAAGAACAAGGGTAAATGATAAATCAACGCCCAGCCTAAACCATAAAAGCTATAAACTTGAAATTTGGACCGAAGTTTTATGTTAATACGTAGTGCTCAGATAAGAAAGGATTTTTCAAAATTAGACCCCTAAGGGGGTTAAAATTGAGGGCAAAGTTTGTATGAAAAAAAATTAAAATCTTCACTGATTTACGAACTTGGCAAGAATACTTCTCAACAAAAATAACCAATGGCGTGTTTCAGCGTTTTTTGAAATTCAACCTCTAAAGGGGTAAAAAGGGGGAAGTAAACTAGTTTATCATCACAAAACCGAAACTATAAAAGCTATAAACGTGAAATTTGGTTAGTGTCTTCATTATACTATATACTGCCCACATAAGAAAGGGTTGTTCTCAATTTCAACCCTTACAGTACAAAAAAGGGGTGAATTTGCGTACCTATAGACAAATCCCATTTGAAATTTCGCCAATTATAAACAACGCATGTTGGCTCTGTCGGAAGAGGTGCGGATCAATTTTTAAAATAGAGGGTTCGAATCCTGGTAGACATGACTTCTTTTTACTTACTTTTTTTTTCGTTTTGTATTAGTATTTTTTTAGAATTCTATATTTTTTTTAATAATTTTATTAAAGAATTGTTTCAAGAAAGTAGCTGGAACGAATCCTGCCACAAACAATAATTTTCTGTTTTCGTTTTTATTTGTTTTCTAGAATTATTTTCTTACTTTTTTTTTAATTTTCAAAAGAAACGAATAAATTTATTTGCAAATTTATTTCCGGTCATCTACTGATTGTGTCAAGAAAAATATCCAATAGATGGCGTTGATAAAATGAGAATGGCGTCTTTAAAGTGATTGAATTTAACTTTTTTTATTTATTTATTTTGAAACGCAGTTCCTATGTAAATTTTTGCATATAATCATAAATCGTAATCCACTGAGTCTGCACGAAAAAAAGATGACCATTATGTTTGTATTACGTATTCGATAGCCATCCGTACAATGTAAGCTAAATTATTTCTCATGTTTCCAATAGATGGCGCTGCGCCATTTTAGTGATTTCTGATTTTTAACAGCATAAAGGGGTCGTGGGTATATAATAAAACAGTAAAAATATTTTGTCTGTAGATTTAGTATTTTTGACTGAAATGGATAGAGGGACACTTAAAATTAAAAAGAATAATGCAAAAACATTTTTTTGTTTTTTTTTGTCTGTCTGTCTGTCCGTCTGTATGTATGTACGCGTTTCACGCAATAACTACTGGACGGATTTGAATTAAACTTTTTTGTTGTATATATGGCTATAATTGATTTTGAAAACTGGAACACCTGATGAAGAACCTTAACAGAACAGCTAAACTATAAGAAATATGGAAATGGTACCTTCGGAAAAGTTTATCAATCTGACAAGCATTTTCTGTTGACGTATAAAAATCGAAGATCAGGATCATCTGATGAAGGGACCAGCTACACTACGAGTATTACAAATATGGAAATGGCGCCTTAGCAAAAGTCGTTTAACCTGATGAGCATTTTCTGTTGACGTATAAAAATTTAAGTTTATGGAACATCTGATGAAGAACTCCAAGAGACCAGCTACTCTATAAAAAATGGAAATGGGGCCTTATGCCTTAGCAAAAGTCGTTCAACCTGATGAGCATTTTCTTCTGACGTATAAATAGACAGGACACAATAATAAGGATAGGATAAAGAGGGACTCGGGGTGGGAGTGGTGGTAAATTGTAGAAACGAGCAGACGAAGATCGTTTATTGAATTTTGATTAATTTTAACACCGCGACTATACTACGAGTACCTAATATAATCCCGCGAGACACGGGATAACTAAATTGCTGAAATTTTAAGTACTGGAGTTTGGGTTACTACAGTTTGGAACACAAAAAGATTTTTCATCTAAGCGAAACTCACGCGGGCGAAGCCGCGGGCAACAGCTAGTCTATATATAGACTTGTTGCTTTATTTATTTAAAACTTTATTGCACAAAATTTTACAAATGGTGGACTTAACGCCATATGGAATTTCTCTACCAGTCAACCATTAGACTAAACAGAGAGTAGTAAGGTGCTAAGGTAGCTTTACCTGGCAAGCATCTTTCCCTCCCTCGTAGCCGCCAGCACAGATGTTTTCTTCGAAGACAGTGTTCACCAACGAGTCGGTACATTGCTGGTGGTCCCAAATTGGCACAGCCACTTCCATCAGTACGTCACTGTGTGGTCCACCGTACCATTTTGTACCCCAACCTGGTAATACGCGAAAAAGTTATGTCTTTCACTTTTATTTACTATCTCCGTTAACGGACAGGAGCATATAGCAGTATAGTCATAGTCAGTGATTGATAAGGTAAATAGATTGTTAATGGGTACTTTATAGATCTTGAGAAACTTCGGTATAAACTCTGAGAAATGTGCGAACAAACGCGAGAAACAGGTAACTGGCCGAGAAACAACGATAATTTCCTTTAATTTTAAATCCTTAGTTCCAATAATAACCCCAGTTTCGTTAGTCAGCTCCATGCCAACCAGAGGCAGACATATGGGCCACACGTAGGAGTTGAACACAGCGGGTCTATGTAGCTTCAGTATCGCGATGTCGTGATGGTAGTTAGGTAATTTTTAGATCTTGAAAGCTTTAGTATTACTCCGAGAAATATGCGAACAAATGCGAGAAACACAGGTAACTGGCCGAGAAACAACCATAACCAATATTTATATGAAATTCTTACCAATAATAACACCAGTTTCGTTAGTCAGCTCCATGCCAACCGGAGGCAGACATATGGGCCACACGTAGGAGTTGAACACAGCGGGTCTATGTAGCTTCAGAATGGCGATGTCATGATGGTAGTTGGGTAGCTCGAAGTTGACGTGTTGACGAATCTCTGTGACCAGGAAGTTGTAGGAGCGCGTGTCGTTGATGCGATCGAAGTCGTATTCTCCGAGGCGTACACGCAAATCTTCTGCTTTCCATCTGTAGATAGAATTTTTCCATTACATATCCCATCCGAACTAATATTATAAATGCGAAAGTGACTTTGTTTTTTGTTACTTCTTCACGCTTTACCTACTGAACCAATCTTTCTGAAATTTCGCATATAGTTAGAAGTACTGAGGAGAGGATATAGGGTACCGCTTTCATCCCGGGAAAATGCACTGTTCCCGTGGGAAATTCACGCAGGCGAGATTCAAGCTAGTTGGCTATACTGGCCATATTTGACGAAAACATCCTTCAGTTAATGAGACTCCTAAAGCTGTCTTCTGAGAGTGTATCTTACCTACCTACCATTTTTTTATCAATATAAACCCCGACTTGTTGGCACCTGTGGGTCGAGTTACCTTCTAGTACAGTTAACAGCAGTGAGTTAAATTACCTTCTTGTACAGTGGGCAGCAGTGAGCACGTGCCGGTCGGTGATGAGTACGCCGCCACAGTACTGGCGCATACCCTCGGGTGTGATGGAAGCCATCCAGGGCCACTCCCGCGCATTGGCAGGCCGCGCGCCCGTCATGCGTCCGTGCGGTCGGGTGCTTAGGCCGCAACCTGGATGTAAATGAATGTAATTAATTTCACGACTAAAGAGGAGTAGCTAGATGGAAAGAATTACACATAAGAGATAGAACTGGAAAAAAAAGATGGCACAGTTCCTTTGAGTAAAATCATGGAACGAAAAGTAGGTAAATGAAAAGCTGGTCCAAGATGACCAAGGCATTCAAACTAGTGTATAGAACCGGGAAATCCCGGTACTGAAAATCCCGGGATTACCCGGTTTTTTTATGGCGGTAATAGAACCGGGAATTAAAATACAAGAACCGGGATTTTCGGTACTTTCGGGATTTTTTTTATTTTTTATTTATTTGGTTCGCCAACTGGCTGTGCAACACATAAATTCATAAAGATATATGTGAGAGCATCCAAGTTGTCAGTCTACTTATATTATTAATCAAATCGTTATTTGACATTATCAAAAACCGCATAGAACTCATTGTTTGGTTTTGTAATCAGCTGAAATTTATACCCTCATAGTTTATACGGACAAATCCGTTTTAATATGGCAATTGACAACTATGACGCTATGCGCGGCGAACGGTGCAGGAGCAGAACTCTATCACTACTCGGAAGATTCGGAAGGATGTCAGATCGACGCAGAATGACGACTTCGAAACAAATGTAAAAATCGAGGTAGCTCTTTTCGAGAATGGAGGCGATCGTTGGCAACATTTATCATAAGCTTATGGTCATCTTCTGAGTGTTCCATCCACCAGTGTTGAGCCAGAAAGGATTTTTTCTTCGGCTGGCCTGCGCTGCGGTGTAATAAAATTAGATCGCGTTTAGGTGATGTAACTTTGAGCGCGTTGATCTTTTTGAGGACATATATTACAAAGAAAAAAAGCTTTCAAAAAGACCAAATAGTTTATCTGTGATCGCTAGATTTTATTTAATTTGTAGTTGGTAATCTGTTGGCGTAGATTTTATTTGTATCTATTTGATTTTAATTTTATTTGTAATTTTATTGTAGCTAAGGGTTCCTCTTGTTTTCACGGCGTTAATTAAGAGTACTTCCAATTATAGTTTGGTTTTAACTGGATAATTAATGAATGCTAAGTTTTACTATTGCTTAAGGCTGATTGTTAATTACTCATTAATTATAATTAAAGATAAATTATTTATGGTTGAAAAAAAAATAAGTACCGAAAATCCCGGGAATCCCGGTTCCAGCATAATCCAGTACCGAAAATCCCGGTTCTTTGAAACATATCCGGTTCTCTATACCCTAATTCAAACAAGACTCAAGATTCAGGCAAGCAAACAAGACTTACAAATCGCACACACAAGATAAATTCAACGACTATTCGTCTTATATCTAGGCTATACTTTTAAGTAAGTAATCTGTGGCTATACATAACAATTTTTTTTCTACTTTTAAACTTTCGCGTTGCATTCTCGTAATTTAAAAAATAACTTGGCGGAGCAGTAATTTGCTGAGACAGTCGCGCGGTGACAACGGTTCTTTAAAACAAGAACCGAAACGTTAAAAAGGTACGTGCGCGTTTAATACCTGTATGAGTTTTATTTACATTTAATTATGTTGTTTCTGTAAATGTCTTGTAGTTTTGGAGATATGAGAGGTTAACACTGACCTCTATTCTCAGCGCGCACCAACAACTTCTGCAAAAGTTCAAAACGCTCCTCCTTGGGCGCGGTGGCGGGCAGATCCCCCGCCAGCCCTATGTGGCCTGATTCATCCGGGCAGCATATTCCGATTGATCTAATAGCAAATTAAATCACATATGTAAGTGTCATTTCAATTGAGATTTTAAGTTCTTTGAGCCAGCTGCAAGTTGCCAATATTTAAGTATTGGGTTGCAGCTTGCAGCCTGCTACCAGTACTTCAATATTGGCTATTTATATTATTTTCTTGGAAGCTTCTTTGGTCAGAGGCTATTGCTATGGGATGACGCTTTTTACCCGACTACGGCGAAGCGAAAAAGAGGGTTATGATTTTGACCGGTATGTATGCATATATGTATGTATGTAAGTATGTAAGTATGTAAGTATGTATGCATGTATGTAAGTATGTATGTATGTAAGTATGTATGTATGTTCATCTGTTCCCTCATAACTACTAAACTACTTAGCAGAATTGGACAAATGAGGTGTCGTTAGAAGCGTCTTGGTTGTCCGCTGGTTATAGGCTTTGTGATGTCATCTTAAATATGAAACAGCGCCCTCTAGGGGGCATAAAGTCATAAACTAAAAAAATAGATATTTTTTAATTATGCCGTGTGTGGTATCAAATGAAAGGGCTTAGTTAGCACATTTCAAAAATATATATATTATTAGCTTTTGCTTGCGGTTTTGCTTGTTTAATAAGTAGTAATAGAATTATTTTTTGTAAAAAAATATGATCTGCCCTTTACTTGATTACGAAATACTATCGCCAAAATAATTTAAATGCTTTTTAGGGTGCAGTAGTTGGGTTTTAGTTTTAGAACAAATTTGTATGAGGTGCTATACAAATTGTAGTTTTCTTCTAGTAATTATAGTTTTGTATTAGTTTATTTTTAGATTTAGTTGACTTTTTATTTTGATGTTTATAATATAATTAATAGTATCATGAGCTCTATTAGTAGGACTGCTTTATTGCAAGCATCACATCATCAATATCATCATAGCCTAATGTGGTTTTTCTCGAGATACGCCACGTTTGACATGACTCATTAGGACGTAAAATTGCCGCGCTTGGCCTGCAAGTAGGGAGGTCAAAGTGCCAAGATTACCATTTTTGCCTATCCGCCTCCCTATCCTATTGAATTTAATATGGAACGATTACTGCTTGTCTAAACGTTACATTCTTTATACATGGTTAAAAAAGAAAGAAGCTTTATTTCAACATCATCATCGTTAGGGTTGCCAGGTCGCCAAACCTAGCCGGACAGACCAGCCAGTTTGGCCGGACATTTGGGTAGAAAGTTTGTCTCAGTATTAATAGGTACGACAAAAAAAGTTGTATGTAAAATCAAGCTTTTTTTTGTAATACCGATAGAGCGCAGGGGGGGGGGGACGACGACTGTCGACTCGTCGCCTGCGCTCGGCCACGCTCGGCGCTCGTTCGTTTGCGAAATGTAAAAAGACTAACAAAAGCCGGACAGGCCGGACACCGTTTATTTTGGCCGGACACGCAATCAAAAAGCCTACCTATGTCCGGCTTTATCCGGACGCCTGGCAATTCTAATCATCGTCAGCTTTCAGCTACCCTCTTTTGGGTATCAGTATCTGTGACGTATTTAGAACCGTTGCTATGATAACAATGGAAAACTTGTGTGTCAGAAAAATTCTCTTCATTAAATAGATGTTTTATTATTTTGAAACTGAGTTCGTGTTCGTGGACCATCACATTTTAAAGATAAGATGACAAATTGATTTGATCTCCCGAGCGCAATATTAGCGGACCAGCCAGATCTACGCCTGAAAATTGGAACGCAGCAGCAGCTTCCATACGTTCCTTTGGTAATACACCAGTCGGCGCTTGACATCGTTTAGCCTTAAATCTTTTGCATTTTATACATTGATGTAAAATATTACGTACAAGTTTCCTAACGCCAATAATCCAAAACGACTGACGTAAACTATTTAGCAAAGTCTGAGCACCAGCATGCTTCAATTCGACGTGTCTTCGCTCCACCAGACGTCTAACTATCGTGTCTGCTCCTGGAAGAATGATAGGAAACTTAAAATCATAATCTTCACTTCCAAGGGACAATTTTGTATTTAGGCGTATGACGTTTTCGTCATCGATGAAGGTTTGAATATTTTGATTGCTGACTGAGTCCTTGTATTTCTGTTGTATTAGCCGTATCAGTACTTTCTCGGCATATTCAAACTCGTCGTACGTAAGCTCACTTGTTACTGGTTTTCTCTTAAGGCGTAACATCCAACATAACATTCTTACTATTTTTATGTAACTCGAGAAATAAGTTAATCTATCTAAAAATGATTCTTCCTCAACGAGCAATGTAAGAATACCAGTTTTCTTCCGTTCACTATCAACTTCTGAGCTGTTTATCACAATATCTGCAACCGGCCAGCTAACTTCGTCCAACTTCAACCATGCCGGACCTTCCCACCAACGGCTCTCGAGGAATCCTTTGGGATCTATGCCCCTGGACGGCAAATCGGCGGGATTCAAGTAACCTGGTACGTGTCTCCAAGCAGAAACAGAGCTTAAACTTTTTATTTCCTTTACTCGGTTGGATACAAACACGCTCCAAGGGCCGTCACTCTTTATCCACGTTAGCACGACAGTAGAGTCTGTCCAATAATATACGGCACAGTTCGGTAAGTCCAACGATTCTATTGCTGTTATAGATAGTCTACTAGCGAGGGTCGCAGCAATCAGCTCTAACCTTGGAATAGTTATCTTATCGACAGGTGTCACTCTTGACTTCGCCAACACAAGACTCACGTCAACGTTTTCGCCGTGTTTTGATCGCAAAAATATGCAGGCTGAATAAGCATCTTTACTTGAGTTGCAAAGAAATGCAAAAGTTTTCCCAAGTGTCTATTCTGCAAAAAAAGACATTATACAATGATGTGCGCAGATATGGCAGCGGGTCAAGATAGCAGTAATAAACAGTCAGAGACATCGAGCAACTTGTCATGCCAACAGAAGTCTACAAGAACGACCTTATTGCAAACTTTGGCGATAAAAATTGTACATAATAAGAAAGAGGTCTGTATTAGAGCGATGATTGACAGTGGTGCGCAGAGATCTTATATCAAAAAGGATTTGGTACAGAAGCTTGGCATGAAACCTACGTCGAAAGAGATAATGAATCATTGTTTATTCGGCGGGTTCGAGACGAAGAAAGAAGAATGTCAAGTGTTTGACATATGCGTCAAGAACATCGAAAACAACTTTTCTATGAATTTATCTGTTGTAGAACAAACTAAAATTTGTGGTTTTTTACCTAAAATAAGATCGCACGTACTATTAGACCAATTAAGTAAAAAGAATATTCGTTTGTATGACTCGACCGACTCTCCGGATGACGTAAGTTTATTAATTGGTGCTGACTTTTCTGGTTTGCTCTTGACTAGTGACGTACTGCAACTTGACAATAACTTGACCGCTATAAAGACAAAATTGGGTTGGACTATTCAAGGTCCTATCACAGGGGTTTACAGTTCCATAACAAACTCGACTACGATTCTTCACTGTTTAAACAAAATTGATCTCACAGATTTGTGGACCTTGGAGGCTATAGGTATAAATGATCCCGCAGTACAAGCGACCAAGGCCGCACGTGATCAAGAAATACTCTCAACCTTCGAGGATAATATTAAGGTCAATGAAGAAGGTCGTTATGAGGTGAGTTTACCATGGCGTGATGTTCCTCGTTCACAAACAAATTATGAACTTGCCAAGAAGAGGATGGAAAGTACCATGAACCGTCTCAAACAGCTAGGTAAGTTAAATGATTACGATAACGTATTTCGTGAGTGGTTACAGCTTAACATAATCGAAGAGGCACCTGACCAGACTGTTCAAGGCCACTATATGCCACATCATGCGGTTATCAAAGAGTCAAGTTTGACGACTAAAATTCGGCCAGTTTTTGATGCGTCGGCTAAGGACAGGAATGGAATCTCCTTAAATTCGTGTCTAGAGAAAGGCGTGAACCTCCTCGAAAAAATCCCTAATCTTTTGATTAATTTCAGGAAGTACAAGATCGGAGTGACTGCCGATATAGCAAAGGCATTTCTTCAAATTTCGCTTGCGCCGGATGACCGAGATTATCTGCGGTTTTTGTGGTGGTCCAAGATTGACGAGGAAGAGATAACGATGGTCACCTATCGTCACAGACGTGTTGTTTTTGGAGTTACATCGAGCCCTTTTCATCTCATCGCTACCATTAACCACCATCTAGATAATTGTTCGGACCGTTATAAGGAAACAGCGATGAAATTGAAGAAATCGTTTTACGTAGACAATTGCGTCGCGAGCTTGGAAACAGAGGAAGATTTAGAGAAATTCATGGCCGAAGCAAAAGAAGTAATGCATGAAGGTATGTTTGACCTCAGAGGCTGGATCGCAACTCCCTTTATCGTAGAGAGAAATGTGGAGTGTACGTCTATATTAGGCGTCATGTGGAACGTAAGAGAAGACACCCTAAAATGTACTGTTAATTTTAATAATATTGACTTTAAGCTAACAAAAAGAACATTACTATCTGTAGCTCAAAGGGTTTTTGATCCCATTGGAGTAACTTGTGCCACGACCATAGTTCCAAAGATGATAATGCAAAAATCGTGGTCGAGGAGGCTGACGTGGGACCAAGAATTACCCAAAGATCTTGCTAAAGATTTTAAAAGATGGTTAGAACAAGCTTATGTCATTAATGATTGCATTATTCCCAGACGGCTGACGACTATGCCAGTAAAAGAATGTGAAAACTCTTTGCATGTATTTTGCGACTCAAGTAAAGATGCTTATTCAGCCTGCATATTTTTGCGATCAAAACACGGCGAAAACGTTGACGTGAGTCTTGTGTTGGCGAAGTCAAGAGTGACACCTGTCGATAAGATAACTATTCCAAGGTTAGAGCTGATTGCTGCGACCCTCGCTAGTAGACTATCTATAACAGCAATAGAATCGTTGGACTTACCGAACTGTGCCGTATATTATTGGACAGACTCTACTGTCGTGCTAACGTGGATAAAGAGTGACGGCCCTTGGAGCGTGTTTGTATCCAACCGAGTAAAGGAAATAAAAAGTTTAAGCTCTGTTTCTGCTTGGAGACACGTACCAGGTTACTTGAATCCCGCCGATTTGCCGTCCAGGGGCATAGATCCCAAAGGATTCCTCGAGAGCCGTTGGTGGGAAGGTCCGGCATGGTTGAAGTTGGACGAAGTTAGCTGGCCGGTTGCAGATATTGTGATAAACAGCTCAGAAGTTGATAGTGAACGGAAGAAAACTGGTATTCTTACATTGCTCGTTGAGGAAGAATCATTTTTAGATAGATTAACTTATTTCTCGAGTTACATAAAAATAGTAAGAATGTTATGTTGGATGTTACGCCTTAAGAGAAAACCAGTAACAAGTGAGCTTACGTACGACGAGTTTGAATATGCCGAGAAAGTACTGATACGGCTAATACAACAGAAATACAAGGACTCCGTCAGCAATCAAAATATTCAAACCTTCATCGATGACGAAAACGTCATACGCCTAAATACAAAATTGTCCCTTGGAAGTGAAGATTATGATTTTAAGTTTCCTATCATTCTTCCAGGAGCAGACTCGATAGTTAGACGTCTTGTCGAGCGAAGACACGTCGAATTGAAGCATGCTGGTGCTCAGACTTTGCTAAATAGTTTACGTCAGATGTTTTGGATTGTTGGCGTTAGGAAACTTGTACGTAATATTTTACATCAATGCATAAAATGCAAAAGATTTAAGGCTAAACGATGTCAAGCGCCGACTGGTGTATTACCAAAGGAACGCATGAAAGCTGCTGCTGCGTTCCAATTTTCAGGCGTAGATCTGGCTGGTCCGTTAATAATGCGCTCGGGAGCTAAAGCCTGGATCGTTTTATTTACTTGCGCCACGTACCGCGCCGTGCACTTAGAAGTGGTAGAGTCGCTCTCAACGGGCGAGTTTTTGATGGCGTTAAGACGTTTTGTGGCAAGACGAGGCCGGGTAGAGCAGTTATTTAGTGATAATGCAACAAATTTTAGAGGTTTGGATAACGCGTTCAGTTCCTTGGACTGGGACGAAATTCATCGTTTTTCGTCAATCACGAGAATACAATGGAATTTCTTGCCGCCGGCTGCTCCTTGGTGGGGAGGGTTTTATGAGCGATTGATTGGTTTTTTGAAACAAATCCTACGCAGAGTACTCGGAAAAGCCTCCATCTCACTAGTTGAGCTGCAGACAGTACTGTGTGATTGCGAAGCCGTTATTAACAGTAGACCTCTTACATATGTTGCTGGCCACAAGGAATTACAACCGCTGACGCCCTCAATGTTTGTTCAGCCATTAGCATCTCGTTATTCTGCCGATTTTGATGAAGTTGATAGTAGAACTTTAAACTTAAGGCATCGGTATTGCCAGAAGCTACGCGACGACCTTAATCAACGTTTTCGTAACGAGTACGTTGCTTTATTGACTCAAAGGCGTGAGAAAATAAACCTCAGTCAAGCGCTTCAAAGGGGAGATATTGTCCTTATGGAGACAGATGGTAAGCGGGTCACATGGCCGTTAGCTGTCGTCGAAGAGGTATGCACTGGCGCCGATGGGATTGTTAGGGTGGTGCAAATACGAACTTCATCAGGGCTAAAGGTAACTGTCCAGCGAATATTTCCTCTGGAGCTTCAAGACAGACCGTTTGACTATACTACCAGACAAGACTGTAAAAAAGAGACTGATCACAACGACGACGCACGGTCAAAGCGAATCAGAAAGTTGCCATAGCACCTTTTTGATTACATATTGTCATAGTTAGTGTAGTTTTTTAAGTAGCCTCCCGGCTTTACTCGCTTGGGAGTGTGACGTATTTAGAACCGTTGCTATGATAACAATGGAAAACTTGTGTGTCAGAAAAATTCTCTTCATTAAATAGATGTTTTATTATTTTGAAACTGAGTTCGTGTTCGTGGACCATCACATTTTCCTTTTGTCTACGCTAAGCTTCTCTATCCTGGGCCATCGCCAGTTCTTGCCAGAATACTCCTTATTTACGTCCAAGCTAAGCTTTACTTACGTTTGTTCAATGATGCACAAGTTTTGTGTGAAGTGCACCAAGTTGTCCACGATCTTGTCCTTGAGGCAGTATTGCAGGTGCTTGCAGTGGCCTGTCTTGCCGTTCGGCAGTGTGCACTCTTGGTACATGATGTTGGGCTAAAATTGGTACACAATGATAGGCTTCATATACTGGGTTACTTAGTTCAGTCATGAAATTGAACTTTTATACCCAATGAAAGCTATAAGATCGATCACGCGTAAAGTCCATTTATTCATAATTGTCCTATTATGTAAACAATCTTACCATGTCTTTTTATGATTTTACAACAATATAAACTAAAATAGACTTTTTCGGAAATTGCTTTCGTGATTAATAAATGTTTTACTTTAGAATGTTTAGGTTTGAACTAATATTTGATGTATTTTCAACAAAATTAAAAAAAAAGTACTGTGAAGATTGTTTACATAATATTATGAATAAATGGACCATAGGTACTTTTTGGTGTAGGTTTTTATATTTTTACAAGAGAAAATTGAGATGAAAAGCATGGCAGACGCAGATTTTGGTCATAGTAGCGGATAACCTCTATCTAAATGTCGATATCCTAATTGAATATCATTCAAGACAGAGGGTGCTATAAAATGTTTGCTTATAATCTTTCTACTTAAACTACGCTACCTCATGTATAGAGGAATGTCATTTTAGCTTGTGAAAAGATGAAAATATTAATGAAAGAGGGTAAAAATATAAGTTTGAACTTGCCTTCTTCGGATCAATTTGTACAAACCGCTTCATCCTGCTGCCGCCATCTTGCGTGCTACTTCCCGACTCCAGATCTTTCCATGGTGGTTCTGAGGATTCCACTGTCAAGGAAACATCATCATTTAACTTTCCTTTGTTCTCGTGTATACTACACAATTATATAAGAAAATATGCAACTAAACACTTGTGCAGAGCAACTACGCTCTGCTGCCAGAAAATGTGCGCAGAGCGAATCCGGACAAACGAAGCGGCGGGAAGAATTCTGTACCGGAACTTCACCGGGAAAAAACCACCGGTAAAAATAAGTACCGGGAAAAAAATCTCCACGCGGCACCACGTTTGCCCGACTAAAACCTAACTAACTTAACGCAGTCTGCTACCACCGTAGCTTATGAAGGGAGCTACAGGGCCCTATATGATAACCTAACCTATAAATTAACTACAATTGAACACTTACCAAATTAAATCTTCTTTCTCTTCGGATCCAAACTTGAGTGTCTTCGGGAAGGGGGAATTCCTAATCACCCTACCTAACCCTTGAGATCTCAATTCCCCATAACAACTAAATAGATTTCTTCCCGTAGTTTCACTCGGGAACAGCCAGATGTGAACAGCCAGCCACGTTTCACCTCTCACAAGAAAAAGTCACAATAACAGAGTTTTTCACAAACACAAATTCAATAGTTATTTAACAAACAGGAAATTCACAATTATCACTCAAACTAAACAACAAGCAAAAGACGCGAGACCGCTCCGCGTATTAAAATCAAACCGATATCGCCCTGGACAATGCAATGGCGGACCACACGCGACGCCATCCACGCTAGCAGTGTGAGAACCCCAAAACGCCTGGCGGCGATAACAGGAAACGCCTGCGTTTAGTTTTACCCAATATATTACAAACATCCCCCCGTCCCGGTCTGAGAAGCAGACCGCTAGCTTACTCTACGGGAAGGCGGGCGAGAGAGGTCACACCTCTCCTTAAAATCGAACCGTCGACCAACACCTCAGCCACACGCGGAGTGCCATCTCCGCCAAGAATCAAACGTAATATGCGAGCTCGTCGCCAAAGCAATGAGGGCAAATTTGCCTCTTTTAACAATACTAAATCACCCTCCCTGGGAGGCTCAGTCCTGTCTGTCCACTTCACTCTTTGCTGCAGCAAATGCAAATATTCAAGCGACCAGCGACGCCAAAAGTCCTGGCTCATTTGCTGCAACATTTGAAAACGCGACAACCGATATACGCGTTCATCCTTCCACGGGTATTCGGGCAGGGCATTCAACGGCCCTCCCACCAAAAAATGACCAGGGGTGAGAGCTTCCAAGTCATTTGGATCTGGAGATAGCGGACAGAGAGGACGAGAGTTGAGGACCGCCTCAACTTTACAAAACACTGTGGCCAGCTCTTCAAAAGTTAGAGCCGTTTCTCCGATAATGCGGCGGAGGTGGGTCTTTGCGGATTTCACAGCCGCTTCAAAAATCCCTCCCCAATGGGGGCAACTTGGGGGACTAAACTTCCAGGTTATTCCCCTTTGGGCAGCAATTTGACTTAAACTAGTACAATTTTTATCAATAAACACAGAAACATCCTTAAGATAATTTACAGTTCCTTTATAGTTTGTGCCATTGTCAGACCTAATAAGGGAAGGTAGACCTCGACGCGAAACAAAGCGATCCAACGCGGCGACGAAGGCCTCCGTAGTCAGAGCCGATACCACCTCCAAATGGACAGCCTTGGTGGCCAAACAAACAAATACACACAAATAGCCCTTCACAATACGGGCATTACGAAAGGGAGAAGCCTTGATCGAAAAGGGACCGGCAAAATCGGTTCCAACGCCGTCAAACGGTCTCGAAGGTCGGATTCGATCAGCGGGCAAATCACCCATCTGTGGTTGCATCGTGGATGCCTTCAACCTATAACATGCAATACATCGAAACAGGACACTACGGATTGCTCTTCGGGCAGACAAAATCCAAAACTCGCGCTGCAAAATAGCCAACAAAGCATTGCACCCAGCATGGGCGTTACGAATGTGTCGATCAGACACCAAAAGCTGCACCAAGGGTCCGCCCTTGGGCAACAACAGAGGATGGCGAGTCTCATATGGAAGATCCGCCTTCCGGAGCCTGCCTCCAACCCGAAGAAGCCCATCCGAGTCGATGTACGGGTTCAAACGAGCGACCGCGCCCTTCAACTTAGCGCGTGCTTCGCGCAAAATATGAAGCTCTGACTCAAACCGTCCGGTCTGCACGACACGGACCCAATGCAACAATGCGCTCCGGCGCTCTTCTGCACCTGCAATCGGCTCCAACCGCTTTGCCTGTGGGTTTCTACAATTATGTATGAAACGCTTAATCCAACTGGTGACACCCAGAAGCTTATCCAAGCTGCTATACCGAGCAAGTAGCCAATCCGGCTCCGACGTCGTCTCAGCGACTACAGCATGTACACGGAGCCCAGTCAAACTCAAAGAAGTAACATCTGTCTGACAGACAGGCCAAGATGTTTCTGATCCCATCAGCCACTCTGGACCCCACCAGAGCGGGTGTGACACCAATTCTGGTGCCGTACAACCTCGGGAGGCACAGTCCGCTGGGTTAAGCTCTCCCGGCACATGTCTCCATGTTATATCAATTCCGATATTCTGGATTTGGGAAACCCGATTTCCCACAAAAACCTCTAAGGTATGTGGGGCCGCGCGCAACCATGCAAGCGCGACCTGGCTATCCGACCAGGCGAAGATGTCCCGTATCTCGACCGTGGCCGCCAGCTCACATGCAACGTGATGCAACAATTTAGAGAGAAGGTGAGCTCCACTCAACTCAAGCTTGGGAATAGTCAGCCTAGTCCTGATGGGGGCGACCTTGCTCTTCCCTAACAAAAGCGAGACATTGACCCGGCCATCGGCGTCAACTGTCCGCATATAGACTGACGCGGCGTAGCCTCGCTCCGACGCGTCACAAAAGCCATGCAGGCTGGCTCGATATTTCCCGGGGGGCAATATTCGACGAGGCAAGGCAATCCGATTGACTTCCTTAATCGATGGAAACAACTCGAGCCAATCATCCAATGGAGAGCCAAACAGCGGCTCGTCCCACGAGACGCCCAAAGTCCAAAGTCTCTGAAGAAGACACTTTGCAGAGAATATCACTGGACTGATCCAACCGCTTGGATCGAACATACGGGCTATTACGGACAACACCGTTCTCTTAGTCCAGACTTTTGGTATTTCCAAGTCCACTTGGAATGTAAAAATATCAGTTAGCGGCTGGTACTGCATGCCCAGCACCGCTATCCTGTTGGGATCATCCACATCCTCAAACAGGTGAGGGTTCTGTTGGTGATCCTCCGGGATCCCTTCTAGAACTTTAGGCTCATTAGACAACCACTTACGTAGCTCGTAGCCACCTGTCTTCTATATTTCAATCAATTCATCCCGCAGTAGGAGGGCCTCCTCAATACTTTGGGCTCCGGTGCACACGTCATCAACATACAAGTCACGTGACAGCACGGAAGCCCCACGGGGAAAGCGGATCCGTTCCCGCTCTGCCAATTCAAGCAATGATCTGATGGCGATATAGGGACTAGATTTCAAACCATACGTGTTTGTGTTGAGTTCATACACCGTCACAGGATCCTCAGGGCGCTCACGCCAGAGTATCAACTGGAATCGCCTGTCCTCAGGATGTATGACTGTCTGGCGGAACATCATCCGGATGTCCGCACCAAAAACCACTTGATGTCTTCTAAAGTTCAAGATGATGTCAATTATGTCCCTATGCAATTTGGGACCCGAATGCAAACACAGATTCAACGAAACCCCGTTCGAAGTGGGTGCGGACCCATCGAAGACGGTCCTCAATTTGCCTGTTGAGGCCTTCACCACCGCGTGGTGGGGCAAAAAATAATGCTCAGTTGAGCTCCAATCAACTCGAGCCGGAGACATGTGACCCAAATCCTCGTACTCGCGCATAAATTCAATATATTTATCGCGAAGTACGTGGTCACGCTGCATACGTCGCTCCATGGACAGCAGTCGTTTCTCCGCAAGCGCCCTACTTTGCCCTAGGCTAGGACGAGAGGCAACAAAGGGTAACCTAGTTACAAACCGACCGGAGGGCAACCTCTCCGTGGTCGATCGAAAAAGGGCTTCGCACTCAGCGTGTTCCGGATCCATCCTGGAACTCATAGGTGGCTCCTCCACCTCCCAAAACCTTTGCATGGTCTTGGCCAAGGACGCAGATGCGACAACCGGTGGCTCCTCCGCGGTGCCATTATCAAACACAGGGCCCATCAGGGCAAAACCAAAAATCGTAGACACTGCCATCAGTGAAGACGAACCCAGAGCCTTCTGTGTACCCAACAAAATCCAACCCAATACGTCCGAGCCCAGGAGCAAGTCCACTGGGCCGGGATGAAAGACAAAGGGGTCGGCCAAATCCAGACCCGAAACCAAAGACAACACACCCGGCGGTATGTCTGTCGAGGGGTGCCAACCCGCAATGGTATCCATTACCATAGCCGAAGTCGTGATCCTCATTGTGGAGGACTTCAGCGAAGAAAAGGTGACAAGTGTCTGGCCCGTCAGACACTTCACTTGTATGCCACCAACTCCAAGAAGTGGCACAGGCGAGTCTTCCACGACTAAACCTAACTGGCGTGCCACTCGAGTGGTAACCAAACTGCTTTGAGCCCCTGAGTCCAACAGAGCTCTCAAATTAATGGCTTCCCCCACGACCCCATACGCGGACCACCGCGGTAGGGAGCAGAACCGTCCGCGGCTCTGTCCCAGCAAGGGAGCAAGCTAGTTACGGGCTCCCCACTCTCTCCAAACCAGGGGCGCGCCACTGACCCGGATAATATGGCGGGCGAGTGCACATCCCCATCTGAGGGGGGCAGAACCCGCGGCCCGGCCATACAGATGGTACGGCGGGTGGTACTCCAGCCGTGGGTACTCGTGCAGCGGCGGAGAAAACCGCTGCGGCTGCATGTGTTGGGTATTGGTAACCCGCGTGGAGGGGTGTCCCCACTCTCACGTCCGATCTAGGGCCCCCGCCCATGGGGGCCCTATCCGGGGCCTGGCCAGCTACATACTGGCCATGACCTTG
Source organism: Ephestia elutella (assembly GCA_018467065.1). Classification (NCBI taxonomy): domain Eukaryota; kingdom Metazoa; phylum Arthropoda; class Insecta; order Lepidoptera; family Pyralidae; genus Ephestia; species Ephestia elutella. Next base: position 8,898,918 of record CM031570.1, on the reverse strand, counting down.
GGGCGCGTGGTCCCGGTCCGCCAAGACCCGCGCAGGTACGCGACCCCCTCCCGAGGGGGTGCGACGAGCGAAGCCGCGTCCTCCGTCCGGTGGTGGAGGGCTTCGCGCAGGAGCGCCCCCGCCCATAGGGGACCCCTGCCTCAACATCCGGGGGCCATCCCCGTTCCGGTTCATGCAGAGCATCGCGTGGTGCCGCCCACGGCATGCACTGCATGGTATGGCACTGGGACAGTCACGTGCATAGTGACTGCCCAAACAATAAAAGCAAAGTTCATGCCGCTTTGCCATGCGGCGCCTATCTTGTACTGGCAGTCTCTGCCAGTCCCTGCATTGCAGCAGGCTGTGGCCCATCCGGCCACATTGCAGGCAGTCCGCGTCCCCCGCGACTGCTGCCGTGTGTGCAACCCGCACACCAGCTCCACGCGGTGGCGGTTGCCGTCCCTGTTGGGGCCTACGTTCAGGCGCTCTGGATGGCGCTGAGTCCGTCATGGTATTCTCAGCCGCCCGTGCCTCAAACTCCAAAAACTTCACCAAGTCAGTGAATGTTGGTAGGGTGGTGCTATCCCGTTCCGCATTCTCGCGCTCAAATCGCGAGCGGATGTCATTGGGTAATTTGCCCAATACAATGTGCACCAGCAAAAAGGACCATTGGTCCACCGGCAGCCCCAGTGTGCGGAGCGCGTTACAGGCCACTGTAACGGGCGTGAGCAACTGCAGGCGCAACTGTGCCCTGTTGGCCACCTTGGGCAGGGCCATCAACTGTGCGGCGTGCGCATCCGCTAACAAACGTAAGTTTTGGTAGCGGGAGTTCAATAACTCCCAAGCCGTGTCGTACTGGTCGTCCTCCACCCGGAGGTGCTGGATGAGCGACCGCGCTTCACCCTCAAGAGTGGAGAGGAGGTAGGCCATCTTCTGGGCCTTCGACAAATCCTGTCGTGCTACGACCAGGGACTCAAACATATTTTTATATGCTACCCACTCCTCCATCCTACCCCCAAAGTGGGACAGCTGAAGGGTGGGGAGCCGACCAGTAACCGCTGGTCCTTCCTGTCTAACAGGTGTGCGAGGGCTGGTCCGCCAGCCTGTCTCGCCCTTATTGCGGTCACCGCCTCCGCGATATCATCGTGCAGACTCAGGATCTGGTCCATGTCCGCCATGTGACCTGCGTAGGCCTCCGGGGTAAGATCGGCTTCGGTAAGCGCCGCCATGGCCGCTTCCGCGCTAATCAATCGTGAGTGGAGGTGATCCGCTCTTAGCAGTATGGCGCCCTCCCTGTCCTTCCGGGACAGGAGTCCTCCGGCCGTCACAAACCATCTCAATTCGTTGGCGAGTGTCGCCTTAGCATTGGGGACCTTCGCCATCGCGTCAAGTCACAAACAAAAAATAACAAAAGGTAAATAAAAAACAACAAAATCAAGCAACTACACGAAGAACCGCGGTAGGTATGAGAATGGCACAAACCCGGAACGCACGGTACAAACCGCAAACAAATACAAAAAAGGTTACAAATATTCTTATACAAACAAACTAAGAAAAATCTAATAATTTTTACAAACAATTAATTATTTTTTTTACAAACGAACAAATAGAGGGTAGATAAACTACGCTCTGCTACCAGAAAATGTGCAGAGCAACTACGCTCTGCTGCCAGAAAATGTGCGCAGAGCGAATCCGGACAAACGAAGCGGCGGGAAGAATTATGTACCGGAACTTCACCGGGAAAAAACCACCGGTAAAAATAAGTACCGGGAAAAAATCTCCACGCGGCACCACGTTTGCCCGACTAAAACCTAACTAACTTAACGCAGTCTGCTACCACCGTAGCTTATGAAGGGAGCTACAGGGCCCTATATGATAACCTAACCTATAAATTAACTACAATTGAACACTTACCAAATTAAATCTTCTTTCTCTTCGGATCCAAACTTGAGTGTCTTCGGGAAGGGGGAATTCCTAATCACCCTACCTAACCCTTGAGATCTCAATTCCCCATAACAACTAAATAGATTTCTTCCCGTAGTTTCACTCGGGAACAGCCAGATGTGAACAGCCAGCCACGTTTCACCTCTCACAAGAAAAAGTCACAATAACAGAGTTTTTCACAAACACAAATTCAATAGTTATTTAACAAACAGGAAATTCACAATTATCACTCAAACTAAACAACAAGCAAAAGACGCGAGACCGCTCCGCGTATTAAAATCAAACCGATATCGCCCTGGACAATGCAATGGCGGACCACACGCGACGCCATCCACGCTAGCAGTGTGAGAACCCCAAAACGCCTGGCGGCGATAACAGGAAACGCCTGCGTTTAGTTTTACCCAATATATTACAAACAACACTCTTGTCTAAACTAAATCGCTTATGCAGAGAACTGTATCTAAATCGATGAAACCGATTTAAGAGATGTTAACATTCACATACACACACAATCTCCGTAAACGCCTATAAAATCTCCGTCGCACGTCCATAATTTTTCCACTCACCGTTCACAAGAAATCCAACAAATACTAAAATTATCACCAGGATTGACATTGTAACCACAGCGGCTCACATAAAGTAGTGATTTATTTTTGCAATTGGGACAGGCAGGATGCTGCGATAAGTCATAATCCACAGGATGCTGATAACGAAGATGCGACCGAATTGTTAATTTAAAAATATTTTATGTAGGTACCTACTAAATTTCGGCAAACCCAAACCACTATACTACAAAGTACAAAGCCTTGTTATGTTTCTTTTAGCTAGCTATTAAACAGCAATAAATTCTAGTGATATGATTATTTGTCAAGTTACGTGGGCTAGGTAAGTATTAAGTACTGCGGCGCCACGAAACTCATAAAATATTTTCACAAGATTAACTAGCTCTCATTAAATACTGCATTTATTAGGTAAACTCTCAATATGCTTAAAATGTTTAATGTCTATGATTAAATATCCGAGGCTATCGCCACAGGACATTCGGAATAATCACAAACTAATGCTAATTTTGTAGTAGGCGGCCTTTGGATTGTTGGCACATTGGCAAATTTGTACTACCTATATTCCAGGTCTACTTATTGTCCATCTTACACTAAGATGATTCTCCTATTTTTATTTGACAGCCATTATAGGCCTAAGAGGGCGAAGGGCGTTGGTTAAAGTTTATTGCGAAAGGTCAAGTAAATGATGGTTTAAGTTACTTTTAAAATCACGATAAGTATAAGAAACATAACACTGAAGATACAAATTTTAGAATTTCGTCAGATGCAACTGGGTATGATATATTCTACATCATCCGTCAGATAAATATAAACGAATACCAATATTTTCGATTTGGTTTACCCTGACGTGGTAAATATAAGTGAAATTCTCCACACAAATTAAAAGTAACAACTAGCAAGCAGAAATAGTCCATTGTAGGAAATACTTCATCAACTTTAGAATGAACCCTGACCTTTTGTAACACTAAACGAACCATTATGTTTCTAGGTACCCATAAAATAAATAAATGCACAAGATTGAGTTGCCGTGCGTACTGCAGTTAAATATGTACTTTATTGCCTTTGTAAAACCATAAAATGTAAGATATATTTATTAGTAGAATACGTGTGAAATTGATAAAAAATATTAGCTTAGTTCCAATATGTAGCCATTGTTTGGTGAGTAGAATTAAAATCGTGAAAATTGAAAATGAAAACTACTTAGTTAAAAGCTAAACGAAATTATTTAACAAGATAATAATCGTTTGAAGGTTTCGGTAAAAGTAGGTATAATTTTGACCCATTGCACTTTCATTTATTTTTTCCAATTCCTCGGCGTTAGTACTGAATTTTATCAAAACATCTACAGGCAGAGACGTGGTATAACTAGTCTCTATGTAAATGTGGAGTGCAACAACGGTAGATCGCAGATTGCAGGTGCATACCGCCAGATTAGGTCGCATTACAATACTGGCTGCGTTATACAGGCCAGCATAAATGAAAGAGGGCCACAGAGGCATCATAGACGACACCAAACTAACTGTCATCTGTTTCCTGCGATGATAGTGAGTGAATTATACTCATGTTGCTATTGCTACCATCCTCACAGTGTTCCGATCTCCTTTAATTCCTTAACCTAGGGAAAAGACTTAAATTACCATGCTCCGGCTTGTGTACCAAGGAGGTCCTTAGCGAGGCCCACGATACGGTTGGCGTTGCCACGTTTAGTACGTCAGGGTAAATATATAAAGATTTTTGCCATTTCGATTAGACAAGAAAGAAGAAGAAGAAGAAGGCTTTATCGAGGATCGAGCGTATAAGAATTTTACAAATACGTGTATTAAATAATCTACTAATTATTAAAGCGGGACTAAAATAGTTGATGTTACTTTATTATCCATTTGATGGACTTTATTTTTGACGCCGTATGTTTCATCCTTCGAGCGACGAGGACTCGCGGAAAAGTCCGTGTTGCTCTATAACTTCATCAATAGAGATGACACTCGTAAATTTGAGAGCCTGAGGTAAATATTCGTACAATGTTTATTTTGTGGCCAGAACGCGTGCGCCGGCGCCGCTGCCGGCCGGCGGGCGCCAATCCAATCGATTTTTCCTTGAAAATCAACGAACCTAAATTATTCTATGCACACCTATTTGAATAATAACTAATTATATAAGAACCTATGTATGTACCTAAGTATATGGTATTATTGAGAAAACAATATTCAGTCGGTTTTAACACGGCCATACTTTTTGGTAGATTGTGATATTTGGAAAAAAATTAGTGATATTATATGGTGCTACAATTTTTTCATAACTATTAAGTAATGGTGTTTTGCGAAGCAGCGACGACTACCGCTACTCATTAGTGCAATATATGCATTCATTAAGTATGTCCCGCTTTTAATAGCTCACAAACATTTCGCCGTAATATTTGCATCTCACCTCACATCATAAATACTTTCATAAATATCAAACTATATTCAAACTATGTATATTTCTTGGCAATGTGTTGATTTTTCGTCAAACTGTTTTGCTGTCGGTACAGTCGTCCTTGGCAGATATTCGTCAAACTGTTTTGCTGTCGGTACATTCGTCCTCCGCAGTTATTCGACACTCGCAGTGAAGGGGCGCGTAGGCAGAGTTTCCACATTTTGAGCGATTGCACAGTGCGATAGACAACCAGAGTTATTTGTCATGTAGACCAACATTTGATACCTGTGACTTGATACAGACAGGTCTACTGCGACCTTGGGGCAAGTGACTTTGCCCCATTGCTGTTGTACCTATTACCAAAAACTCATCGAAGATTTGCCAATGGATCTTATACATACTAATTAGCCTAGAAGACTAATAATGTCACTGAAATGAATTTTCCAATGTGGCTATCTGGTATGGGAAAAGTCTTAAGTCTGGAAAAATTCGTAAAGACGAGCAAGACCAGTGCGTCAAAGAAGTATGGACTCTTTTACCGTGGGTCCGATGGATATAATCACAAATATGTAAATACAAACAAAATGGCGCGTGAAGTGAAACCGCGGAGTCAGTACATAATAACTAAATATTTAATGCTGTAATAAATGGCTTGTAAACCATATCCAAGCTTATACGCGAAATGTTGTGAACAAAGCCTAGAAGTTAATAAGAAAGCGTAGACATTAGCCATCTCTCATCTGCCTCTATAATACATATTTTAGATGGCAATAAGTAACTTAGGGATGTTATGGGTATGCAATTTCGGATCTTGATATATCGGAGCCTCTAATAAATAGATATCTATAATGAACACAAAAATGCAATAGATGTAGGCCCGGCAGTGCAAAATTAAATACATTTAAGTACAGATATTGTATTGTCTTTACATCCTTTACGGGGTAGACAGTGCCAAAAGTTGGGAGTTTGGTGGGCCATGTTTAGCTTATAGTGGACTTATTAGTTGAATAAAAAAATAGCAAATATTAAATAACCAGTAAAAACAGCGTGTCGTAAGAGCCCGCAAGACGTCAGGATTGATTTATTATATCCGGATATCCGATTTCGGACTTCGGATCCTATTATCTCCATAACATCTCTAATTGACGACAATAATCTGTTTTATGACGTTAAACCCAGTTGCAAGAAATTATCATGAAAGCTAAGAAACTTTCCAGATGGGATAAATATTCATAGATATACCTACATAAATACTAGAGCAATTGCGACCAGTTGAAAACTGAACTGCCTTGTTAGAAACCAGTTCCTGAGTTCATCTCAGAATACAACTGATAAATATGCAGTAAACTTATAAATAAATACGTAGGTATGCATTTTCTCACGTCGATATGCCTCATGGACAACAAATGGAAAATGGTATTCTGATATTTTTATCTGTCTATTTAAAAGCGAATTAATTAACATGTAGGTAACCATGTTTCTGTCGACATATTTTAAAACCTGTAGAGAAGGACTAAAATCACGATCTTGCCTTACTTCTTGGGATCGCCGCAAAAATTATCTTATCTTTTGCCTTTTCATCTTTGACACGAGATTACTCTGGAACTCTGTAGTCTATAGGATATTTTTATTGATATATACAGGAAAAAATTAAATTAATTAGGAATTAAAATGCGGGAAGGAAAAAGCTTCTTTGGCTAAAGCATTGCCAATATCGGCTAGCCATTTGGGCACGTTGCCTCGAGACATATCTCTTGAGAAGCCTCTATAAAATTTGTATTATATTAATATATATTATTACATGAAAAAATGGTTTTTGCAATGACAAAAAAATATTCCTCTAAAGTGATACACTAATGAGGATATTAGTATTAACAACATGACGATGCGCCAGTCAATTTAGCATGTAGGAAGTAGTTAAGCGACAATTAACACCTCTAGTCCGTTACAAGCTCTAACACGTTTTGTTTACAATGTGAGCGAACGAAGGCATACATCTGACTGGATGTTCCATACTTTTGAACTTTTGCGTTATGCAAATAAAAGTAAACAACAAAGTATTTTGTGACGGTACTTAGCGGAAAAATAACATGACGGTAGATGAAGATTCTGAGATGCGGACGGAGCAGTAACTTGCTGAGTCAGTCGCACAATGTTTGCAACAAGATCCGAAACGTCAGAGAAATTAAAAGGTATGTGCGCGTTTAATATCGACTTCTTTAGTTTTATTTACATTGGTTGTTCCCTATTTTTGAGATGCTTGTAATGTATTATCTACTCAAATTATTTTGTGAAGACAGTCTTTTGGTCGCATTAAATAAAAAAAAACTTAACGTAAAATGCGAAAGCGAGCTAATATAATTTCCTATTCGTGCTTCCGACGACGACCGCAACGCAATGCCTGAATACATGTTCGGTATATGTTCTGTACATAATTATATCACTATGATGATTACATATATTTTTCTCGTCTCTCCTACTTTAGCATGTAAAACATACTTACAGCAGTAGAACAAATGTCTCATCTATTTAAAGTTTCATGTATGTATTCACATACATACATGAAACTTTAAATAGATAATACCGTACTGAATACACGTGCAACGAAGAAAAAGCGCATGGCTTTTGGTTCCGTACAATAAATTAACATTACGAAAACTGATAATGTTTTCAAATAAAAGAATAAACCATCTGTGTGGAGTCACTAAATCCATATGAATTTAGTTCTTTGAAATAATATAATACTATCTGTGGATGATATTGTTAAAACCTGATAATAAGTTAGATATGTTAAAGATATAGAGATCTCAAGGAATAAACAGCAATTTTCATACAGGATACCTTTGTTTTATCATTGAAGATAGTAAGTCGTTAGACGACCTCCGTGGCCCAACGGTCATCGCGCCGGACTGTCACACCGGAAGTCCCGGTTTCGATCCCCGGTCGGGTCAAGATGGAAAATGATCTTTTTCAGATTGGCCTGGGTCTTGGATGTTTATCTATATATGGATTTGTTATAAAATATAGTATCGTTGAGTTGGTATCCCATAACACAAGTCACGAACTTACTTTGGGGCTAACTCAATCTGTGTAATTTGTCCGTATATAGTTATTTATTTATTTAAGTGATTCGTGAAATGATTCATTCGATAACGATTTAGGTTGGCATTCGCTTCATCCGCGGTTCTGAAAACTAGGGTCAATCTCACCTTAGTTATTTATCGCAATAAACCACCAATAAATTAGGTACCTATTCTGGAATCTTAATAACCGTCGTTGCCATTCACCATTTCCATTATTAAGTTATTTATAGTGAAGAGAACGTGGTACAAGCAGGGAAAACGGCTTTTCAGATGCATCCAATCCCCATTAACCTGTGGTACCAGTAATCAAGTTGACACTGACGGCCTTAACATCTCGTGAACGATCTCTAAAAACGGTATGCCTTATCATTAGGCTCGTTAGAGCCATATAATTACTAGCTACACTCGACATAGTTCAAGAGAATCTCCTCTCTCTTTTCAACTTGTCAGATATTAGAGAGTATTGTGGTTTCATCGTTTGTTCCAGTAAAATGAAATTGTTATAGTTTAGGAGTAGTTGCTTCCTACTTATTTCTGTCTTTTTAGGAGTTTGTCTTTTCTCTTTCCTCGAAGATGAAGTTAAATTAAACTTATAAAATGTTATATTTCTGGCCCGAACAATTCATAATCAATATAAGAGTCTAAACGACGCGCGACGACGTCAAATATTTAGATCACGTCAAAAAATAAATGAATTTCCTCTCTTACACTTTTCGGACATCAGCTTTTCACAAATATGTATTAAGATGAACCAATCTATATTTAAAATATGTTACGATTTGTGACAGAAATAAAAATTAAATTTCCAAATCAAATACAACTAGGTATTTCTATTTAAATTTGATGACTGCGTATTTGGATGTAGGTTTAATACTTTATCAATGCTCTGACTGCTGATTTTGCAAAAGCTTGCACTTGCATTCGTTGTCTAAAGTCAGATGTACCTATTTGGTAACTTGATAGCTGTTGTTGTAAGTTAGACTTTAGATCTTGAAGAAATTGACTTGGCAACTTGATAACTCTTACATATCAATATTTATAAAGTCTGTCAGACAACAACGCTCAGCCAAAACTAGTGGACGTAGGAAGTTGAAATTAGGCATGTAGGTTGCTTAGGGAGTGTAGGGGTGGTGTAATAGAGAATTTCCCGAAAATCTCACGGAAACAAAGTCCAGCAGGTCTAAAACGGCCATTTTGATGAATCGGAATATGATTCATTTTTCAGTTCCTAAATATTTAAAAATGAAACTTATGTAGCCACGTGTAAGGTTCATTTTTAAATATTTAGGAAATGAGAAATGAATCATATTCTGATTCGTCAAAGTGGCCTTTTTAGACCCCCTGGGCTAGTATTTAAAAGTTATCAAATTGTGATCTTCAAAGGTATAATTAGGTGTATTCGTATACTTAATTGTCTTAATTTTTTCTAAATAGATACTAAATTTTCGTGGATCATAAAAAATTACCATGTCATGTAGTCATTAAAATACCCATGTGATATTAATTACCAATTTATATTTTATACATACTTAATGTAAATAATAACCGAATAATTCATGCCATGACTCGTGGTAATCACTGTACCTGGTGCGAATACAAATGGTAAACATTCAAAAATCAATCGTTTAATTAAACAGTATTTAGGTATCAAGGCCTTTGTCCAGCAGTGGACGTCTTTCGGCTGAGAGAAGAAGAAGAAGAAGAAGGTATCAAGAAAATAATAAAAAGACTTCACTGACTTTGAAATGATGATTTAAATTCACGAATCAATTGTTCTTAAAAAACCATGAATGATTCGCTCGTTATTAGGTCGATCACCGATTTTTTGTAAGCTCACATGAATGAGCGTCATTCAAGTTTAGTAATTCGGAATCGAGAATGTCGATTATCGACTGACTGCCTGGACGTGGTCCGCCATCTTTGAATCCTTGTTGTGCGTGTCACGTCTCTTCTAAAAACCGAGGCTCGTATACTTACACCGAGGTGTTATTCTATAAAGATTGTCTTGCTGCGTCATGTAGTTTTACCTGTAATTAAATTAATATCGCTTTTCTACATACATAAAACAAAGTCGGTTAGTACTTCTTTATTAACACACACATACTAAATATGATACATAATTAAAATTACAACTAAATTAACTGAAATTTGAAGTTAGTTATACTATTTATATCTTAAGAACGGCTGGACCGATTTACATGAATTTTCCACACGGGTTGAGTAAACCTTGGAATAGCATTTTGTGTAATTTCTATCCCGAAATCATATCTAATCCCTTGAAAAAATCATACTTAAAGAAATATTTACTTGAATAAGTAGACAAATACTTTTACTACAGATCTATCGATAATATTTTTTGTCTATCTTATATAACGTAGCGAAAGTTTTACGCCTAAAGTAATGTCCGTTTTTTGTCCATCAAAATAACAGTCACTATACTTTACGCGGCACTACGTGCTTACGTACAATTTTTTTATTTTTAAATTGCCACCTAAAACTTGATAATTTAGTAACAAATAGACTCTAGTACTTTGAAGGCAATAGATTCTCTAGAGATTATCGAAATAAGTATTCTTTATAATTTGTAAGCCACTTATTTTATGAAAATCCAATACCCTAACTAATATTATAAAGCGAAAGTGAGTTTGTTTGTTACCTCTTCACGCTTTATCTACTGAACTTCCTGAAATTTTGCATACACATAGTTAGAAGTACTGAGAAGGACATAGGGTACCATTCGTCCTGTGAAAAAGCACTGTTCCCATGAAAAAATATACGCTGGCAAAAGCTAGTACTTAATAAATTAAGGACGTCCACGAATTAACTGTTATTTTATTATTTTAGTTCCGTTTAGCACACTAAATGCGGTGTCACTCTTGCGTCTGTGACCTTGGACCTTAAATCTTGAGATTTATATTACATTCATGATAATGCATATATTTTTAATAATGGTGACTTTAAGAAGGACTTTGGGCTAGCATAATGTTATCAGATAATATGCGGGAAACATAAGAAAGTAGGTTATTAATATTACATTTATTTTGGAAATCGAAACCGCCATGAAAAGTAGCCCGTTGATGTCTTTTGAACCAATGAAAATATTTTGAAAATATTTGTATGAAACGTTAGTTATGATTAGAATAAATTTGATTAATGAATAGTTATACAACTTATGAATAAAAAATCTCCTCGAACGCGCCACATCGAGGCAGTGTGCTCAGGACACTGGCAACATTTCCCAGCGGACTGCGAGGCCTATCCGCTGAGCAAAGAAGACACCAGCCCTCCAGTTGCCTCGATGAGACGCGTTGTGATTTGACTTAAGAAATTAAAGCTAACCTAAAAATCTGTAGCTAACTTATATGCCTGCCGAGATGTTAGGACATTATGTCTGACTTACCTGCTGAGGGGATAGATAATAGAAAAAAAAATCATTTCCGAATGATCCTGCCTGCGTGATTTTAATCAGCGAGGCGCGATTGTCTAGTCAAGTAAGATGTTGGGATGAAATAATTTATAAGATGTGACAACCAACGAGGAGGCATCAGAAATGGCAATATGACACCTCTGCTATCGAAATCGCGATCTGATCGCGTATCGAGAGACGTTTTTTTTTTATTTATGTCTGTTCCGGAAGCTGTCAATTAGTTAAAAGATTTGATCAGCGTGTGACTTCGCACTTTCGCGGTTAGGAAAAAATATAGCAATTTTATTTTTAATTTAATTCTATACGCATTAATTATCTAGCTATACGCTATAAGATGAAGAGTTTGCTTGAATGAGTTCAATGCGCAACTATAGTTTGAATAATTTTTTGTTGTATATGACAGTCATATTCATGAGGTTATTTCTCTCTCAGCCGAAAGAAAGAGAAAAGTCCACTGCTGGACAAAGGCCTCCTCCAAGGATTTCCACAACGACCGGTCCTGCGCTGCCCGCATCCATGCGCATCCCGCGACCTTCACCAGGTCGTCGGTCCACCGAGTGGGAGGCCTGCCAACACTACGTTTTCCGGTTCGGTTGAGGTTACTTAGGATCCTAAAATTCTTACCAGCGAAGCTACGGATTTATTAGCCGAACGACACTTTAACAGGCTTGTGGTTTGAAGACTTTAATATATTCCTGTATAAAAAACACTAAAATTAAATAGAAACTATGACTAAAACGTGGTTATGCCCAAGTTTTGTGTTCGATTGGAAACTCTCCAGAATATCGCTGTCTCCTGCATCAATTAAGGCCCTTTTTGCGGGCTACAGTTAGCGTCCCGAGCCCTACAAGGAGCGCTCGCGCATGCGTCAGCCTGGTTCATTTTACTTAACTATATAGAAGGTACAGAAGGACGATTTGTCATTGGATTTTGATAAAGAAGCGCTCTTGAATGTGTCATACCGGTTACGTTCAATAGATTTAAAGAGAGTACATTGAGAGGACTTGTCATATCACTAATACACGACTTATTTTGTGCCACACACATATAGTGAAACTTGTGAATTATTTAATTTTCTATGGATGTATGTAACTTGCAAGCTACATGAGAACTACTTCCGCTTGTCTTACATAGTTGAAATTTTAAACGTGGGTTCAGTTCCGTTTGAATAGGTACCTATACTTTTATTATTTATAAGCATGACCTTAAAGGTGCACTCTACTTGCGAAGGAAGACGTTAAGCCTCTAGTAATGGACCTCTCTACTGCAAGAAGAAGAAGAAACTCCTCAGCGGTTAATTGTACGGACATCAAATTTTTGTCACACATGTAATGCACCAAGACCCTGACGTCAATATAGGGTTGTGGCAGATATGATTTTTTGTAAAAAACTTATTTCTGTTTTTCCTGTTCGTTCAAATAGAGAAAGGATCAATTGTGTAGTCTTTATATTTTGTATTTTGACGTTAGCTTTCTACCTCATTCATGGATGATGTATATGGACCTTGCCGTTTTCGTTTTATCTCTTTTATGATTTACTAGTTGGTACAGTTCTGTTGTTAGTTACTTAGGAGTTGTCGTTTGGTTTGGTTTTCTATTTCAAGTTCTGTTTCAAGGCGTTAGGTTTTGCCAGATTAGATTTTACAATAACAGACGCAATAACTATAATTAAGGACCTTCTATAAGTGTTAGCTAGCAAACTATTTTATTACCTACTGATTCTCCCTTCCGTTAATTTGACCACTATTCAGCTATAAGTATTATTAGCCCTGTCTACATTGTAAGAAACATGAACCCGATATTGTATCTAAAGGCAGCATTACTGCTGCCTGCAAGTAATTAAAAATTAATTGGAAAAGCTAATTACATATGTCAAATACAGCCTTCCGGACTTATACAGTTTCTTAAAAGTTCAATTAAGCTCTACACGTTTCTATAATGAGCATTCGCTTCTGTAATCGGGTAAGAATAAATGAAAACATGTAACGTTTTTTTTCGCGCCCATTTCGTGTAGCGGAAGTCCGCCATGCCTGTCGAAGATGTCAAATTGTGGCGTGGAGAGACAGCTGATGACAAGCGTGGGTAGTGATTTGAAGCGATGGAGGATGTCTACTTTATTTAGCTTCAATTTTAAGGTCCTGACAAATGAGTTTATTTCTTGATGACCTCCGTGGCGTAGTAGTCACCGCTCACGTCCGTTAACTTGGGTCCCTGGGTTTGATTCCCAGCGAGGGAAATATTTGTACTTGTTTTCACATATATGTGAAGCTATCATTGTCGTTTGGACAGATAGACTGTAAGGTAGTCCTGCTTCATCCCGATTTCTCTGTAGTTTTGATGTTAAAAAAAAACAGACAACAACGGCCAACCCTTAACACTAAGCTGGTATCGTAGGTCCGAGGACACAAACACAGAAACGAGCACAACACATCCAGAACCGCAGACAAATATCGTCAAAATATGTACAAATATTTGCCCGTGATGGGAATCGAACCCAGGACCTCCATTTGGCAGTCAGTCGCATCCACTAAGCTACGGAGATAGAAAAGAAAGAAATCGTCTTGTAATGAGCCTTAGCATTTGCCCTGGAGATCTACCTGTAGTCTTCGTTGATTTCAATGAGGTAACAGTAGAAAGTCAGAGTCAATCAAGACTCAAGAGTAAATGACAGATGCAATGGAGTAAGACTGATAACTATCTGATCAGGCCACGCCCAGGCTTGATAACTGAATGTTAAAACAATAACAGTGGTTATACTTATTGTATGTCATATTGTTGTGTATGAGTTACATGACATTACATGATGTCAGCGTCATTACCGCGTGTACTTTTGCTACAAATGATTTTTTTCTTTATTTAAATTATTAGCTTACGAAAGAAATACTTGTATATCAAACAGGTTTGATTAGGAAGTCAAGTTGTGACTTGCCACTGGCTCCGGCGAGTATTTAATGGGCAAAGCTTTTTGTCGTCCTTAGACGGATGTAGCCATTACCTCCTCCGAGAAACACTACACTCATTACGGCTGCACTGGACACTGGACTTAAGACGCAGTCGTGGCCGTGGCGCGGACATATGTCTCTTCCGCGTCCCTTTCATACAAAATATATAAAAGCGTCGCGACACAAAATATATAAAAAGACAGGGTGCAGACACGATGCTTACTCGTCTATCTGTCTGTCCAGCGCCTCATGTGTTATTTCTCATGAAATACTAAATTAAATATGTAATCGGTAAAAGCGTATTAAATGTATAAAGAGTGAGGTTCCGATCTTTCTCTTGACGTCAAAGCGCAATTCTATATTTTTTGTTTTCTAAAATGCGAGTGTCGGATTAAAAAAATATATTTGAAGAAGAAAAGAAAAATAACTAATATCTCCTACTTATTAACCTCACTTACCTAGCACCTGAATTCATTTAATTAAACTATGTACTTCATGATTTTTTTGTATGCAGATGAAGCCAGAAAAATTACTTACATAACATCAAATTTCATTCAGAAGTTTTTGTTGGATGCGTATGCAAACATACAGACAGAAAGTTGGACTTAAATTCTTAAAAATAATCAGTTTGTTTTCTTTAATATCGCCTAAGTATGTGTACAAAATACAGGTTACAGTTTTATTACAACTACATATGTATAGATATTCTATGAATTTTCGACCTGTAAGTACACCTACATTGACGGCAATAACTGAAAATCAGTGTTTCTGTACTGATGTGCAGAAAGACTATGTAATTTTTAATTAGTTCAAGCACAAATTACTAAAAACTACAACTACCCTTTTAACTACTCATGTGGTTTAAGCCTTTGTTTTTTTTAAATGTTTTAGTGTCTGTGTCAATTAAAATAAACTTAAACTTATTCTAGTATAACTGATAACATATCAAGACAATCAAAATTGGTTCTCATAATATTAGGTAGCTATTAAGGCCTAGAGTTAGTTACGGTTACGTGCGGGTGCGGAGTGGGCAATTTATTTATTGTTCCAGTTCCCAGCAGTGGGACTGGCCAGCTAAGTATAACTGATCATCTGTCATGTCGGTTTGTGGGTGGACTGCTTTGGCGGCTATTACACGGAAAAAGAGCTTGCATCACCATGCGCTATGGGCATTTGAGTTTAAGTATTAATTCCCAGATAGCTCATCTGGTATTTAACTACAAATTATATAAATTTCAAAATTTTCCAACGAACTGTCACTATATTAAAATTTCACTTGTTCAGATTCATTTCTTCTTTTGTAGGTATTTCAATTTATGACAATTTGTGTATAAATTGTATTAATATTGTAACCAATTACCTAGCTCTGGTAGCTCTTACTTTAGTTAACGCGTATACAAAGTCATTGCAAATTTGTGACTAATTAGTGGGACTTTTTTGTATAGAATATTTCTTTCAAGGAAAACACAATATAGATACTTAAATCATTTATGCACACACACACACAGCAACACATACACAATCCAGGTGAAATATAGCAGACAGATATACATAAAGTCTCGAACTTACTTTGGGGCTAACTCTCTCTCTCTCTCTCAGCCGAAAGACGTCCACTGCTGGACAAAGGCGTCCTCCAAGGATTTCCACAACGACCGGTCCTGCGCTGGGGCTAACTCAATCTGAGTGATTTGTCCGTTCCGTATATATTAAGACACAATACAAGAGAGAGACGACAGATCTGAAGATGACCCATAAGTAAAAAATGCCCAGTTTTTTATATCTCTTTCTCAGACTCAGTTATCAATCTCTTTTAAATAAAACCTAGACCGAAATCTCCATGATCTAGGCATGTCTGAGGTGCCGGTCTAGGTATGGAAGTCATTAGCAAACCGGTAAGGTAAGGCTTCTTAATTTTGCACTACACCAGTCATTGCCAGACTGAATTAAGATTGGAAAGTTGGTGAAACCCAATCACGTAAATTATAGTAAAGTCGTTTATCGTTACTATGTGATAGAACTGTTTCATTTTTTAACGATCCATCGATCGAATATAAATACTTTTCCCAATCTTTGACATAGTTTAAATAGAAGTACTGCTTACATCTAATGAACGTTGAACTTAATTGTAAAATTTTACCTACTTTTGGTACAATATGATTTTGACAGATGTGTTGTCTGATAGCATCTAAGCTAAGTTTTTAACCAACTTCCCAAAAAAGGAGGAGGTTATATGTTTCGATGTATGTGCGTTAGTACATAATATCTCGATGGATGTATGTATGTTTTTTTTTATGTATGTTCGTCGATTTCTCCGCCTATGGTGGACTGATTTCCGAAATTATTTTTTTATTCGATACGGACTATTCCCAAGTTGGTCCCATTTTAACCACGTCATAATCTGTTCGGTAATTTTAAAGATACCTACCAAAATACCTAATATTGGATTATAGAGCAAAAGCCCGCGACAGCATACCCTCGTAAAGAAAGAAAAATGTATTGGCATGGGTGCATGCACGAGGTGAAGCCGGTGCCAAATTAAAAAAAAAAAATAATATAAATTACATTAGAATCATGAGGTATAAATAAAATGCCTAACAAAACAATTACATAATATCCTTACTCCTGCACTTGGCACCGACTTCACCTCGTTCAGTAGGTGGCATGCCAATACATTTTTCTTTCTGTTTGATAAATCTGCCTTTATGTTATTTCATGATTTTAAGTTTCATGATGGAAGTCGGTTCATTTTTTTGTAAAAAAAATTTATTGAATTAAATTTAATTAAGTACTTTATGTAGATATGTACAGATTGTTTTTCAGAAATTTATTGACATTTGATGTCACTGCAGTTAGCCCTATAAAATTCTATAAGTAGGTACCTAGGTAAGTAGCACTTAATAATTCTGCGGCCGTCTGATAGTTTTTGTGTTAACAATATATGTGCTGCTTCAATCAGTTTGATGAATTCTAATAAGAAGTCATGTGATGTACTGATTATTATGTAGTAACGTAATTCGAAGCTTTGTTTAATATCCTGGCGAAATTTTATTTAAATTGCTAAATATCACTAAAGACTTGTACTTATCACTAAACACTTAAATAAAAGTTGTTGGTTGTTAACGTAACTACCTACATATTTCTTTTTCGACATTTCATTCCGAAACATTGAGAACGCTCTGAAATAATTTAAAAGAATAACATTTAATGTTATTCTTTTAAATTTTTAAATTTTGTTATTTTTTAATTTTGTCCACCATGCTTTAAAAGCATGGTGGACAAAATTAAAAAATAAGATGTGAATAGCGTAATAAAAGAAACGCACCAAAATATTCACTAAAAATCAGATTTTATAAATTCTCCGTCATAAAAATCCATGAAAACGCAATAACATCCACATTGCAGCGCAAATTCGCTAATTTACGATCACTTCGTATCAATTGTTGTCTCGACTTGTCTCAAAATGAAACAACATATGTCCCACTCCCACACAAATTGGTTGATCTCATTTGATTGCGTTTCGTACGATTTTATTTCATCCTTATTATCGAGCCTGCATAAAATTGCAAGTTTTATCTGCAGATAAGAGGAGCTATTTTCATAGCCACCAAAGGTGTTTTACATGTAATGTGCATATTGGTAGTAGGTACCCAAGGTATCTAAGTTCAATAATAACAGGCATCCCACCCCATCAAACTCATTTTTCATGTAAACTGTTACAAAGACCACTGTCAAAAAGTTATCAGATAAATTCTACACGCCCTTACTCTACAATACTCTACATGCCCTAACTTCAGAAACTCTACAAATTAGTGAAAATATGTTGCTTGGGTTTGGCCATTTCGTCTACATGAATGTGACGTTAGCGAAACGGCCAAGCCACATATTTTGACTAAGCTTTTAGACCTACCTGTAGAATACCTGGTATAATACTACAATTACTAAGACTATTACTTGTGTATTGCAATTCAATATACATATGTATATTTCCAGAATACACTGGGTTTATTGAAACATCAGCGTGACAATGGAATCCAGCAATTTCACACATCAGTCATATAAACAAACATTACATCATATGCAAGCATCTATAACGGAAAAGCATAATAGCACTTTCACAAAACACATTAGATCAAAAGTGGTCCGCTCAATTACTAAATTCACTCGAATGATGATGATTATGATGATGTTATTCTTGGAGTAATAACAATAATGGTCATATCACTTCCATCTCCAAGGGCCATTTTTCTATTCTGTTCTTAATGTATCTATTCCGACGAAATACTGTTTTTATTTGTACACA
Source organism: Ephestia elutella (assembly GCA_018467065.1). Lineage (NCBI taxonomy): Eukaryota > Metazoa > Arthropoda > Insecta > Lepidoptera > Pyralidae > Ephestia > Ephestia elutella. The sequence continues at coordinate 8,880,269 of CM031570.1, read as the reverse complement.
ATTCTTTCAAGCATAGCAAATCTTCATTCATCAATTTTTATTGAACCGTTAGCCGTTTAGGAATCGTGGTGGAAAAAACTTGCATAGTACATACCTTCATGAACCCTAAAATCACAACACTTCACTTTTAAATTAAAGATTTGAATATTTATTTGAAATCTAAATTTTTATGGTGTAGCAAAAATAAACCTCTTCTTAAAACTAACAAACAATAAAATAATGAAGAGACTATGAGAGCTATTTCAATAGAAGAAGGAAATTAAGCAGTAAATATTGACAAGATTTTCTAAAATGATATTGCTCTCTAAATTAGATTTCAAAAGAATCTGAAGATCCAGTAGCTAAACATTGATGCGAAGAAATACAAAAATCATTAAATCATAATTGTAATTGTACAAAAATCATTAAATCACATGTCAATATCATAAATAAATTAAATCATAATTGTACAAAAATCATTAAATCACATGTCAATATCTCATCATAGGAAGCAGTCAATCGGAATAAATAATCACATAATAATTTTTAATTTATTAAACTCTTGACGCCGAACTAATGACGCCGCTCCACACAATCTACGAAATAGTTATTAAAACATATTTTAATGAGGCATAAGACTTGAGACGCCATGCCGACTTGATATGGTAACTACCTCACTTTCTATATTAACTATAACCAACATATTTTGAACCTTAGACATAACGCCAAATGTTAAATCCTACATTTTTATTTCAGAGTATGTGCAAAATTATTAAAAAATGTAGCGCTATCGGCTTCTATTCCCGCGATGATCGAAGTCACTCGTGACAAGACGGGATGAAAAGTAGTAAAAATGTACTAATACAAAGAGTAATTAAACGTCAGTCAAGTGAAGGTTGAAGAAACGATTGAGAATACAATGAGTAGAAAGAAAAACGTATAGAAATTGTATAGAAAAGTCAGCAGGTTTTGTGAGATGTCTACAACTTTTTTCTTTTAGATTAGATTTTAGATTTGCCTAATTGATACATCTTACCAAACTCACAATCTCACACACACGCATCTTTCTTCCATCTTCACTTACATCAAACTTTCGCATATATAATATTATTTAGTTAGGTAGCTTAAAACTTTATAGACTGACACGACAGGTCAAACTATAATGGGCAATGATAGTTTCTCCTCGCTACTGTTAGCCCGGGGCGATGTTTATTGTTACGTGTTACTGCATGTATTTCGTATTATAAATGCGCTAGTAGCTATTTTATTATCTGAATAATAGAAATGTTAATACCGGCTGAATAACGAAAGCTTAATCCAGTCAGACCTGTCTACTAACATTATAATATAAGTGATTCAGATATAGAAGATCAAAATAGCATGAGAGAACATAAGTAGCAAGAAAGTACGAGTATGTAAGAAACAAAGAAGTGAAATTAGCGAAATGTAGTAGACACACACAGTACGTTACAAGGTCGGCACCCTAACCCATTATAAATGGAATAAACGGAATAAGGATGATTTATATGACATTTATTTATTTTTATTTATTTATTTATTTATTCACAACTTACAGCTATCATGACAGGTTAGCCTAATGCGATAGTGCAGCTTATTATTAATATTTACATCCTGTAACATATAATGGATAACCCTACTCGTGTGAATTCACTCAACGAGCAATAAAACAAATCTATCTCATTAGCTATGAGGTTGAGTGTGCGCAGCGCCCGCGTCAGAGGAGCCTTCCGCAGCAGATTGGTCCGCGCGAGCGGCACCGCTAGCAGGGGGGGTCGGTGACGGCGTCGCACGTACCTGTTTGGCACATACAGCCCGATCTGCGCCAATACATCCGCATGATCCATTCTACCTCTTAGTATCTTAAATAAATAGGAAACGAGAGTCAAACTCCTCCGAACTTTCAGCTCATTGTACCCCACCATGCCCAAAACAAACAAAGTTGGATACATTAAGGGGTAGAATGGGTATACTCCATATAGTCTCATGTACAAAAATCTCACAAATTTGTTTTGAATTCTTTCTAACATAAGACTATACTTCGCTTCATGCGGATCCCAGACCATTGAGTTTGCCTCCAGCTGACTACGTACCAGCGCATTATATAGCGTTATAATCGCTTGAATGCTTGTAAAATGCCTAGCTGAACGTAGTACAAAACCCAAATTTTTAAAAGCTTTCTTACATATATTTGTAGTATGTGCTCTGAAATTTAAGTCAGTGGTGAAAGTAACACCTAAGTCCCTAACCTTATTAACCCTATTCAGAACTGTCCCACCAATACTATAATCATATTGAATGGGGGAGCGAGCTCTTGAAAACGACATTATTACGCATTTTGAGGTATTAAATTGCAAAAGGTTTTCATGACTCCAATTTAATACCCTATCAATGTCTCTCTGTAGAAGCACACAGTCGTCCGGGGTCGCAATTTTCATGGTCAGTTTAAGGTCGTCCGCGAACAGCAAGCATGTGGCGTCCTGCACCACCTGAGGCAAATCGTTAATCATCAGGACGAACTGTAATGGGCCAAGATTGCTGTCCTGACTCACTCCTGATCTCGTGAAATACGACCTCGAGGAGTGCCCTGCGTACTCCACATATTGCTGTCTGTCACTTAGATAACTTGCAAAAAATTGTAGCAAGTGTGGGGTGAAGCCAAACCGTGCAAACTTCATTAGCAACCTGTCATTATCTATTAAGTCGAACGCTTTTCTGTAGTCGAAGTAAGCCGTATCTGCCTGCCCCCCACTGTCCACTGCTGGTACTATGTAGGTCATATGACTAGCAAGATTAGTGGCAGTACTTTTTGCCGGTCTAAAGCCATGCTGCGCGTTAGACAACTGGGCGCTTACTTGTGGAAATATATTGTCGTTTAAAGAGGACTCAAAAACTTTAGCCGGTGTTGAAAGCACTGCCACCGGTCTATGACCTTCAATATCCTTACCAGCTTGACCTTTTGGCACCGGAACTACTCGAGTTATCTTCCAACGATCCGGGAACACCGCCGCTTTTAGACAAGCATTATAAATATGCAACAGCGGCCCAGCTAAAACTGTTCTACAATCCCTGAAAATATACGGAGAGATGCCATCTGGTCCTGCAGACTTTTTTGGTTTAAGGCGTTGAAGAGCACCTAGCACATCATCTAATTGCAACCGTTCGATGTGAACGCGAGAGGCTCCGCCTTCACTGCCTGCCAAGTTGATAGCCGCGCTTACGTCAAGTGTCGCTTTTGTCGGACTGTATACCGACTCAAAGTAATCTGCGAATTCCGCGACACACTGTTTATTAGTTAGCACTACCCCGTCCCTGACAATCTTTTGTCCACTTCTGATAGCTTTTTTGGAATTGACATAGTTCCAGAATGACCTAGGATCGTCCACCAGTTGACTTTGTACCCGTTGCTGGTACTGTTCCTTTGCAAGTTTTATCATTTGTTTTAATGATTTCCTATAATCTGAAAACTTTTGGTAATCAGTGCACGATTTACTTTTTTTAAAACATTTGTGCAGGTATGCTTTTTGCTTTAAGCAATTAATTACGTCAGACGTGTACCATTCCGGATACACATATCTTTGGTCAATATATATTTTTTTCTTTTTGGGTACGCATTTATCTATGATTGAGTTTATTGTCTCATAAAAATAATCCAAACTAGTCTCTAAGTCTAACTCGTATATAGGCGTCCAGTCTACGTCTGCAATTAATGAATACAATGACGAAAAATCGGCTTTATAAAAATTCCAACCAGAATTTACTTGTGTGTCATCGTTATCAATTGAAGGCGCATCCCGGTAGGTGCAGGAGCTGTGACAAACACTTACATTTATTTGCAGAGGCGGATGCTGAACATCCACGGGAACCAAAGGCACGTTTGCTGCACAAACACTCACATTTATAACCTCTAAGGGCGTTACGAGTACCAGATCTAACAAACGATCCTTACTATTACTTATACTGTTACACTGAGTGAATTCACAGTAAGAAACAAAATATTCGTAATAGTCCCTTATGTATGACGAACAAGAGTACAAATTAAAATCTCCAATCACTAAAACTTTAGAATATTTATCACAAAACTGTTCGATAATTTTAAACAATATTAAATACTCGTTGTCATTACTACCCGGTGGAATATAAATGACGCATGAGAAAAGACATAAATAAATGTGAAAATTTTCAAATTAGTACATTGCAAAATTGTGGAACGGCACACATCACCCGTACCTAAGTAGATTAAACGTACGATAAACTAATTGATAAAAACTAATTGGGGTACGAATTTAATTAGAACTGGTTAATAATAAAAATATATAGGTGTACATCCCAGATTTTTCATGTGGTTAACTTGCAAAATATATTTATTACTGAATAACCCTTTTTAATAGACTCACAAACAAAACAAGGTATATAGACATAGATAGATACCTACATAACTATATATATATGTATAAGTACTTCTTTCTTTTGCAACTTTTGTGAATATACTGTAGTATACACCCACCGTTTTTTTTGAATACATGAACCTAACATAAACAATCTCTGTTAATGAAATAATGTGCGTAGGTTGGATGCATTGTTAGAAAAATCGGTAGCCTCTATTTTACATGACTTTTTGTTCTTAGATTTTTTAACTTTCGATACCTACCTATAAACCTACCTACCAATCTACCTACAGTTACTGAATGACTAATTCGTCATCTAGTATGTCACTTCACTATACGAATCGGGCTATCTCCAGTCGGGAAGTTATGGTTATAAGATCAAATGGATCTGGCTCTCTATGTGAACTCTAGGAGAACGTGGAACCCTTTGTGGCACCCACCAGAAGTGAACCTCAGGTAGTTCTATGGTCTTCTGCCTAAATATCATTTTTTAAAGAATACTATATGTACAGGTTCGATTCCGAGCACTTTTAAAATAAATTCGCACATAGAGGTCATTGTAGAAAGATTTAAAAACCATGTAGAAAAAATGTCGCTAAGGCGTCACGTCGTAAATTATAAATAAACTTAGTATTGGGTAAATAATTTATGAGTTTAGTGGAGACAGACGATAAATCACCAGATTACAGAGACTGGCGATGGCGACTCTTTGGCGCCCGAAATTGCTGTACGAGGAACAACTTCGATGTCATTTCAACACTTAATAAATAAAATGAACTACATTTTGGGGAAATCGGGTGATAGGTGTCGCCCACCAATTTCAACTTTTGATCCAAATAGGGCATTTTATACGTACAAGCCATAAATTATTGCTACTTACTTATAATCTGAATTTAATACCACTTACTGTGTTGAACTTGTAGTCAAATAAATAGGATCCGAAAAAAAATTAACTAAGAAACACATTTCAGATACCAATAACTTTATATGCTGCTGAATTATATAATTAGAACTGAACGGTAAGGAAAAAGTATGTAAATTTACCATATTAATATTATTTAATATATTTATTTGTATAACAATTAACCATGGATGACCTCAAATACACACAACGTTTAGACACTATTGTAACAGAAAAAGTTTTGCCACTAAAAGTTTCACTTTTGCCGTTCCTGATGGTGACCTTCCTATACGAAATAGATACGAAGTTTTTGAACATAAAACACTTAGTAACCTTGACAGTAAGACTCGTTTCCCAAACATTGAAGATAAAACAAAGTGCACATAATATTTGCAAAGCCGACATGAGATCATTAAAATTGCGTGTTGCTTGCAGTTCCTGGTATCTTGAGAACTGGTATTAGCGCTATCATAGCCTGAGTAGATGTAGTTGTAGTGACTTCACTCTGATAACATCATGAGTAATTACTTAATTAGGTAACCAGCCTTGATCTACGGCCTCGTTTGTATTTGCTAATTAGATTGGATTTTGGTCTGGAGATTGATACAGGCACAAAACAAAGAATACATTGACTATCGTTGAATGAATACCTAATTGCCGACGCGTGATAACTGTCAAAGATTTGGAACAAGCTCAACTAAACACTCGGATAACGTGCGGATAACCCAGGACAGACTGTGTCCTGGTCCTGGCGCCGACGTACGAGGAGGGCCGACCCCAAATAATGGGATAAGGCACGGAAGAAGAAGAAGAATGAATAATTGCCGATAATTAACATTTAAATTATAACAGTGAAGACTGGAAAGCGATCTGATGAGATATCTAGTAGTAAATTTCATCGGAAGAAACTAGTAAACCAACGAATGTCAGGTGAATGATGTGAATGCCACTCATCTAGAATCTAGGCGTCGGAATTTCTAGAATTTCTAGTTCAGGTACGTGACCTCCTGTCTGCGATACTTCGGCGTTAGAAACTGGCGGATGTCGACAAACGCCTTTATTGGCGACGCAAAAACAAATCTTCTATATCCTGTAGGTCATTGGAGACAACATCACGTAAGTAGGTACCTACTTATTTAATGTAGTTTGTTGATTAAAGTAATTAAGTACTTAGTTAGGTACGCCTTTTATCCGTAATCACAAATTAAAGTTCATCATCAGGTAGCCTGTGGCCGAAATATCCCAGGTTCGAATCCTACTGGAGCCTCATTTTTAGGGTTCACCTCAAAGGGCAAAAACGGAACCCTTATAACTTGTTTTGGCTAGTTTTTAGCTCTTTTGAATGGTCAAAATTGATGGATAGTAAAACCGAATACGAGGTCAAAAATACTGGAAAGCTGGAGCAAGTTTTATTTCGTCACGTACGCAATCACTCGAGCATCGGGGAAAAGCTATTACAACTTCACAACTATATAACAGAAATCTGAATAGCTGGCTAATAACGACGATGAATATAGCTCTTAATAAAATGAAGAATTCAAAGATGAACTTTAGAGTCCTATGCAGCTTTTGCCAAAAAGAGACAAAATGACGCGTCTATTTTTCTACAATACTCATCTGTTTCTACAAAACAGATAATCTATAATACATATAATAAAACAGTAAAAATATTTTGTCTGTACATTTAGTATTTTTGACTAAAATGGATAGAGGGACACCTAAAAAGAACAATAGAAAGCAAAAAAAAATTTTTTGAATTGCTTGTCTGTCTGTCTGTCTGTATGTATGTACGCGTTTCACGCAAAAACTACTGGACGGATTTGAATGAAACTTTTTTTGTTGTATAGCTATTAAGCCTGGGCAACATATAGGCTATAATTCATTTTGAAAACTGGAACACCTGATGAAGAACCATAACAGAACAGCGAAACCATAAGAAATATGGAAATGGTGCCTTAACAAAAGTCGTTCAACCTGATGAGCATTTTCTGCTGACGTATAAAAATTGAAGATCTGGAACATCTGATGAATAACTCCAAGAGACCAGCTACACTATAACATATATGGAAATGGCGCTTTAGCAAAACTTGATTAATCTGATGAGTATTTTCTGTAGACGTATAAAAATCGAAGATCCGAAACATCTGAAACTGTTTGGAACACAAAAAATACTTTTCATCTAAGCAAAACTCACGCGGGCGAAGCCGCGGGCGACAGCTAGTTTTTAATATTGGTAAAGATTGATGATAATGCTAAGAATTTTACCGTGACTTTACCACCTTGCCGATGAGTTTGACCTCAAACCTTTGCCATTGTCTAATCACAATCGGAAGCGACCTCGGCGCTTCTTGATGGAACTGCACGACGTGTGTTACAGGTACTCAAAGCTTAACTGTTATTAAGGTTAATTATAATAAACTAGCTTTTGCCCGCGGCCTCGTCCGCGTGAATTTCCCACGGGAACAGTGCTTTTTCCCGGGATGAAAGGTACCCTATGTCCTTGTATGCAAATTTCAGGGAGATTGGGGATTGGTTTAGTAGATAAAGCGTTTAGCGTGAAGTAACAAACAAATCAACAAATCATTTCGCGTTTATATTAGTTAGGATCATATTTCTATGGTTCTATTCTAGTTAGGATCATATTTGTATAGTTTCTATGGTTGGTTGGTAGGATTCTTCATGGCATTTGAAATTATAAATGTGTCAAGGAAAGCTGTTCCCTTCCATGTAGGAAGATCTCATCATGTCTGAGACAGGATCATATGAGATCACCCAAATCACACTCCTAAATTCAGGTCTAAATATTTTTTAATGTAGTTTCATTAATCAATTGAAATTCTTCCGTTACTGACTGAATGACTGACATACAAGGCACAGCCAAAACTACTGGTATAGGAAGCTGAAATTTGGCATATAGGTTCCTTAGGGAACACTAAGAGGGTATCCCTAAATTCCCCCGAAAACTAAGTTATGGGCCTATGCTAGTCTTTCATAGGAGTAGATTATGCAAGTCAACACTTAGATAAACACGTGTGTTGGGGATTAATTAATTTCTCAGAATAATGATTGCATTTCATAAAATAACTTTGCATACAAATTGTTGGCAATGACTTTTTAAATAGATTTTAGAATTAAACTTTAACTCACTGCGTCGCTCATACTCAATTATTTCTTTGGATTTTGGATATGTTGTGATTTCTTTATTTGGTACATTAATATTTTATATTATAAGTGTATAAATTGAAATATTTCCCTAGTTTAACTTAAATATGTATTTAGAAAAGGTAATTTTAATTATTGTGACTTATCTGCACAGCTTGATGGATTTACATATGTAGACAAATATTTCATGAAATCACTATGAGATAAACAAAAATGTACTTATAGAATTATATTCACTGACATTTCTGAAGATATTATAAAACCCTATTAAATTAGTATCTCTTTAGAATAAGATTTGTTCGCTTAGCACTGCATTAGCAAAATAACCAGAACTCGTAGCAATGTATAAAAAAGTGTGTTTCTTGGAAGAGATCTCCAAAAAAAAACAAGGCCGTGTTAAGAAACGGCATCAGAGCGCGACGCGTTGTCGCCCCGACCAGTCATCGTACAACTGTAGATTGTTATTTGAGGATTGATTCCTCATTATTAATAGTAGTAGTCACGAAGTAATATTAAGTGTTGTGACAGTAGTTGAAAAAGAATAATTATTATAGTAACGCATACTAAATAATGATTGTAGTGGTTGTAATTACAAGAAGTAATATTGTAATAGTGTCTAACCCAGTATTTAGTAAAAGATTATTGCAGAAGTATCTGAATTTCATTTTACTTCAGAAGTGGGATCTCACGCTGCCGCCATGCCTAAAGGAAGCTGTAAGTATTTTTTTTATAGTTTCTCCCTCTTTTTCATACCAGGATATAAATCTTATGACATTATTTATTTTTATTTTATTTTATTTTATTTTATTGAAACAAGTGACCATTTAAATGTTCTCGTTTTCAATGTGTAATATATTATCTAATATTGTTGAATCAAGACTTAGACTTAAAAGCAAATAACTAGTTGAAATGATGATCAGTATTTAAAGCGAACTACGAACAGTTAGATAAAAGAATATGACAAGTGATAATGGAAGATATGGGATACGTTTGCTTCGCCTTGCGCGAGCGCCGATGTATGGCCTTGTTCTCGAGCGAATGGAACGATCTCATGACACATTACTTTTGATTGTTAAACAGAAGGGATACGTTTGCTTCGCCTTGCGCGAGCGCCGATGTATGGCCTTGTTCTCGAGCGAATGGAACGATCTCATGACACATTACCTTTGATTGTTAAACAGAAGGGATACGTTTGCTTCGCCTTGCGCGAGCGCCGATGTATGGCCTTGTTCTCGAGCGAATGGAACGATCTCATGACACATTACTTTTGATTGTTAAACAGAAGGGATACGTTTGCTTCGCCTTGCGCGAGCGCCGATGTATGGCCTTGTTCTCGAGCGAATGGAACGATCTCATGACACATTACCTTTGATTGTTAAACAGAAGGGATACGTTTGCTTCGCCTTGCGCGAGCGCCGATGTATGGCCTTGTTCTCGAGCGAATGGAACGATCTCATGACACATTACCTTTGATTGTTAAACAGAAGGGATACGTTTGCTTCGCCTTGCGCGAGTGCCGATGTGTGGCCTCGTTCTCGCGCGAATGTAACGGTCTCATGACTCATGACCTTGACTGATAATAACAGAGATGGGGTACGTTTCTTCGCCTTGCGCGAGTGCCGATGTGTGGCCTCGTTCTTGTGCGAATATGACGGTCTCATGACAAAGCATAATTTATCACGAAAGCCAGCTAAGAGGATATAATTCGGGTGAGCCCGACATTGCCAGTTAAATCAATCACGAAAGCGTGATTGGTGATACAGATCTAAATTAATTTATGTCATGTGTGTAAATAATTTATTTAGTGCAAAAGAATTTAAAGTTGCAGTTGCCTAAGTTTGTCTGATGATTGTATAAAAAAAATGGGGGTGCATGCAGGACGCCTCACTTTCCCTTTAATTTTTTGTTCCAAGCCAGATAACACATTTGGTTGACTACCTGACCCGACCCTTCTCGCTTTTATCGTTTGTTTTTGTGTGTTTGGAGTTGTATAGCAATCTAGAGGCGCTTATTACCGAGACGCGCTGATTTCGCGCGCTATTTTGACAATTTAATATTTTTAATTAAAGTTACTTTAGATAAAAGCGATTAGACGTCGCAAAAGTAAATATTTTATAAAGAAATCATTGAAAGTCTTGCTATGATAATTGTTCAACGGTATTCTAGCCAATACTTTTACATATAATTACATAATACTGCAAGACGACTCTTGGCTCTGTCTACTCCGTAAGAGATAAAAACGTGATTCTAAATACATACACAAAAAGGGTAGTATCTGTGCTAATCACTGATTATAAGAAATGGAATGATAAAACAAAGTCATGTTGTTATTTTACAAATCAGCCATTTATCCAATTTTAATTAGATTGATCGGATAAAAGAGATCATGGTAACGAACATAGGAATAAACACGAGTTATAAAAGAATATTTAGTGCCTTAAAATGCAGTTTCAGGTTATGCAACTGATGGTGGATACTCCAGCCAGGACGACTTAGACAAAGGTCGTTCTCGAGTGACAGTGAGGCGGAGATTCCAGTATTTCCGGTAGAACTACACGAATGATGACAAGATGATGGCAATTATAGTAACGCTGCAGAGCGATCCGAGTGAACACAAAAATTCATCAAGTGCCCGCCTTCCCGGGATTTGATTAGAACAACTGCAGGTCTCAATATATAAAGGGTAGGCTGATGGTTGACAAAAAGTAATGAGTGTGCTTCCAGATACGACCAAAAAAATAAAAAAAACATAAACTACGCTCTACAAAAACACAGTTGATTAGCTGGAGGGTTGTATTCCCCATGGCTTAATTTTTCTTGAGAAAAATGGCAGTATTAATAAAGAAAAACAAAAGGGGGCTGTTCCAACTGAAGAAAACTACAGAAGACCAGTTTGGTGCAGATGAACTCTTAGAAACTACTTTTGTTATTGGTGAATTGTCATTAATAGCTTGATATCAAATGGTAGGTCAAAAGCTGTAGATTACCAAGTTCATGGAACTACCCAGCGTTCTGTTAGAAATGGAGCACAGGATTTGTTAAGTTACCTATTTTCGCAATAATCTAATTTACTGAAGAAAAATTTATTAGTAAACGGTTTCAGACCTCTCATAATCAGATACAGCAAATGAGGTAACAAATTGATATGTATTAATTAATTGTCAAAAGACTGTTTATATAAATGCTTTAAGCCTATTGTTGAATTTTCCAAAAGCAACGACAATGTTGGCGAAAGAATAAAGAAAACTTACTACTTACTTGTAAAATTGTTTTGAAAATCATATTCGCACCTAGATAAAAAAAAAAGAAGAGAAAATGGGTTCCAATTGCTGAATACCTAAGAACCAAACTCATTATCTTATGAATATTACAAAATACAACAAATTGAATTGTCATTGGTCAGAAATTTTACGTATCTATGTGTTATGTTGACTATGAAGTGACTGGTAGTTATTCAGTAGCGTACCAACTAGATCCCAAAGTGGCAAAATTTGTCAATTAGGTATAAAGGAGTTTAGAGACTAGCTAAATTTTATAATTGATACTGCAGATGAAGTAGAAACTAAAATTTATTGCATTAGCTATTGAAGATGCCTACTTACGAGTTCTGATAACTAATCTTTTTGATCATATCACATGCTTAACAAAAACTAAATATTTACGTTACTATCAATCAGTGTCTTCAATAATTAGACTACTGGATAAGTTTAGATAGTAAATAATATAAATATATATAAATGTATATGCACAAACAAGTTAAAGTAGATTGTTATAAATAATGTTTAAATTATTGGACCAATAAATATTGCAGCTAAATCACTTTACCATGATTTACAGTCGGTTGCCAAGTCCTTTAACAAATAAAAAAATATACGGTTCATAATACTTTATAAGTCATTTATATAAAAGCAATGTGTCAGGTACCTGTCGAATAAACATATCTCTTTTTGTTAAAACGTCACTCTAAAGGTGTGACGTCACAATTTATTTATTTTTGTATATAAAACTTTATTGCACAAAACAAATATAATTATCACAGTGGCGGACTTGACGCCAAATAGCATTCACTCGTCAACCACAAGACCAAACAGAGAAAATAGTAAACGGATGAGAAAAGATTATTAAGACAGTTAAGATAAATAATTAAAAGTTTTATTTGTTCATTACATCAGTAAGTTTGCCATCAACATCAACAAAGTTTTGGATTCTACTCTTGGATTCCCTGTGTTTCGTAGATTTTCATTATTTTTCGTACATACATATATATGACATAAAGTAGGTATAACTAAGTTCGAACTGAAGGTTATTTGTAAGTTACTGAAAAATTAAGGTGTGGTATACAAATATAGGTAATAACATAACAAAAGCGAAAAAAAAAAAAAATAATAATAAAATGAAAGGGCAATTAGTACAAAGTTTGTTTTAAAAAATAAGATACAAAAGATTTCTATTTAGATAGATAAGATTTATTGTAAGGAACATTTGAAAGAGCCTAAAAATTAGTGATCCTCATTTTGTCATATCTTTGAAAATACTTCTTCTGGTCTGCGCACATCGCAGTCAGAATGCTATTCTGAGAGCAATGCAGTCGCTTCCAGAAAGATGCGACGCGCGGCCTCAAACAGCAAAAAATTCTGGCACCCTCGCCTAGGCAAACGCACTGCAGTACCATGGTTAGCGCATCATCATCATCAGGGGGTGCCAGATTCAAAAAGAAGTTTGGAGATCAGCAAACTGCATCTCTGTCTATCTTGAGCAGCCTGTTTTAATCTCGAAAACCTAAGTCCTGACCAGATCGTGATGTCGTCCACCTACTTTCTTAAGAATTCTAAATGCATCAATGTATTGTAGTACCCTTATGGCATTCCCGCTCATATGTTTGAATTTTGCCCTGAGTATACTAACTAGTGTTATGTTTGCTGATTTCAGGGCCATATATTTAACTAAGTATTTTTACTATCATTGCAAGTAGATTTAAAGTGTGTTAACTTATGTTGTATATGCATGTTTGGTTTTATCTATGAGCCTGTGAGGGTCTTTAAGTTCTCCTTTTGTTAATAATCTTTGTTATACAATTACGTTTCGAAATGTGGCTGATAGTTGTAGTATAAAAATTAAATAAACATACAAAAAGTCAAATCTGCAGACCAAGCATGATAACATATGATAATTTTAATAATGATGACAAAATTAAAATAATAATAATTTAATACATACGTACATATATATTATCACGCCTTTTTCCCCATAGGGAAGGCAGAGAATAGCGATTTCCATTTGCCACAATCCTTACAAATCTTTCTTGTGTCCTCTACACTCATCACTCTTCGCTTATAATAATTTAATGATAAAGAAAAAGTCACAAATGTTAGGCAACGACTGATATAAAATTACAAACGTGCGTCATAAAAGAAACACTGTGTATGAGTGAGACAGTGTTTTAATAGACCTCTATAGACGTTCAAACTTTGAAGTCTAAAAGCTCAATAAAAAAAAAATGTATTTATTATTCCTTGTGATTGGGAATTTCATGTAACCGTAAAATTAATTAAGTACCTAAGTACTATTACTTTATAAATGTTTTAATCTATTTTTCAGTATTTATGCCATGCAATATTATGTTTAAACTAAATTCATAATAAAAAAAAAATAGTTTTAACCCAAAAAGTATGCACCTATAAGTGGGGTCGACTCTCCGATTGTCTTAAAAGATAATAAAATGGGTCTTTAATAGTAAAATTATTAATTATCTCATTCTGGTTATTAATTAACACACAGAACCGTTCTGGAATAATGATACCACTTGGATAACAAACATATAGGAGACGTACTTTTTTTTAATCTCGTTTGTAGCTATCTTTATTTAAATAATAAATTTTAAAAACATTTAATGCTGCAGCTGTATGTTCCTTGAATTAAAAAAAAAATGTTTTTTTTTTGTAATTTTGTTATAACTAATGTCATAATCATAAATGTAACAACAAAATGTGATTAATTATTTTATTTTGTTTTCTGCTTCAGCATTGTTAGCCTGCAAGGCTTATACTTATATTGATACCTATCACAAATTTAATAAACCTGTCCTTAGAATAAGAATAAGCTAGTTACACATATGACTATTGTAAATAATTAAGCGTGATCGAATAGTTTATAATGAATCTTACTATAATTAAATTTTACATGAATTAAGATACTTTTTAGCTAAATTTAAAAATGAAAATCCTTGCTATTGCATAAAATTTGTGCTTGTTCCGAGTGTTGTGATTTGCGCGTGCTCCGGAGAGAGCCCGCAGTCGGATGGCCGAGTGTTGTGATTTCTTTATTTGGTACATTATTATTTTATATTATAAGTGTATAAATTGAAATATTTCCCTAGTTTAACTTAAATATGTATTTAGAAAAGGTAATTTTAATTATTGTGACTTATCTGCACAGCTTGATGGATTTACATATGTAGACAAATATTTCATGAAATCACTATGAGATAAACAAAAATGTACTTATAGAATTATATTCACTGACATTTCTGAAGATATTATAAAACCCTATTAAATTAGTATCTCTTTAGAATAAGATTTGTTCGCTTAGCACTGCATTAGCAAAATAACCAGAACTCGTAGCAATGTATAAAAAAGTGTGTTTCTTGGAAGAGATCTCCAAAAAAAAACAAGGCCGTGTTAAGAAACGGCATCAGAGCGCGACGCGTTGTCGCCCCGACCAGTCATCGTACAACTGTAGATTGTTATTTGAGGATTGATTCCTCATTATTAATAGTAGTAGTCACGAAGTAATATTAAGTGTTGTGACAGTAGTTGAAAAAGAATAATTATTATAGTAACGCATACTAAATAATGATTGTAGTGGTTGTAATTACAAGAAGTAATATTGTAATAGTGTCTAACCCAGTATTTAGTAAAAGATTATTGCAGAAGTATCTGAATTTCATTTTAGATAATTTTCTGGAAGGTGTTGTTTTAAAAAAAATGATATTGTTTAAGCAGTTAACTGTACGAGGTGAAAGTTTTTTATATATTGTTATTTTAATATCAAGTTTACATCAACGTACTATTTTAGGGAAAGCAGAAGAAGAATCCAGGGTCAGTGATCATAAAAGTCGGGGATAAACCTTTTAATGTATCTTAGCTGCTACAATCAATAGCAACAACGTTGCAATTGTTGCCATTGCATGCCTACATTTTTATCGCAGTCCTTGCGATAACCACAAAAGGCTGCTCTGTTATCCAATCTTGCGCATAGTGACGGACGGCCCACGTACACGGTCCCGTTATTTATGAGCATGGCTCAAAACCTGTCTCATTTGCTTTGGACCTTTGGCGCGAGCTCCGGATCTAAAGTGCGCTTTCGGATATAATTTGGGTCTAACTCGCATTATTTCGTCTTTGTAGTCTACTGGCGATGATGTCAGGTTTACCTACCATGATTATTAACTAAGGTTAAACCTTTTTGTAACCTGTGTAAGTTTTGTAAAATTTTAGACATTTGTAAGAAAATATCCAAGGATACTTCTTTTTATAAACTATGTCCTTGTAGGTGCCATTACGTGAAATGAAGCACTTGCGATGAGACTACTTTATCGGCTTTTGACATTCCTACCTTCTTAATTTTTTTAGTTGGTAAAATATCATCTAGAATTCTGTTTTCCTAACATTGTTTTCTATCAACCACAGGTCAACGTCTTAAAAGCTCGATCATCCTGCTTGGACTTCTATTCAGCGGTAAATGCGGTAATAGAGGCGAATTAGGAATAAATTTGCATGGATAGATGTATCGTTGACTGTACCTCAAACATTAAAATGCGATGCACTGTCCCATCATCAAGGCTGCTCGATAAGACATATATTTGGTTCCATTCGAAACAAATTGGTACGTATCGTATCTTTTATTCTTATCGCATCAAGATGGGTTGCCTTGAATATACTGACGGACTGTTGGACATTCATAGGACTTACCTATTCCATTCCAAATATGCCTACGAAAGTTTTAAAATCCATCAAAACATAACTTACAATACAATCCACTGCTGCATAAGACTTCTAATGAGGCGCTACGTATATGTAAGACTTCATATATTT
This sequence comes from Ephestia elutella, assembly GCA_018467065.1. Classification (NCBI taxonomy): domain Eukaryota; kingdom Metazoa; phylum Arthropoda; class Insecta; order Lepidoptera; family Pyralidae; genus Ephestia; species Ephestia elutella. The sequence continues at coordinate 8,863,728 of CM031570.1, read as the reverse complement.
TCGACGTGTAACCGAAAAAAAGTTTCATGCATCACTTTTCCGTATTCTGCTTGGAAAGATGTAGAACAGATTATGGGTATGTTCTCACTACTCTAAAGCCTGCGGTATTCGGTATAGGTAGAGACGGTAGAGGTAACTTCCTTAGTAACGAACACTTAACTCTACCAGCCACTGTAAGGGGGTGGTGTGGTTATATACTAGATTCCCAATCCCAACTGTATAATATATGCGAAGTTAGTAGGTATATTATATATTGTACCTCCATTTTAGAAGTATCTATTGGGAATCGTTCGCCGATGGCCCAGCGCCATACTGTCTGTTAAAAGTTCACAATCTAGTGGTACTATGGGCAGTGATAACGATAAGATATTAATGTACTTGCATGACCCAGAGCTAGCGGAACTAGCTAATCTAATCTACCAATAAAATACCCATTGCCACACCGTTTATAGGTTTGATAGGTACTCTTTGTCATTTGCGTCATCTACAGTTTAATTTTCATTATAATATCATTGCCTTCAAATTAGCCTTCAATCACGGCGTTAAGATAACAATTGTTTAACAATATACAATGCCTATGTGGTTTCTTCGTCGTTGAAGGATTAAACTCCACAACATCACATCTTTGTCACAATATCTCAGACTTGCTCGGCTGAATTCCCAAAATTCTTAAATTTTGGGAAAAAAATGTACCCAATGTGCTATTCCCGGTATTTTTCTACCCGTGTGTGTACCAAATTTCATAATTATCCGTCCAGTAGATTTTGCGTAATTTAGTAACAAACATCTTCACAAACTCGCATCCAAACTTTCGCATTTTTAATATTAGTAGGATTTGTTTGTTTGTTTGTAATAACTTTATTGCACAATAACATAAATAAATCACAAATTACATAAATCCCATAATAATAAAATAATTAATAATAATTTGTTTTTGAAACTACTAATCATAAAGGTATAATAGGTACTTATTTTCCTTCAGATAGAAGATGGCTACTGTGTATGGTTGCACAACTACTTATTTACCATGAAGAAACTAAAATAACTAATGTTATGAATGTTTGAAAGACTGTTACGCTTTCACGCATAATAACTACTCAAACGATGGTCATGTATGTTTATGGTATGATAATTTGGCTCATGTATTGTCAGAGACACAAAAAGGCATCTAGGATACAAACTTATTGCATGTATTTTAAATATCTATTGTTTTCGAGGTATCTATACCAACATAGTCAGGAGACAATATAGAAATTATAGACGAAAAGGCAGGAATTTATATAGACAACTGCACAATACAAAATGCATACATAAGTACCTACCTACCGTGGTATAAGGTAACCAACCGTTATTTGAAAATGAAAAAAAATGAAAAATGTTTATTTCTTCAGCAGTAGTCACGCAGTAGTGGTACAGAAAATTCAAATATTTGAGCCTGATTCGCACTAGTCTGATTGTATTAATTTTTAATTTCGGTTATTTCCGTGGCGCCGATCATTAATTAAAAATTAGTTAAAATGTGGTAGGTACTAATCACAAGTTGATAACCCATTAACCCATCCTTGAACGTTCGCATGTTGTTCATTTAATAGGTTCTTTTGGACCACCCGGCATGGCATAGTGCTTATCTTTCAAATAATAAAAAACAAAACAAATTGAACATTAGTCTTTAAACTTTCGCACTTTGAATACATATAATTTAAGTCTGGCTGCGACTACGGCGGCGGAGGCGACTGCAACGTTCGCACGAATCGAAACGTCAGCTACAAAAAGGTACGTGCTAAGTAAGCGTCCGTTAAAATTATAGTTAAATTACACATTGCTTCCATGCTGGTCTGGGAGCGAAGAAAAAAACATAGAATGTGCCAGCTGCTTCTCTTCCCGCGCAGATTGTAAAAGTCAATCGAGGGAAAGGGCTTTAAACTGGGGATTCCTCCACTCATAGGCGATGGGCTAGCATCCTGTCACTATACCTGAATCTCCATTCCACCAGAGAGCCCACTATTCAACTAAACGTGGCCTTCGAGTCTCGCGGCTCTGGCTCTGTCTACCCCGTAAGGGATGAAGACGTGATTCTATGTATGTTTAGATGTTTTAGTTTTAAAGGTAGATTATGTAATAATTTGGTTATAGTTAAATAATTTAAATAAAATATTGATTTGTGGAGTCAAAAATGTGAAATTTTCATTTTAAGTTATTTTTATAAAAAAATTACTTTGTTTTAATATATTTTCTTGTTTACTATATGTATGTATGTAAATTAGGTACACATTAATAACAATAATTAATATAGGACTATTTTAATTTTCTTTTTTTGGCTCCTGATATTTTAGTTCCTAATTATTTTCTTGCTAGCCTTGGTTTATTCAATGTGGCATAACGGGCATAACCAAAGAAATTGAATGCCTACTCAATAGCCTTATTCCTTAGGTTGGCTTGAGGCCACAACCTTATAAATTCATAATTTGCATATATTAGCAGGAATTTAATGCGTAGGTACCTAGGTATATAAAAATGTAAAACATGCATACTTACGCATACCGACCAACAACATTACATGCCCACGTGGAAATCACATTAGAAGTACATCATAGGTCGGTACCTACTATATTGATATAATTTTTATTTTTTTATAGGTACAGAACAGGTAGGTACATAAGTAAGAGTAAGGACTTCCGGTACCTACCTACCTACTGAATCTTTAGATGATAAATTGTGGATGCAGTTTTTTGACTGTGACGGGCACTTATTTTACCTACTAGGTACCTAATTTATTCCGGATGTTTTATAAAATACCTAGGTACCTATTGATAACGCCGAAGCCGGATGTAATTTTATAAAACTAGGTTAAAGCTGCGTCAACAAATATAATGCTCTCTATAACTAGCTTTTTGTAGCTTTGTTTATTTTTTTTAGAGCCAGGTAGGTTGGTAACCATTCTGCGGTCGGTGGCCCGTGGACGCAAGGACGTTGGTGCGCGGGTGGAAGCAGTTTTCGACGGCTTCTTGACCAATAAGATCCCACGCATCGTTGTGTGCGTGTCAATGTACGTCATACGCGCGGCAATGACACTAGGTGTCAATGTTGCCAGAAATTTAATGTTTCCAAATAATCTAGTATTTTTATAATTTTGATTTCAATTTCGTAAATACATCTATCAAATCTATCTGAATAAAGAGTTTGTTACTCAATCACATAAAATTTAACGGAATTTTATGAAATTTGGTACACGAGTAGATTGAAAATAGGCTTTTTACACGACTGACCAAAAAAGGAGTGTTATGTTTTCAGGGTTCATGTATGTATGTATGTATGTAAGTTTCTTTATTCCACCATAAGTCCTGAACGGCTTAACAGATTTTGATGTGAGAGGTATTTTTAGATTCCTTGCATTCCTCCGAGTGACATAGGCTATATGACGTCATCATAAAAACAAAATGGTGGATTATATATGTGATAAATAGCAGACCAAAAAAATAAAATTTGATCAATCTTATCGAGTGGGGTATCAAATTGAAGGGCTTTAAAAGGCGATTTCAAAAATGTATATAACTTATATGTTTGTATGTACTTTTTTAGTAAAAACTTGTCAGTCGTGTTTTTTATTTTTAATAATTAGCTTGTTATGCTGAAATCCTCACAGGAGCGATGTCCCAGGGTGCAGTTAGTTTACATAATATAGGTACTCTATTCCTATTAATCTACTTATTCCTATTTTTTGGAAGTTTTTGGGTTTTCTGGGATTTTTATACCTACCTAACCTTATCTTTTATAGCGGATTATCTCGTTACGTATTTCCTTTTCCAATTATGAATTAATTGATGGAACTTATTATAGTATAGATAGAGCAACATATATTTTTTGTTGTTACGTATTATAACATTTTTGCCTTTTTATTTATTATTATTATTTATTTATTAATTTTTGTACACAACAAATACATACAAAGGAAACATAAAACATAGGAAAACTAAGTACAAAGGTCTTTTTATGTTTTTTTTAGCAAAAATCCCCAAATCCAAAAATTTGAAACAAGTAATTTTAATACTTTAAAATTATTTTGTATAAATCTTAAACTTATTATCATTTCTATTTTTATAAATTTTTAAAGCACATTTATCATTATGTATTTTGCATTTATTTTTTGCAAATGTTTTTACATTTATTTATCTATCTAAAAGCTCAGGGGCACGGGGAGGGCTTGGGAAAACTTACAATATTAATGGCAACATTAATTCGTTAGCGTGAGTTCCCTCCCCGGCCCTGCCTCGCCGCCGACGTTCTCTACTCCTATTTTGTTTCATTCACGCACACTGTTGCATTGATTGTGGTCGTTCGGAGGCGGGCTTGGTTTAGTTGGATACTTGGTTAAACTTTTTGTATTTTTCGTCTCGTGCCGTGTAGAGTTCTAACCATAACCACTTGGTTTTCTGCCCACCGCTTACCTGTTCAAGTTTATAATAAAGAACAATATGTTCCCTGTCTGTTCGTGATTCGCAGATTAGTTCTAAAGTGCGAAGTGAAATCTCTGTCATCTAAAGTCCTCCAGATGTTGCATCTTACGACCTCGTTTGTTGTCAACAAATAATAATAAACAGTGATTCGACGAGTTACTAGTGGTTTTGCACACAAAGTTAAGTGATGAATAAAACAATGGCCTAAACTGGATGTCTAGAAGGATATCATGCGATCTCAGAACTTGAATTTTGTTGCGACTTCACCCACATAACATTTATGGTAAGTAAAAAGTTTCAAGTTTTATTTCGTAACTTACTGCTTTTTTCGGTGCGTCTTTCTGTAGTTTTATTACTTTTTTGGCGGGATCGTAATAAACCATAATAAAGGACGCTTTCCTAACCGGAGTTTTAAAAATTTATACCTAGGTATGTAAAGTTGTTCTAAGTTCGTTGGGTTTAAGTGGGCGCCGATATTTACAAATGCATAGGTACACACACACAGCCTTCACTTAGTTAATAGTGCCCACACAATTATGAAATGTGATTATAGATTATAAAACGCCTTATTCGGTAGTTTCTCAGTGCTTTACACAACTTGTGGGAGGATAAGTAGGTTTAACAGGTCTGTCGGTTACTGAAAAACATTGTCACAAAACTTTGAAAGCAGCATTTTATTATTATTTATTTATTTGAAAGCAGCTTTGTAGCATTTAAGGTTTTTCCATTTTGTAAAGTTATTACTTTATGTAAAGTCCATTTATTCATAATTGTTCTATTATGTAAACAATCTTACCATGTCTTCTTATGATTTTACAACAATATTAAAATAGACTTTTTAGGAAATTACTTTCCTGGTTAATAAATGTTTTACTTTAGATTGTTTAGGTTTGAACTAATATTTAATTTATTTTTGACAAAATTCACAAAAAAGTACTGTGTAGATTGTTTACATAAAAGGACAGTTACGAATAAATGGACCATAGGTAGGTATAATTGCTCAATAAATAAACAAATTTTCCAGACAATTTCACTCCAATAAGTTTAATTAGCTGATGGGTTATACTGATAGGTTATTATTTACCCTTATACAGTGATTTGGCCTATGTAATGGGCCTGTGTAGAAAAGAAAAAGGCATGCAATAATAATGTTGCATGTAATATTCTTCATTTAAAAGTTTTTACTTAATAATTTAAGACATCATTAAACTTCATGAACATACAAAATTACAGCTCTGTACCTCCCCCAAATTCAAATGTGTGGAATTAATGTAAATTGCCCAGCGTTGAATACAATGCTGGAACATTACTGCGGTGTTGCAATGCAATTTGGACGAGGCCAAACTAATCATTGATATAGCAGTGATTGTTGCCAATGATGGTTAAGTATCGCTTTCTTTTGTCATGTTGTGTGCTTGTCTTGTAATGATATACCTAGATAGACTTTTTTGCATTGTGATTTGTAGTTTAGTCACAGATTACTAAATAGTTACTTCGTTTAGCTCAAAGTAGATTGTTTTTGTTTAGATGATTTAAACAAAAAAGGAGCAAAATAAGTCTTTGAGAAATCAAATCATTGGTGTTGTTTATTATTATCTTAACTGATTGGGTAAACAGGGGTCTTTAAAAAAAATACTTTTGAGCTTTTCTTTGGGCACAAAACATGAAAGTCAATTTTTAACAAAATTAAGAAAATTAATTCAAGACACATTAAATAACAGGAAATCAGTATTATTAAAAAAATATAATTATTCAAATTTTAATTCTCTTATCTAATACTTACAAAGTGGACGGACATGTATATGTAGGCAAGGTAGGTAAACTCCGTTTTTTTTTACTTGTCCTATTATGTAAACAATCTTCACAGTACTTTTTGTTGAATTTTGTTAAAAAATTATGAAATATTAGTTCAAACCTAAACATTCTAAAGTAAAACATTTAGTAACCACGAAAGTAATTTCCTAAAAAGTCTATTTTAATTTATATTGTTGTAAAATCATAAAAAGACTTCATAAGATTGTTTACATAATAGGACAAATAGGAAAAAACGGAGTTTACATTGATCTTGTTGATTTGTCTTAACTGTACAAATTTTTACAATTTTAACAGTGGTGTGTAAAATGTTATTTATTATGAACTAATAGCAAGCATCGTGAAGGGTCCAATACTACTCGGCGGGAATCGACACACAGAGTCCCTACTCTATTTGTTTATGGTTTGGCAGTCTGTCGGGAGTTCCGTGAACTACATACGTTTATAAAATCACTAGCTGTCGCCCGCGGCTTCGCCCGCGTGAGTTTCGCTAAGATGAAAAATCTCTCTTGGAGCTTTTCATCAGATGTTCCAGATCTTAAATTTTTATACGTCAGCAGAAAATGCTCATCAGGTTGAACGATTTTTGCTAAGGCGCCATTTCCATATATGTTATAGTGTAGCTGGTCTCTTGGAGCTTTTCATCAGATGTTCCAGATCTTCAATTTTTATACGTCGGCAGAAAATGCTCATCAGGTTGAACGATTTTTGTTAAGGCACCATTTCCATATTACTTATAGTTTAGCTGTTCCGTTATGGTTCTTCATCAGGTGTTCCAGTTTTCAAAATGAATTATAGCCTATATGTTGCCCAGGCTTAATAGCTATACAACAAAAAAAGTTTCATTCAAATCCGTCCAGTAGGATTTGCGTGAAACGCGTACATACATACAGACAGACAGACAGACAGACAGACAGACAGACAGACAGACAGACAGACAAGAAATTCCAAAAAAATTTTTTTGCTTTCTATTGTTCTTTTTAGGTCTCCCTCTATCCATTTCAGTCAAAAATATTAAATGTACAGACAAAATATTTTTACTGTTTTATTATATGTATAGATTAATATAGTCTTCTCATCTCTAATGAGAGGACTTTTTATCTAACAATTCAAGAGACCGGGCAAAATGGAGGGACCATGAGGAGGCATATACCCAACAATGGGTGATACAGGGCTGAAGAAGAAGTTATAAGAGGTATTTATTTTATTGGTAGGTAGACAGCAAGTAAGACACTGCCTGAATAGTTCAACAACAAAAGTTGAGGGTGTGTGGCGGCGCAGTTATGCGTATTGCGTGCGCGTGTGAGAGTCCATATCGCTTCGCTTGCGTGATCTGAACCAGTCCCACTGCGATATAGTGGGTTCAATGCTTGATATTCTCAGAAACAGAAGCATTGTTGTTCCTGGCCTGCACTCAGAGCGGCCTTTGTTTCCGTTTGTTTACATAATAATAAATAGTTATGCCCCAGTATACATCGAGTATTGAAAGCCAACATGCGTTCAGGCACGTAGACCAAAACGGTAGTGCTAAGTCAGGCTTATCTGTACAATCGCGATAAAAAGTTGTTTACACGCGAAATTTTCGCTTAATTAACTTACCGACCTTAGGTTTACTTGTTTCGCAAATATTACCCGTGTAACTTGATAGCTTATTAAGGTGTCTTTTTATTTTGTATCTTCATTGCCGAATGTTAATAAAATAAATTGCTGGAAGTAAAAAAATTCGCATTATTTTTCGGCAGTGTTTTGAGTACAGTACAGACACAGAATTAATATATATAAGTAGGTAGGTACTACGTAGTACAGATTAATAGACATATTTAGTCTCATTCACGCTATAATAATTGCCATTCGGCTGCTAACAGTTAAATATTTAAGTACCTATCTAATGTCCCAGTTTTTTTCGTTACGAACATTGTAAGTCAAAAACTGTGGTCATAAAGGACAAATGAATGGCCCACATCTCTTATCGTGATTCTTAGACATACCTACCTAGGTACCTACCTTACTTCGACACTTCAACACGGAATTTCGCGCGCACGGAGTCCGTGTTACTGACTTCTATGAGAGACAAATTCAAAATCAAAGACAAAACAGCATCAACTAATAGGACTCACCTAGGTTACCTATAAGTTTCACCTGCATGCAAGTGGTGGCATCTGAGTAATACATCTGTCATTGAATGTACGAGATACAATTTATCGCTAGGCACTTAAAGCAATCGTATCAAACTTCTGGTCGGTAGTTATTTACACATGTGATTTTACCTAATGGCCAGCCAACAAGAAGTAATTTTTTAACCGACAGTAGATAATTGCCTTAGCGTCCGTTATCTAAAGTTTCACTACCATGTGAGTAAACACTTGTTATCAATCCAGGTCAATCGTTCCAAGCCATCTATCAGTCGTAAACGCCTTAAAATATTATTTACTATGTACCTACTTATAGATATCTGGAAGCTATCAGGTACTTAAAGAATAATCATGTTTGGTTGGAATAAATAAAGCAGTGTCGTAATAAGGATATATTTGTTTCATGTACGTAGGTACGTAAACTCCGTTTTTCTTACTTGTCCTATTATGTAAACAATCTTCACAGTACTTTTTGTTGAATTTTGTTGAAAATAAATCAAATATTAGTTCAAACCATAACACATAACAACAACATTCTAATCTTCTCTCAGCCGAAAAACGTCCACTGCTGGACAAAGGCCTCCCCCAAGGATTTCCACAACGACCGGTCCTGCGCTGGCCGCATCCATGCGCGTCTCGCGACTTTCACCAGGAAGGCAATTCTCGGGTCTGCGATATAATATCAATTTCGACATTTATCGAAAAAACATGGTTCAAATGTGACATTTATCCAGCGTCAGCCCTCGATACGCATCGAGTGGTCGAGCGTGGCCGAAAACCATATCGTGTGTGATATTTGTTGCTTCAAAGCTATTGAATAACATAATATTCGTACTTTACAAGACGCTTTGTATTTTTATTCAGCTATGGTTTAGTAAAATATGAATGCTGACGATTTTGTATTCAATTTTATTGGAAATTGTTGTTTATTTACATAAAATTATTTTATAGAAGCCTAATATAGAGGTTTGGATAGATACATACTTTGCTTTTTTCTGCCTCGAGTACCATACCTTATTTGTTTCTCAATTCAATTTCGTAAAGAAACAATATCATACATAAGAATATAATTGATACTCCGATAACAAATATCACATAACCTCACACACACAATAAACAAACAATGACAAGTATCCTCGCGTTCCGTTCTCTCCATCAACTCTAAAATATTTAATTTTCTTTGCATTTTATAATTTTTCATTGGAGCTTATTAAGTTACATAAAATAAAGTATTATAACTATTTTTACATAAATTCACTATTAAAACAATGGTTTTACATAAAATATTTAATGAAACAAGTAAAACATACATTTCTCGATTGTAGTTATGTATAATCGAGAAAAAGGAACGTGTTTTCAATTAGAGAAGCCCTAGTTTTCGATATAATATCGAGTTTTATGTCGAATAGGTTCGAGAATACCATTTTGGAGGTTTTTGTGATAATTTTGTTCGATAAAAGAAGTTTGATATATTATCAAATTCGATATAATATCGCAAACGCGAGAATTGGCCTCCAGGTCGTCGGTCCACCGAGTGGGAGGCCTGCCAAGCTGCCAACCTATTTCTATGCTGCCAACGCTGCCAACACTACGTTTTCCGGTTCGTGGTCGCCACTCGAGAACTTTTCTGCCCCAACGGCTATCTGTTCTACGAGCTATGTGCCCTAACCTAAACATTCTAATGTAAAATATTTATTAACTGCGAAAGTAATTTTCTAAAAAGTCTATTTTAATTTATATTGTTGTTAAATCATAAAAATACATGGTAAGATTGTTTACATAACAGGACTGTTAGGAAAAAACGAAGTTTACATTCAACTGCATCTTAATGTAACAATATGCATTGGAAACCAATGGTTTGTCTTAGTTTGTTTCGCAAACAGTTAGGTAGGTACCTATTACGAAAATCTAGCTACCTACAAATCCAGGTAGGTATATTCTTTTACCATAGGATCTTTCATAGAGGACACATTGAAATACCCATGTGCTATTCTACTACAAACAAGACCACTACCTAGTTGAATAAATTATACTCTTTATTATCTACAAACTGCTAGACCTTGCCCCCCCTGGTTTGGTTCAAGAGATCCATAAAAACAATTCAGGTTTTTTAAAAAGAATTTTAAAATTTGATCATGGAAACATTGCGTGTAGTGTAAGGTAATAAACTTTTTTTTAAACTAATTAAGTTCAGTACAGGTAGATACTTAGCCTGTTTTCGGGCCGTTCCAATTACGCACCATATATCAACAAATCGTCTTAGACCTAGTTACATCTAGATAAGACCTATAAGTACGTAGGTACCTTTTCTTACATTTTATCATATGCATGTACAATTAGTAATGTATGTACATCCTACGTATTTGTGAAAGCAGTGTTGCGCCACGCCTATGCTTGATTTGTGATCGATATCAATTATAAAGATTAAAATGCGTATGTTTGTTCGAATTTAACTCACTTGAAATGTAGGTCGAGCTTGTTGAACCCACTTGAGTTATTTTAGAGTAGAAACTAAAGACAGACGCCAAGTAACTAGGTTTTCATAAGGTGCATCCTGATATAGGTACCTGAGTGATATGAGGATGTGATGAGGATTTTACTTCCTGAGATGACGTCAAATCTGTGGCTCCTTGCACCTACCTACGTAACGTACCAAAAGGAAAATGCAAGTCGGAGGATTAGAAACTAATATAAAATAAACAGAAAAGCTTTCAAAACATACATAAGTATCTACGAGATGAGAATGTAATTTGTTCATTTTCACATTGATAAAAAAACTACAAATGTTTTTGGTTCTCAAAAGTATCCTCTGATCTCTGATAATAAGTGTTGCTAATTTCTTGGTCCTTTTAACATTACTGTATAATGAAAGTAAGATTAATTATGTGAGTCAGATCTAGTAAATAAAAATAATTCGAGTTACAGGGCGTTGTTCTGCTTACGTTAAATCAAAATTGTGTCCAAATGGTTTTTCAATAGTAGTATTCCTGGTATATTAGTTCGTTGAGTATTCCTCACTGTTTTTGGTACTAGTAGTTTCTTACCTATTAGCACAATATAATACAAACTATTACAAACATTCTTTATTTGCACACAAGACATAATAAGATTGTGTTGATAAATTGATCGGACGTGTTTGTTTACATTCTACTATCACATTATTAAACAAATACCCGTACTCTGTGGGACTATATTTGGTCAGTATAGTATACTATATTATTTATTAACGGCTGTGTGTGGTCGCGTAGACAAGAAAATGAAATGTTTATTAGGTACTGTATGTCCTCACGAGAATCGATTATATATATTAACCCTTGGCATGCCTGGTGGATTAGAGTCACGTTGTATGCCTGGTGGGTCTGAGGGACCCGAATTTATTTATTTATTTTTTACATATATTTATCATGTAAAGATATCGTATTGCATTCATTTGGCAAGTATATTTATTATACTTGCAAATGAAAATAAAAAACACGAATTTGTATGTATTTAAGTTATTTATTAATTAAACAAACGTATAACTTTTTAAACTTGACAAAAAATAGACTTTGGAGTTTTTAAGCAAAATCTTACAACTAAAAGAGATCAAAATGTTTAAACAAGGCACATTATAAAGTCTCTGAAGCTTAAAGTGAAAAATTTACTAAACACTAGCTTATGATAATTATCACTATTCAGATAAGCGACAATTTTCGCACAGAAAATTTGCAAATGCAAATCAAATGACTTGGAACACACAATACAAAATATAATTTGATTTATTCGTTTCATTGGTTCATTTCCTCGTCACTACTTATATTATCTTAGCTTTGGGTAGCTAATTCCTCGACCTCGTCTTTCGAGTCATGCCAAACACCGACATGATCAGATTCATTACCACTTTCCTCAAAGACGACGTCATCTTTCATATCTTCCTCTTCTAAACACCTTATATCATCGTTACTCAATTGTTTCGTCATTTTTACTGAAACAATAAATACTATTCTACTAATATTCTACTTAATTTACTTAAAAAGATCATAAAAAATACAAAAAGTATTAAATTTTTACTTACCAACAAAAGTCACGCCGTATGCCTGGTAGGGTTCCTCAGACCCGCGCGCACTTTGAACGCGTGTTACTCAAACATGGGCTTGCGGCGAACAGCGGGAGGGGTGGTCAACTGATCTGCAGTCTATTTCAGGAAGCTATAGTAAGGAGCAATGCAAAAAACTAAAAAAATAAAAAGTTATCGACATTTTTATGAAACCGTGGGTCTGTCAGACCCCACCAGGCATGCGAAGGGTTAACGACACGGCCATAATGACTTGTTTTGAGGTGGTTCATGGTCAAGACTTCAAGAGAGCCTACTCCGACAAGCCAGGAACTGAAAATTATTATTTTGAAAATTGAAAATAAAGAGAATAACATTCAAAACGGTGTCGATTGTGCTATTTTAAAGGCATAATCGTGTCTCAATGGCATCAATAGCAATGTTTTTAACCCTATATACAAGAACTGTGTAAAAAAACACGACCGTACAAAAAGGATTCAATTGCCGACGTAGTGTCACAAGGATTGCGCGATTTGCGCGTCTGTCTTGAGAACGTGTGTTGTATTGCAATGGCCATTCCAAGCTTGTGCCAAAATTGAGATTTTTGTAACAAATCTTTATTTATTAATAACACGAATAGAACAGTTGCATTACTAGATCATATTGGGTCACAGAGGGTTGTTAAAATACTTGAAACTAATTGCTTTCTGCTAACCTAACGGAACTGACATTCTGCAAGCCGGCACTCTAATGTGACGAGAAACCCCGTGATGGCCTTTAAATGGTCGTCTTGCCTATTTACGGAATGTAGAAATAGGACCCATCAGGTGCCATTCCATGCCATTTTATTTTACCGCTAAAATGCCAGACCTTACTGGTTTGAACTGGCTGGTTCATTCATTTATGATGTTCTTGATGATTTACAGTTTACACATAATGTTTTAGTTAATTAACTTTGTCAAGGAATTATATAGTGCCTCCAGTAAGGTGCACAGTTTGACTGGTAGCATTCGCTACAATAACTGTATTGGAATTGGAAGGTGCGGGCATTTTCATTTCATCCGGTTAAGGGGTAGAGGATCGTTTAGGCAGCTTGAAAAATACAGGTATTTATTTACCAATCCGCGTAGTTTTTTGTAGAACAAAATTAACAAGGCGTTCTATTAGCACATTTCAAGTTATGTGCTACCTATCTGTTGAAGAGATATTTCGAAATAACGAACTGTCTGTACGTACATACAATATGAATGTACATTCATAAAGGTACTGTAATGACTTCTCTCATATTTCTAGTTTGAATTCATAATGAAACCGCATCTGCGGTTATAAGTAGCGATGTGGTTGCGTATGCGAATATTAAGTTTAGTATCAATATAGAATTATGGTGGGAAATATTGCAATTAAAATATCGTAACAAGGCGATGAAAGGCGTCCAGGGCCCTTGGTGTCGATTCTGTAGTATCTATGTGAAAAAACAAACCATTGAAACGCGATTGTAAATCGATTAGAATTGACAGACAGACCTGGAACAGGAAATTAAGAGAAAACGTCTTGCCCTCAGAACTTTCAGACCAAGCTCTTAGCTTCATATTGTTCACAACTTCGCATACAATACAACTCTCTCAGGCCACTAAAATCTCTAAAGCTCGCGTACATTATTATGTAATGACCAGCAAAATGTATGTTACTGGCATTATAAAATATCGTCGCACAATAAATATGGACTCGAGCTCACAACAATTTGCCCAAGAGTGATTTATCACTTGTTATGATCACTTTGCAGCAAGTTGCAGTAACAGATGTTGTCGGACCTTCAAAGTTAATGTAAAGAACCTCGCACCCACAGATTGAATCGAGCTATTTTATCTACTGTATGAATTTGGATTTATTTCTTACATATTCTTCATATATTATCAACGTGTTCGGGTCATAACCGGTAAAATTGAATAATAAATATTTAGCAATTAAGCATCGTCACGCATAGATGTAATTAATTTAATATTTAAATATTAATTTACATGTACATAGATGTAGTAATTAATGTAATGTAGTTATTGAAGTTCATTTAATATATTGAAATCGGCTCGCAATTAATTAATTTGAGGAAATGCGGGATTAATCATATTTACTTATCATAATTTTTCCTTCACGCAAATTGGATCCGGTTCGATAACATTGAGCAGAAATTGCAAATGTCAGAGAACTTGATTACGTTATTTTTTTCATTTTACTTATATAATAATTAAATTATACTCGAATAGGTCTATTTAAAAGTGCAAACTGCACGTCGCGTCGATGCTAGTAAATTTTTACTGATATAACAAGCTAATAATTAAAAAATAAAAAAACAACTGACAACTCACATAACCTATGTGTATGTTTAATAAAGAAACATACATACATACTTACATTTACATACATGAACCCTGAAAACCTAACACTCCTTTTTTGGGTCAGTCGTGTAAAAAAAGGCTATCAAGTCATCGCGATATTTTATTACTTACTCGAAGACGCCTGGAACAATTTGAATTTTGTTTTGTTTAGAAGGGTATACTTCCAAGTTGGTCCCATAATCACGAGGTGAGGATCTGATGATGGGATGGGAGAAGCCAAGGGAACTCTAATTTCGGACTCCAAGATATAAAGATGAACTCCTGTGGGTGGCAAGAGCACTGACTTCTGTCCTAGTATTCTTCAGATAACGACATAGCACGTGCTTGTAAAATACCGTTGAACATATTGTTTACTGGTTATATTGCCATGTCCCACTATTAATTTGTGCCACTTGTACTTACTGGAATAATAAATTTGAAGTTTATAGTGTCGGTATCTTAGTAACTAACAGTTAGAAACATTAAGGTCCTAATAAATGACTTTCAGCTTCACGAGCAAAAGTAACTAGGCTCTTTGCTCAAGATTCTTGGGGATAATGGGCCGCAGGAATGTTTTTGACTTTTTGATAGGAACGGTACTTTCTAGTCAGTAATAATAGCTTCGGTTGAACTCGGTCGTTTTATTACCCATCCGCCAAATACGTATCACTTTTGCTCACGTAAAGCTGCTGATTTTCAATGCAGATCAAGGTGATTACCTCTACTTACCTTCCTACCAATTATTCAAATAAAATAAACATAACTAATGTTTTGTTTAGCCCGGAAATGACAATCTTTGCGTGAACTAAGGTAGGCTTATACCCAGCAGTAGGAAGTGGAAAGCTGACGATAATGATGAGTGTTTTGTTCCAGTTGACAATATGCTGTGGCACACGTATCGAGTGGCCGCGCTGGTGCTGCTCAGCGCTCTCAGCAAAGGAGACCTGCCAGAAGACGACTTTAGGATAATACACAGACAGGGTAAGTCTTAATATAGGTGTATTAATTGATAACCATATAATATAAAGCTACTAGACGACTAACTGCTGTTAGATGTTGGTAGTTATCAAGTCATGTCCAACTACAGTGTAAAACGTAGTACTTATAAATTTCTTCTGGTCATGTCAGATGCCCTTAGGCGGCTTTAGAAATATCTGTCACCAGTGTTACTATCGATCGTTGCATGGATAAGTTGAAGTACGTGGGGTAGAATTTTGCCCAGCTGTGGCATAACAAGGCATAATAAAAAAATCAAATGTATCATTACCCGGGATGACGATATTGTCGTAAGAATTCTGTTGGGTTCATTATTTTCTAAGATTACTCACACCCACAGAATTTTGAGAAATTATTATACAGTAGGACCCGAAAACGCACAATATACTTAAGTTGATATAGGACTATCATAAATAATGTAATTTTTACTTTTCGACTTTCGCTCTTTAGACTTGACTGGGCCAAAAACAGTCATGACATGGTCACGACTGTCCATATTCAATGTTTTTCCAATATTATTGAGCACGACGACAACGCGGCCTTGTCGGCCATCAACCATATTTGTAGAATTCATTTATTGTTTACGTGATAAATAATAATTACATTTCATTGGGCCATTTACAATTAAGGGCGGTATCTGTACGAACGAATCTTTGAATATAACAGATGGATTAGTCTTGAACCATAGTCCATGATCCATAGAGCATAGTCTATACTATAGTTCAAGAAAGTTCTCGTTCTAAACGTGTAAGTCACTAACATTCTTTTCAAATACGTTTCAAAGTTGACTGATCCCTAAAAACGTCACAAAAAGATCTAAAGGTATTAAGAGCAAATCTGTGGAAGTTCTAAGAAGATAATTATTCAAGTAATTCTCACATACATAACTTCAGGAATCGTCATTGTAATAAGCCAGTTATAGCAATAAAATATGTATAAAACCAACAATTTAATCAATAAGTCCTCCACTCCGACCAAATAAGAGCTTATAACACGTCTCAACATTTAATGTGTTAATTCGTACTATTACTCGATATTTTATCGATTTAAACTTCTTATGTGGTAATGTTAAGCTCAATACAACGTTATGTCATAATCCTTTCTCACAAACGCTTATCTCGACTTGCATTGATTGCAGAGCTTTGTCTTAAAATAATGATAGTACAGAAGGATAACTCGTGTAGATACCCAACAGCATTAATAAAATGACACTGAGATATAGTGTCTAACAAAGAGGTAAAAATAGGTTTCTACATCCATCCATAGGGATAGTAAATCTTGAAGTAATATTACGTTGTTGTCGGTAGTTGATAAATGTCAAAACTATTAATTTATATGTATGATATGAGACGTCACTTTTGCAAGAGTTAAAAAGCGTTCCTAATTTACTAAAACTAAAAATAATAAATAGGATAGGGTAATAAAAAATATTGATCAAAAGCGAAATTTAATATCGTGTCGTGTTTCGTTAAAAATTATACATTTTATTTTTTTACCCACGCAACATACCTATCGCGCAGGTTCATGAAAATTCTCGTGTGTAAATAGTTCATGTAAGTTCTCTTCTGTAAATACATTTTGTATCGTTCATGCAATCCGCTTACTCTCTTTTATCTTATCTTACATAGGTTCCTTCCTTTCTTCATAGTATTCCTTTGTATCTCTGAATGTCTTAAGAATAGCCCAGGCTACTGTAATCTTGAGATTGTAAGAGTGGAGTTAAGATAAATCCGTATTTTACGCATTTGTTTTATCAATATTAAAATATAGTTAAGTACTTTTACATTGTTACTTGGGATAATAAATCTTGCATTGACTAACTTACAATTTACATATTAAGCAACCTCACCCAACGGTATGTGCCAATTTTTGGGATAAGTTATTCGAGCGGTATTAAAGTATCCTATGTGCTATTCCTGGCATTTTTCCACCCGTGTACCAAATTTAATCGAAATCCGTCCAGTAGATATTACGTGATTAGAAACCAACATACTCTCATAGTTACATATATAAATAAATATCAAATATCATATCATTTCGTATTAAAATTTTGCATGCTAATATAATTAGCAAAAAAAAAAAAAAAATTATAAAATTCCTTACCAAATAAAAGAGCTGAATTTAAAATTATTTAAAAAACATATGAAAACGTTGCTAGTTGACAAATGCTATTACAGTATTAGAGATTTTCTAGAAGATAATTTTTGACATCCCTGACATATGTATTTCATTGTTTATTATTCCTATGACTTATTTTAATTATATTTTTTTGAGTGTGTTATCATATTTTTTAAGTATATTTTGAATTTATTTGCGGCAAGCCATCTGACTTAATTTGCACACCGTTTCAACGGTTGAACATTGCTGCTCTGTAACATTTTATTTATCAACAATGTTTTTTTGACAAATAAATATATCTTTATCTTTATCTAAGCAGGTATAAGGAAGTAATTTTGTACTATCATTGTAAACCTGTGATTACATCCAAACTTTCGCATTTATTTATATTAGTGTGATGTGATTAGTAAGAAGTTAGCTTCTAGTCAGCTTTACATATTTTATGTCCAGCACTTAATGCCATAAATGAGTGAATAATAAACGCAGGTTAGCTTGTTTAGCCAAGCATTAATTAACAATCATAAAAGCATTAAATATTTACCGCAAAATGGCCTTTAAACATTATTGCACTGTTTGGACAGCTAACACAATGTTTGCTTAAGGCGTTCGTCCGTGCTTAAACCATCTGGAAATTGGTGACATGAGGCTTTCAAGAAATGCCGTGAAATGCGAAAAATGGGCGCGTGGGCGCAACTTAAAATTAAAGAGAACATGGAAAAATTAATTCATGTAGGTATCTAATAATCTTAATAATAATAATGTTGCCAATCTAATATTTTTCTGCATGTATTTGAGATGTTTAAGAATAAAACAGTATGTAATAAGAAATAACTTCCAATATATTTTAATTTTTTAACACAATGTATATTGTTTTTCTTAATGAAGTGGAAATATAAAATAAAAAAATAAAGAAGTATCATAATTATCGATAAAATGTAAAATAAATCCGCAGTTAGAGCAACTTCAAATATTAAAGCGTTTTTAGGCCTCTTGTGGATAACTTTGAGATCATTTGGTGTTTATAAATTTTAGAATAGACTGATATATACAACGCTCCAGGCGTTGTTGTATATTTTTTTACTTATCTAGCTAAAGTATCAATGTATCCTTTACTTGTTTTGGTGCAAAAAAGTATTTTTACTTACTTACTTAGAGTAGACATATAACAAATTATCTCTTCTGTACCTCGCTATTGTGTGGCACAACTTTCATTCGTAAAAATTATTTACTTTTTACTGCTGGCCGTATCGAGAAATAAATAAAAAGTAATTACTGAGTAATGAAATGATAATGAAATGTAGAAAGTGAAGAGGTTGTAAACACTCATTTTTAGGAAATCGTAAGTCTTTGTTTAAATTAACTTCAGAAAATATTTATAGCCAGTTCTACACAGGCCAACGTTGTTATAGCTACAGGACGTACATTGCTTGATTGATGTGAGCTAATGCATTACAAGGAGACAAAACTAAGCAATGTATAAAAATAAAAAAATATGCAAAATGCAATATAAAATGTATGCAATAAATTTTATTGCATATGTTGTTGTTTTATTACATATCTAGGAACCGGAAGCTAGCAATAGGCTATATACAGACAGATCATTGCAGTAGATTAAAAAAACCGGTCAAGTGCGTGTCGGACCACGCATAAAGTAGGGTTCCGTAGTTGTTGCGTGTATTATACACAACCGTGTTAAATTTCACATATACTGCACTTACGTTTGTTGATTCGCACATTCATTACACATAATTGTTTGTTTAACTATTATTTTAACGCTTTTTAGTGTTAATTAATCGTCCTTACAAACACACCGGTCTGTTTGTTTATGTAAAGTCAACTTGTCATCTTGGATGTTTGACAGTGACATTTGACGGTGACGTTTGGAAATGGTCCCTACAACAAGTTGTATAGCGATGACGGACGCGTTGCTAGAATGTTTTTTATTTACTTATATTTGTAAATAATATAGGTAATTGGTCAAAATTTATAGAATAATAATTTAAACAAGGATTTTATTAGATTAACTATATTTTTTTCTTCGAGATGAATACCACATTTCTATGGTCTTGGCTCTGGTCGAAGTCTATGTTGTCTCTGATTTCGTGTCAACGCGAGGCTGACGTGGAGATTATCTCGTTCAAGATGATGGATCTTGGTTCCCAGGCGCTCCATGGCTGGACGCCTCGTTTTTTAAAACCTCCGTAAGTGGAAAATAAGATGCAGCGGTCCGGTGAGTCCATCTCCCTGACGCTCTGCTGGTCTTTTATATGAATATTGTCGACACGATGTTAATGGTGTTCTCCGTTGTTTCAGAAGACGCCGCTGCTAAGCTTAGGTTTTAAGTTGTTAGTTTACGCTTTATTTTTCAATATTCCACGTTCCACGTGTTATACTTTGTTAGTTTACTCGTTTAAACTATTTTTCCCTCGGGCTTGGACCCGTAATTCGATGTCGTGACATGACTACTTCAGAATGAGTTCCCATTTATATTTTTCTTTCTTTTCGTTGTACATACTGGTTACAATGACCCTGACCCTAAGGGTAATCACCTTCTCTGGATAAATAACCCCTATTTATCCCAGAAAAACAATAACACTTCCTGTAAGCAAAGAGGGTTGCCGACCACCATGTGATACAAGACCACATGGCCAGGTGTCTCCAAATCAACAAACCAGGACCCCCAGCTGTTCCTACATTACTGGGAGTGACGAGGTGATACGGTTTATTGGAAGAAAAGGAAAGGACCTGAATGGGATTTACCAAGTAACATCCATTTTATAATTAGAACTTAAACTTTAGAATTTATTTTAAGGCAGCGACTTTGCCTAATATGATTTGTTCCTAGTTTTATCACATAGAGAGGACGCTCTCAACTTTTGTTAAGAGGTAGGTCTCATAACCAACTTTAAGAATAAGGACATTTTTCTATGTCATGTGTTTTCATAGGTTATGATAATTAGACTTTAGTCTTAACTAGTTTGTTTTAAGAAACATGTAAGAAAAGAAAGGATTTGTTAAAACATTCCTATAGAAAGAATTAGTAATAAGGAATAAGGATATTTAACTACTAAAAAGTGAGCTTACCAAATATGTATATTTTCCTGTAATATATTTAACTTGATATATAAACAATTAACTTGTTTAATTGATTCCAACTAATAGTTGGTGGCGCCCTTGGTTAGAATTGAAACACAACATACACCTGGTCTCTTTCTTCAAATGTAACATTCCACAGAGCGACAAGAACCCACCGACCCACTCCGGAGTCTCCTACATAACGCACCACTGAGCTGGCTGTGCGGTTGTCCACCGGTGGCAGGCCGTGTTTTACACGCCTGTCCTATAGTGGGTAATAGTTTTGGCGTACCCAACGTGTGGCCGAGTGATGTGAGATCAGTTCTTCTGTCAACTCCATCGCTTGGTATTTTGAAGTTTGAGGTTAGTGTTGTTGTTGTTATCTATATTTCAGAATTAATTTAAAGATAATCCTTTAGAAATGGCTTCGTTAAGGATGAACTTTTATCATCTCCTCAGCGATGAGCTGAGATATGAACTTCTCATCCGAGGACACAAGAATATAAGAACAGTTGATGAGATGCGAGCCAAGCTTGCCTCGTTGACTAAATCGAATCGTCTAGCAGTGACAATTGATCCTGCTACATTAGAAATAGAATCAGAATTAGAAATTTGTGAGAATAAGATTAGTGACATCGTCCAACTTATTTCTTCAGAATCATTGACACCTACGGGTCATGATAGAATTATTTCACGATTAACCCATATACAGCATAGGGTATGTCGTTTAGTCTCAGAAGATGAGTCTATTTTAGGAAGAATTTCCCTTTTAAAACAAGAATTTGAGAACGCATTTAAACTTTTGAATGTTGATATTACAGGTGAAGTGGGATTTTGCTTCAATGATTTGCATAGTGGTACATCCAGCGGTGTGACTCCAGTCAGTCCTCCGGTTGTTAGCAACCCCTCTACTTCTTCACCAGCGGTGATAGCGGCTGCATCGGCAATACGGTCAGGTGAGCTGCAGGTTACCATTGATCCATCTCGTAATGTCTCAAAGTGGAATGTTAAGTTCTCAGGTAGAGATAGCAAATTAAATTTGCACGCTTTCTTAGAAAAACTAGAAGAGTTAAGAATTAACAAGAACTGATATTTCCAGAACGTAAAGAATATGCTGACTCTTTGAAAGAGCTGCAAACTATTTTCCTTAAAGTTAAGGAACACTTAAGAAACGCCTATGCGAAAGGCAAGAAGTCTTATGACAAAAGAAAAAGAAATCTAGGTCTTAAGGTAGGCCAAGTAGTTTGGAAAAGGGACTACGTCTTATCCAAGGCAAGTGATAACTTCGCTAGTAAGTTAGCCCCTAGGAACATTAAATGTGTGGTAGAAGAGAAAGTAGGTGATCTTACTTATCGTTTACGTGCCATAAATGGTAAAAAGATAGGTCTAACACACATAAAAGACATTATACATGTCAGTTCCTAAACATAGTTCATAAGTACCTAGCTATACGGTAGGGATAGAATAGAAAGTGAGGACCGAGTGTGATAGGGTGAGAGAGGGTGAGTGAAGCGATGAATGTTAGACTATGGTATGATAGATAAGCCTGAAGGAGAATGTGAAAGGTAGTGAGTCTGTGAACTAAATTTTTGTTTAACCCGCGGGTAGATCATATCGTTTTGGCTATATTTATTTTATGTAAGTAATTGAGAAAGAAGATAAAGCACTCACTGTCATTTTGTATTCTGTCCCACACTTAGTTAAGATTTAGTTTAGGATAATTTCCTTTCAACACTCAAATGAGTTATAAACGTTTCTCACGTTATGTATTTCCATTAACAGTTATGTGTCGCACAAACTGTAAGAAAAAGAGAATTTTCTGCAACTGCAGAAGGTACTGTAAGTGCCACCATGAGTTATTACTGTTTATAGTACACTCACAGAATCTAAGAAGAGTTGTTATTTTAGGATACACTCACAGAGTTTAAGAAGAGTTGTTATTTTAGGATACACTCACACGCTAGAATATAAGAAGAGTTGTCACTGTAAAGTACACTCACATACACATAAATGACACATTTTATAGGTCATTGAACACTGAAGAATCATAGTAGATAGGAAGGATGAATATCCTTGTATCTCCTCTCCAGTGGCATTAAGCTGATCCCAAGATTTAGGTCACAGGGCTGAAGAGGGGAATAAAGAAAAGAAAACAGAATAGGCTAAGATACATACGTTTAATTGTAAACCACATTAGTTATATAATAGAATTCCACTGAGACTCAGATGTCATTGGTAACTCTGTTGCTCATTGTTTAATTTTGCATGCTTTTATATCCATTAAGATATTAGAATAGAATTGTTTGCCGATGGGGTCGTTGTCATTCGTTGGTCGACCTTGTCTCGGAGTATTTTTGTTTTTGTTTCGCGA
This sequence comes from Ephestia elutella, assembly GCA_018467065.1. Lineage (NCBI taxonomy): Eukaryota > Metazoa > Arthropoda > Insecta > Lepidoptera > Pyralidae > Ephestia > Ephestia elutella. The sequence continues at coordinate 8,840,365 of CM031570.1, read as the reverse complement.
ATAGTGCCTCGTACCTCACCCCTTCTTCGCTCTTACCAAGGGGGTATGTTGCGTGTATTATACACAACCGTGTTAAATTTCACATATACTGCACTTACGTTTGTTGATTCGCACATTCATTACACATAATTGTTTGTTTAACTATTATTTTAACGCTTTTTAGTGTTAATTAATCGTCCTTACAAACACACCGGTCTGTTTGTTTATGTAAAGTCAACTTGTCATCTTGGATGTTTGACAGTGACATTTGACGGTGACGTTTGGAAATGGTCCCTACAACAAGTTGTATAGCGATGACGGACGCGTTGCTAGAATGTTTTTTATTTACTTATATTTGTAAATAATATAGGTAATTGGTCAAAATTTATAGAATAATAATTTAAACAAGGATTTTATTAGATTAACTATATTTTTTTTCTTCGAGATGAATACCACATTTCTATGGTCTTGGCTCTGGTCGAAGTCTATGTTGTCTCTGATTTCGTGTCAACGCGAGGCTGACGTGGAGATTATCTCGTTCAAGATGATGGATCTTGGTTCCCAGGCGCTCCATGGCTGGACGCCTCGTTTTTTAAAACCTCCGTAAGTGGAAAATAAGATGCAGCGGTCCGGTGAGTCCATCTCCCTGACGCTCTGCTGGTCTTTTATATGAATATTGTCGACACGATGTTAATGGTGTTCTCCGTTGTTTCAGAAGACGCCGCTGCTAAGCTTAGGTTTTAAGTTGTTAGTTTACGCTTTATTTTTCAATATTCCACGTTCCACGTGTTATACTTTGTTAGTTTACTCGTTTAAACTATTTTTCCCTCGGGCTTGGACCCGTAATTCGATGTCGTGACATGACTACTTCAGAATGAGTTCCCATTTATATTTTTCTTTCTTTTCGTTGTACATACTGGTTACAATGACCCTGACCCTAAGGGTAATCACCTTCTCTGGATAAATAACCCCTATTTATCCCAGAAAAACAATAACACTTCCTGTAAGCAAAGAGGGTTGCCGACCACCATGTGATACAAGACCACATGGCCAGGTGTCTCCAAATCAACAAACCAGGACCCCCAGCTGTTCCTACATTACTGGGAGTGACGAGGTGATACGGTTTATTGGAAGAAAAGGAAAGGACCTGAATGGGATTTACCAAGTAACTGTTAGGATAGGAAAGAGGACATCACTAGTCATAGAATTAAATAACTCTATGAGTCATACGTGTTTCACATCACTATGAATGTCGTAGATGTTCTCTTGTTGAGATTGGAAAAATATGGCAGATAGATAAGTACTCTTAAGATTGTAAAATGTATTTAATATAAAATAAAGGAGCTAATAATATGAAAACCAGTGTAATGATCTCCCTCTGAACCTATTTACCCGTAACAGGTTATGGGCCCAGACGAAAAAACTGCGGAAAAACACAGAAAGTAAAAACAGAAAAAACGGAGAAAATTGGAAAAAATAAAATTTACATAAAAGGTTAGAAAGGTAAGAAAAACCAGTAAAAATGAAAGAAGAAGTAGAAAATATAGAAAAACTAACAAGTAATGAGAATTTCCACATGTGGAAATTCGAAATAAATATATTTTTGAAAGCCAATGGATTGAGCGACACAATGTCGGCCATTTCGATAAAAAAAGAAGATAAAGAGAAAAAGATTTTGAATTAAAAAGACGCAACAGCGCAGAAATTAATTTTATTAACAATAGATAGAAAATTAAAATTTCATATAATGAGTTGTACCACAGCAAAAGAAATGTACGATAAATTATGTTTAATATTTGAAGGCTGTGAAGAAAGGAACAAGTGTTCCTTATTACAACAATTTTTCAGTTTCAAAAGCGAAGGTAAAGATTTGTCACAAATTATAACATATTTAGAAAACTTAAGAATGAGAATAAATAGTTTAGGTGAGTGCATTAATGACAAAATGATAATTTCAAAAATACTGACATGCCTCCCAAACGAGTACAAACATTTTATAACAGCATGGGAATCCACAGAAGAAAATAGAAGGACACTTGTAAACTTAACAAATAGATTATTAGCAGAACAAAACAGATATTCAGAAAAAGAACTAGAAAAACCAGTAGCATTTTTAGTTGAATGTTTTAAATGTCATAAATTTGGACATATAAAAAAGGAATGTAAGATGTGTGGAATTTGTAAGAAAACAAACCACAAAGAAAGTGAATGCAATTTTAGGAAAAATCAGTGTGGTATTTGCAAGAAGACAAACCACAAAGAAGAAAACTGTTTTTTCAGAAATAAAAATAATGAACAAAAGGATAAAAAGAAACAACATTTGGCATTTCTCTCGAACTCATTGGAACTAGATACAAAAGAAAAGTATAATTTTATAGTTGATTCTGGATGTACCGTACACATGACGAAAGAGAAAAACATTTTGAAGAATTTTAAGAAACAAAAGTCAACAGAAGTATCAGTATTATTAACAAGGGACAGCGTTAAAATATACAAAAATAATGAATTGGTATGGACAGGAAAAAAGGAAAATGGACTGTATAAAGTAAATATAAAACAAAATATACCAGCAGAAAAATGTTTATTGACTAAAGTAAATGTAACAACAAAAGACAAAACAAGAGAAAACACTAGATTAATACTACAAAATGAAAATGGGAAAATTAACAATGAAAAACAAGTAGAAAGAAATTTTATAATTATAAAAGAGGAAGAAGAAAATGTAAATTTTATTGAGTATATTAAAGAACAGGAAATAACAGAAAATGTGCAAGAACAAAAGAAAGAACTAGAAATAACTACAAATAGACATATTAAAGAAAACAGGGAAAGAGCTATAAATTCGGAGAAGGAGTCTTTGGAAGAATATAAACCCTGGAATAAACGCAAAAGAATAAGAAAGGAAAAATTAGAGAAAACATTTTATAAGAAATACGGATAGATATACGGAAGTAGAGTAGGTACCTAATAAAGCAGGATTTTTATAGAGAAAGTAAAAAGATTTAGTTATGTAAAATTTAGGCAAATAAATATTTTCAAATATAGTTAAATTTAAAAATAGGAGAAGGTGTTAGGATAGGAAAGAGGACATCACTAGTCATAGAATTAAATAACTCTATGAGTCATACGTGTTTCACATCACTATGAATGTCGTAGATGTTCTCTTGTTGAGATTGGAAAAATATGGCAGATAGATAAGTACTCTTAAGATTGTAAAATGTATTTAATATAAAATAAAGGAGCTAATAATATGAAAACCAGTGTAATGATCTCCCTCTGAACCTATTTACCCGTAACAGTAACATCCATTTTATAATTAGAACTTAAACTTTAGAATTTATTTTAAGGCAGCGACTTTGCCTAATATGATTTGTTCCTAGTTTTATCACATAGAGAGGACGCTCTCAACTTTTGTTAAGAGGTAGGTCTCATAACCAACTTTAAGAATAAGGACATTTTTCTATGTCATGTGTTTTCATAGGTTATGATAATTAGACTTTAGTCTTAACTAGTTTGTTTTAAGAAACATGTAAGAAAAGAAAGGATTTGTTAAAACATTCCTATAGAAAGAATTAGTAATAAGGAATAAGGATATTTAACTACTAAAAAGTGAGCTTACCAAATATGTATATTTTCCTGTAATATATTTAACTTGATATATAAACAATTAACTTGTTTAATTGATTCCAACTAATAGTTGGTGGCGCCCTTGGTTAGAATTGAAACACAACATACACCTGGTCTCTTTCTTCAAATGTAACATTCCACAGAGCGACAAGAACCCACCGACCCACTCCGGAGTCTCCTACATAACGCACCACTGAGCTGGCTGTGCGGTTGTCCACCGGTGGCAGGCCGTGTTTTACACGCCTGTCCTATAGTGGGTAATATAGTCATGTTAAAAAGTAATGAAATATTGAGCTTCATTCAGTCCTAACAAAATGGTAATGGTATTAGTAAAATATGTAAAAAAACTTTTTAAGTTTATAGGTACTGTTCTTTTGGAAAAAAGTATATATTTTAATTTTATTTATAATTTCAAAAGTATTCATCACAGGATACCCGAAACAATTTTGAATAAGAGTTTCCGCGCCTGTTTCTTTACGTGAGTGATTTGAAGTTTATAGGTCCAAGACTTTAGAAATTACAGGGGGGGGGACACCGTGCAAACGAATTTGGCGGGCTATATCTCGCAAATGGTAAAGCTGGTAAAAAAGTGGTGTATGGAAACCCTACCTTATTTTCATAGTCCTTTTCAACGATACCCCACACAAGGGGGTGCACTCAAAAAAATAATTTACCCCCCTTTACATGTATGGGGAGGTACCCTTAAAAATTTATTTTATGAAATGAGATCTATATGTGAAGTATCCTCGAACCAAGTTACATGCAAATCAGTCCATAAACGTAGAAGATATTCTGCTGTGACTGTGACAGACTAGGACGGACGGACGGACTGAACGATCTTATAAGGGTTCCTTGTCGGACTACGGAACCCTAAAAAATGCGATTTAGATTAAAAAAAACAATTATTCCACCAGTATAACCACTTATTCTACTTAGTACAAATGGGTACTTAAAAATTTGGAAATTAGGGCAGATCCTCCATCAAATAGTAGCATCATTTAGCACACTAATTAACCAGTGATCTACAACACATGGTGTTCTTTCAGATCTGCTGGCCGCAGACACGGACCTGTTCGAGGACAACAGCAGCAAATCTTTCTCGCAACTGTCCTTCGACGTCGCGAGGGACCAGCTCATTGTGGGCGCGAGGTGAGTGCCTTAACATAAAATAGTTATATCACAGAAAGTTATGCGCTATGACAGTGCCTTAACACTTTTGAAGCGGTGGTGGCCAAGTGGTAATGACACCCACCTGAGGTCGGGTAGGACCCGGGTTCAAATCCTGCCTGTATCACATGAGTTTGAAGACCAATCTGCCTCATGTATGTTAGTTTTCTCATAGACCACCACCTGCTTCCGGTGAAGAAAAACATCGTGAACACCAGCCTGAGGTCGGGTAGGTAGGACTCTGGTTCAAATCCTACCTGTGCCACATGAGTTTGTAGACCAATCTGACTCATGTATGTTAGTTTTCTCATAGACCACCACCTGCTTCCGGTGAAGAAAAACATCGTAAAGAAACCTGCACATTGGCTGACTATTTAGTTTGCTAGTGTGTATACGACTACTGCCACTAGATGGCGGTAGTCGTAAAAGTCATGACAGATACCTTTAGGCGACTTGAATAAAATCTTACACCAGTGTTAGTTATAACACACTCGATAAGAAGAAGAAGAACACTTTCGCGGACTTTAAATGAGGCACAAAAGACTACCTATAGCAGTAAAGTGTCACACGAAATAAGCACATCATAGAGGCGCAAAGGGCCTTAACACAAAATAATCACACACAGGTATTGCAATAAACATTATTTTATTTGTATTTTGCCCAAAAGGTTACACCAGATGTCAGCACTGCAGGTCCAATGCTATTGGTCAATTTTGACATTTCTTTCAATTGTCAAATTCTAATGACGTTTCTTTTGACCTGTTATTTCAGTAGCTTATAATTAGGTTTTTTCCCACCAGATTTGGTGTGAAAAGAAATCTAAAAATCAAATCGGTTTATAGATTTTCATTGCGCCACGACTATATTTTCGTTAATTTGTTGTTTTAGCTATTTATATCTCCCGTTCGCTGTGGTGTTATGTAATGTAGTGTAGGTAGGTCGCATTAAGTTCCTGGTGCTTCACACCAATTTGTCAGAAAGCAACCTCTAGCACGAAGGCTTTGATAGGATTTTTATTGGCTAAGTAATGTAGTTGTATTGTAAGTGGTAAATAATTGACCGAGCGAGCGAAGCGTCTCAGTTTCCACTAGCCGAAAATTCTTTTGTCTGTCCGGATGTTATCGCCTACAGGTCGCATTTCTGAACCGATTCTCATCACTATCACTACATATGGTAAAACTGTAACTGGTCAGTACATAGAAGATTTAAAAAAAAAACTATGAGGGGTCTTCATGGGGCCAATAGAAGCCAAAGCCATTTTTGTAGAATTTTTGTCTTTCTGTCTGTATGTTTGTTTGTGCATCACGCTAAAACTATTAGAGCAAATTTGATGCGGTTTTCACAGTTTGTTGAAGGTCTAACGTAAAATCTGGCGTAGGTTTTATCTCGATACGCTGCTTATAACCTGAGATATTAACTATAGTAAGTTACGCGCGGACGAAGTCACGGGCACAGGCTAGTAAAATATATAAGTGTTGAAAATTAAGTACATACTCGTATTTATTTTTATCTTTACTAACTTGGAGCTAGTAGGCCCTGCTCAGTTAATTTGGCGATAAAGTATCTGACATATTGGTTATAGATAACATCTACTCTGCTGTCTTCGCCTAGTTGACAAAGTGTGTATATTTTAATGATCTGTGTTTGCATAGATTAAATATCGGTATTGCATAACGAATGTCCTACTTGTTTGACCTTCGGAGGAATGAAATATTAATAAGTTTATTAGAAAAAAATATTGATAAACTTAATTGGAATTTGTTTAAATTCAAAACAAAAGCCGGTTTTTAAATATCGAATATGTATGATTACTTTGATTTGAAGTTGTACGAAAATACTCACTCAACCCTCAAGTTACTCATACCAACAGGTACCTAACCTACTCAGCGCGTATTGTGTCTCTTCAGACGCAATCTTGAAGCTCTTTAATGACTTTAGTAATCGCTTTATTTGCTCAATTATTTATTGAAATAATTTCCCAATATTCATATTTTTGTCTCATATTTTTGCTGAAATCCATACTAATATTATAAATGCGAAAGTTTGGATGTGAGTTTGTGAGTTTGTGAATTTGTGAGTTTGTGAGGATGTTTGTTACTCAATCACGCAAAATCTACTGGACGGATTTCGATGAAATTTGGTACAGAGGTAGATAATGACCTGGAATAGCACATAGGCTACTTTTTATCCCGGGAAAAAGCACTGTTCCCGTGGGAAATTCACGCGGGCGAAGCTGCGGGCAAAAGCTAGTGTTTTATAACTTACTAGCTTTTGCCCGCGGCTTCGCCCGCTCACATCCAAACATTCGCATTTATAATATTAGTATGGATCCGCTATAATTACTAAAGTGAAAAAAGGGGTTTATTACTAACAACAAAGTTGTATAATATCCGTTAAAAATAAGTCTACTCGCTTCCTTGATTAAATACAGTTGTCTGTCTTCCTTCCTTGAACATCTGTTATGTTTTATTACGTTTATGTCTACAAAGTCCACGCGATACGTAAAGTAAATCACTGATTATAAAAAAAACGTTAAATGTAATTATAATAATTTTAATGGAGATAACAGCCATCAGGGCTGTCGCAGGTGCATTTTAGTGTTTGCGTTTTTATTATGATTTTGAGATGATATTTTGTAAATACGGGTGCATGTATGAAGAAAAACCATAAATATTTATGTCACAAAGGACGTTATATCAAAAGATGCTTTCATGTGTTTTGATTGTGCTATTTTGAGACGTGCAAAAAATGTGAATAAGATATTTTTTGAATATGAAAATTTAAGAAACAAGCTAGACACCTCAAAGCTTCAAAAATATTAGCGACCTTCACTGGTCCCTTAATTTTGACGGACACAAATCCTAACTAATATTATAAATGCGAAAGTGTGTTTGTTTATTTATTTGTTTGTTTGTTACCTCTTCACGCTTTATCTACTGAATCAATCTTCCTGAAATTTCGTATACACATAGGTAGAACAGTTAGAAGAACTGAGAAGGGTACCTTTTATCCCGGGAAAAAGCACTGTTACCGTTGAAAACTTACGGGGGCGAAGCCACGGGTAATAACTAGTTTTCTATAATATTGATGAGACTTTCACACGTAATTCGTCATTAACTTCGACTACCATTACATAATCAGTCGGTTATCAACCCTAATCGCTGCCAGCATAACTTGTTCAAACAGAGTCGTTCACCTGTCTCGTCCCGCCTGATATGAGATAGTGACTCCAACAGGTAACGGAATGTTACTAATGAATCTGTTGCCTAATTGAATAATAAAATTCCCATTTACATCAGTCTTGTATGGGTTTAATGGTCAATTTTAATACAATTTAACTCCTGTATTTAGTTTTTAGAAATGTGAAATTAATTCAATACAGCACTGGCGGCAAGTCACTTACACAGAAAGTATTTTTTTTTTATATAAAAGATGCTTTGCTCTTGACCACAATCTTGCCCGAGGACAGAGATAAGGTCTACCTACAGAAGTATATAGATAATCAAGTAATATCTACTAGACAGATTTTGATGGAATTTAATACACGGGTAGAAAATAACTACCTAGGGTGCAACTAATTAATATAAACTTGATATCTTGATTAAAATTTATCAGAAATCTGATGTAACCAACTTTTTAACCTGAATGTGATACCTTAATCAAACCACAAATTGACCCATTATAAAGTGATTTCGCCAATTAAACTGGACAATCAATTTATCTTGTGAAGTGAACCCATGTAATTGTGCTAACGACCGAAGGCAACGTAAATGTTACCAACAATCCTGAGACTACACCAGACAGTGAATTATTCAAAAACCTGTTATTGGACACATTTGAATTTGAATACAAATGGTAGCGTTAGATATTGAATTTATATTTTATGAACAATTTTTTATGTAAATGGAAAAATTCTATGTTAATATTAAAAAGTATATCGAGTTTATGCATAGATATTTTTTTTTTTTTTAATCGCTATTAGTATTTAGCGCCACTTGATTTTTTTAAATAATATTTTACTCGTGCAAAATCAAGCCAAATTCAATTTATTGATAACTAGCTTTTGCCCGCGGCTTCGCCCGCGTGAATTTCCTACGGGAACAGTGCTTTTTCCCGGGATAAAAAGTGCGGGACATAGCCTATGTGCTATTCCAGGTCATTATCTACCTCTGTACCAAATTTCATCGAAATCTGTCCAGTAGATTTTGCGTGATTGAGTAACAAACATCCTCACAAACTCACAAACTCACAAATTCACAAACTCACAAACTCACATCCAAACATTCGCATTTATAATATTAGTATGGATAATGATTATTTTATTATAATAGAAACTGAATAAGACCGATATATTGATATTTAGGTGTTCGAGCCTTCGCTTGAACCATTTGAGATGACGCTTACGTTGTGACGTAGTACACACCCTACTTACCCAGTGTTGAGTGTAAGAGACAACGTATATTGCTGTCTCTTTCTCTCAGTGTGAGCAGCGCGCGGCTGGCGGGGAGGAGACCGACGCCGCGATCTGATGGCAGTACGCTTGGAAACGTTGAACAGTGCACACGTTTACAAAGTTATTATTTTCAAGAAAATATTTTGTGTTTAAATCGTAAGTATTTTTTTGTAAATACTTGTATTTTGCTTTTTCCGCTCGGCGCCCTTGGCCCAGCGACGTCATTTTCCCTTCATCAAGGAAAAAACGCTAAGTCGACACGTCGAAACACGTTAGCGTCTGCATGTCGCCTCACCAAGCGCGATTCCATGTCGCCTGACTATGGGGCCGTCCATATATTACGTCATTCTAAATTAGGGGGGGGGGGGTTGGTCTGCGGATGACGGTAAATGATAGATGGGGGGGGGGGGTGTTTCGAAATTGACGTCATTCTTATTTATTTATTTATAGTTTAGTTTTCACGTACAAAAAGATTATTTCTAAAAAGAAATTTTTTCCAGCACACCTAGTAAAATACTAGCTGCCCGCCCCGGCTTCGCCCGTGGTACTTACATGTATTATACATATAAACCTTCTTTAACAATCAGTCTATCTATTTAAAAAAACCGCATCAAAATCCGTTGCGTAGTTTTAAAGATCTAAGCATACATAGGGACAGACAGCGAAAGCGACTTTGTTTTATACTATATATATTACCCTATTTTTCTCAAATCTGCAATGTTTTATTTTGTCAAACTAGTAATGACGTCAATTTTGGGAGAAGGGGGGGGGTCATTAAGAAATGACGATAGGATGATTATAGGGGGGGGGGGTCTAAAATCTGAAAAAATCGATGACGTAATTTATGGACGGCCCCTATGTCGTCTCACCAAGCGCGACAGCACGTCGCCCGACCACGTCGTCTCAACCAGACGACGCCGTCGTCTCACCCAGGCGACACTAACAATGCATGGCCGTCTCACCGAGACGACACGGGGCCGCGTCGCCCAAACGATACGATGTCATCTCACCCAGATAACGCTGTCGCCTCATTCAGCATATGGGATCTCCCTCAGACGACGTCTTGTCGTTGTTGCATTACTATAATCAATTCCCTTAATTCATGAACTGGTCGCTATGACCGAAATCGGACAGACACACATCATCATCATCATCACTATCATAATTTACTAATAATTTTTGTTTCTGAAACTATATCAAACCCTCCTGTTGGTTACAGAACATGGCCAAAACTACTTTGGGAGAGTTAGCTGCCAGACCATTCCCGATAGGTGACGAAGACGCATTCACCGACGTGATAAAGTCTCTTGACGAGAATTTCCCAGAGGATTGGCGGACATGGGAGGTCAATGACCTCTCCTTCAAAGACCTCTTTGGTGAAGACTCTCTAACAAGTTTAGATTGCAAAATAAGGTTTGCTGTTCCGACCACAAGCTTAGCTAAGGCTTTTAATCCTAGCTGCAAATCCTTACCTGAAAGGAAATACAGAGCTATTCGATGTAAGCTTTTAAACTGGTCATTAGGTTGCACCTTAATATACACCCCTCAACATTACTCCGAGATGCTCTACGGATCTGGTGAGCAGTATCAGCGCTTCAGGGAAGCTGTCAGCGCAATAAAATCGAAACTCACCACCAGACGGTGCGCGTCAGCTGAGTTGAGAGACTCTAGCGTCGATCGGTTCCCCTCACTCCCTTCTTCACGAACCGAGGTTCGAGCGGATTCGGAACCATTGCGTAAGAGAAAGGCCTGCCCGTCAACTTTAAGTGAAGACACTCCACCTGCGAAACAGAAGACCACTTCGCGAGACAACAGCGAACATCTTCTCGCCTCTGTTCTCAATCAGCAGTTGGAAATGTTTAACCAACTTATTACTTCTCAACAAGACCAAAATAAAAAACTGAATGAGGTCTGCGCCTTGGCAATCAGTAGAGATCGTCCCGTTTCGAAAACAAGAATGGAATCCGAGCCCACAAATCAGGAAGTGCTTAACTTTTCTCTCGATTCCTTACCAGACAGCACCCAATCCGACGATGAAGTTGAAGAAATAGAGAGCTCAATGAGAATTATTAACAGGCCGATTCCAGAAGCTGAGCCCTGCTCAAAGCGCGAAGCTGAATTAAGACAAAAGATAAGCGAGGCGCAGAGAGAATTGGTTAAATTGCAAAAAGAAAAGGTAGAACCGTTGGACTTTGAACCAAATACCGTTGAAGATGATCCAAAAATAACTAAGGCCGACCCATATTTTGTTACTCAGGGTATTCACTGCCAGCGGTTTGGCCAGGAAGGATGGAGGAGTATAAGATACAGCGAAAAACAAAAGCAATATCAAGCAACACCAGCTTTCCATGCCCTCAAGGTTAACAATATATTAGCTAGCGTCTCCCCAACCTGGAAATCGACAGCAACGCTTGACAAGTTTGACACCGTATTGGGAGCAATTACACACGGCCAACTACAGCAGAGAAAAAAATTTCAGGATCTTCTTAATGGATTGCCTGTCGAAGTTCAGAATACAGTTGCGCGTAATTTCGGAACCTCAAAGTACAAAGTAAACGCCGACTCCCTATTACAATACGTTTGTGGTCGCAGAGCGGAGGTCATAGAGCAGAGAAGGGCAGTCTATAAGGTACCCAATAAAACACTTAATGACGTCTTGTACAACATACCGCCTTCGGAGACGCACTTGTTTTGCGACAACCTGCTGACACAAGCAATTAAAGACTGTTCGACTGGAGACATACATAAGTTTTTTCCATTCTCCAATAACAGATACTCAAGGACGAAATCGCGAAGACCAGACAAAAATAAGGAGCGGCCGCAACCATCATATAACGCGTCGAGACCATACGGTTACAGGAAATTCAACCAATCAGGGAACGAAATCGGACAGGAATCATCAAAACAGCAATTTCACCCCAAACAGCAAGAGCCATGGCAATATAAGAAAAAATGGGGGGGGGACAACAACAAAGGGAAATGACTCATCAATCTGCACCAAAACTCATGTTGTTTTTCTTGTCTGTGATAACACAGGCTACAGAATTCCTTTCTCTACAAAACCTTCACTAAGAAAACTTACGACCCGAAATATCAGGGGACTTGGATCAAAGATCAAAATCAAGAGCGATCGAGGAAAGCCCATACAAAAGAGGATTTTTGTCGGAGATGTTCCTGAGAAAGAAGACCGATAAGTCCTTTCGACTTATGTTATATTTGAAATGTTTAAACCATTCCAAACCATTTAAAACTTCCGTCACTACTAGACTAAAACGACATCATAACACAAGCTTATTTTTCACTTACCGGTAACACCAATTCGCCGTTTCTTGTCCCTCAGCTATCAAAGTATGGTTTATCAAGTGACATGTTCTGTTGGCCTGTCGAGCACTACAACAGCATTCGCCAAGGTGACAAATCGAAAATGTGATCTGGATGAAAGGCATCCGCAAACTCTACAAGACCAAGCTGTTACCGTCACAAAATTCTTGAAGAACTTGGATGGATTATAAATCGGAACAAGTTGTCAACAACACAAGAACAAGAAAATGTGAAAACACAAAGGGACTGCAAATCTTTGTCATCGGCAAAGAGGCTGGACATTGTACGACTCTTAGTCAGCTTGCTAAAGGAGGGTTGGACTTGGCATGGTGAAAAAAACCACCTTAGGGAAACATACACATTTTTGTCTGTGACCACTGAGTTACATTACCGAATAATTCAGAAAGAGTCAGGGCACCTTCCACGAGGAAAAGCACATTCAAAACTGTCGATTTCCCACGATGAAAAGATCAGCATTGTAACACTAATCCACACTCCAAAATCGTCTGTACTCATAACAACTGATGCAGCAGACAATGGTTGCGGTGCAGTAGCAAATAGACGGCACCTTGTAGGTCGATGGTCCGCATCAGAACGACCAGAAAGAGCTACATGCCTTGTACGAAATACTAGAATGTCTGGGCTCCTACCTGACAAAACAGTAACGTAAATGTGAAAATAAGACGACAGTAACCTTTATTATGGAAATAGGCGGAACCAAACTCCTAACACTGTTGAGAACAGTTCTAAGCCCCTGCCAATAACGGCAGTGTCATCCGACAGTCGGTAACATTCTAGGAATCTACAACGGATAGGCAGACGGTCTATCACGGTCACTCTAATGGCACCTGAACCAAGAAACAACTTAAAACATTGCCCAGGAATTTGGGACTCCAAAGATAGCGATGTGTTCGCTTCAGCGAAGTCGACAGTGCTACCAATGTATGTCAATGAAAATGCAAAACTTACCCAAATCCAGTTCACAGATGCTTTCAGTCGCCCGTGACGTTTCTGGTTGGATTCCAAGGGTGCTACGTCATCTAGAGAGATCGATAGGGATCTATCTAGCTCTGAAATACATTTTGGGAGCCGGAACTGAGAACTCTAATTAATAGACTTGAAGTCGAATCGAAGTCAAATCTCACCGACTTACCAGCAAATCGCCCTCCACAGGGTGTAGAAAATCTTATTATTCTGGAGGGTACGGGCTGGTCGTAAGACGCAAGCCATTGGCCTCATGATGAAATGAAATTATTGGGAACAGCATGGCGAAAATCGACCATAAAAACATACAGACTTGCATATGAAATACAAACCTGCATAGGGCGATGAAAAAATTGATCGGCATCGAAAAATAGTTCCACCATCGATCCAAGTTCATCTGATTTAGCAAAATATCTCTGTGATTTATATTACTGTTAGCACAGTAACTTTCTCCTCGCACTATACCCATTTTAAGTCAGTAGGATACTTGTACCTTGGACCTTGGATAATCCTTAACACGGCAACCAAGAAACCATGAGATATGAGCAACCACTAGTCAAACAAATTATGAAAGCAGTCTCTTTGAACATAATTGTGTTCTTCTCCTATTAGCTTCAGATCATAGAGTATACGACCACCTTGCTTTAGTTATTAAGTATCAACCAAAAGTCATTCATAGATAACGCAAGTTAAATGATTTTCACACCAAGGGTTGGATCCAAAACAGACTCTACCACGAACCAACAGTCCGGATGGGTTTATATTAATAAAATGATCACGATGACCCTCGCCTCATCGTACCACTTTGGGTAACAAAATCCATTAATGCTTCTAACGTTCATAATGTTCTAACGTCGGGGAAAAACAGCAGCAGTCGCCGTGTCGGAAAACCCCTCCATCACCGTGATTACCGGACGGAGTAGAATCTTCCGTCAAGCGGATAAGTCAGGCTCCACATGTAGCTTTAGAGCATCTGACAATTGACATCTAGCATCTAGCATCTGACAACTGAGTAAATAATAGTAGATTTGATATCGACGAATTTATGAAAAAAAAAAAAATAAAAAAAAAAAAAAAAAAGCCTTATTCAATCATCATGTTTGGGAATTACCTCCCAGCACTCGTCTTTAACGAAGAATTGAACTAAAAACGTCTCTACTATCTTATATATTATTTCTTTCTTTTCATATTGTGAAGTCCAAATGTTTATAACAATATAATTGAATGTATAAAATTTGATTACATAAATAAAAATATTTTATTCTATTTTCCCTATCTTAATACGTATTTATCTATCTTCTGCAAATAGGTATCCATTACTTCAGTCTGGATCCCTTGCTTTATATTTAGTCACAGTACGCTTATAGCAGCGCCGGCAGAATATAAACACTTCTCAAATGGTTCAAGCGAAGGCTCGAACACCTAAATAGAACCGTTTTCCCCCCGAAGGGTAGAAAACGGATATTTAGGTTTCAGCCGTAGCTTGAACCATGCCTTCAGTTACCTTGCCGGCTTATTCGAAGGTACTGACATCAGATCGCGGCGTCGGTCTCCTCCCCGCCAGCCGCGCGCTGCTCACACTGAGAGAAAGAGACAGCAATATACGTTGTCTCTTACACTCAACACTGGGTAAGTAGGGTGTGTACTACGTCACAACGTAAGCGTCATCTCAAATGGTTCAAGCTACGGCTGAAACCTAAATATCCGTTTTCTACCCTTCGGGGGGAAAACGGTTCTATTATAGATGCATATTGAATCAAGGTAATCATCGGATGAATTTCTCCAACCCATGTTATCTATACATATAATAAAACAGTAAAAATATTTTGTCTGTACATTAAGTATTTTTGACTAAAATGGATAGAGGGACAATTAAAAAGGACAATAGAAAGCAAAAAAAAATTTTTGGAATTTCTTGTCTGTCTGTCTGTCTGTCTGTCTGTCTGTCTGTCTGTCTGTCTGTCTGTCTGTATGTATGTACGCGTTTCACGCAAAAACTAATGGACGGATTTGAATGAAACTTTTTTTGTTATATAGCTATTAAGCCTGGGCAACATATAGGCTATAATTTATTTTGAAAACTGGAACACCTGATGAAGAACCATAGCAGAACAGCTAAACTATAAGAAATATGGATATAGTGCCTTAACAAAAGTCGTTCAACCTGATGAGCATTTTCTGCTGACGTATAAAAATTGAAGATCTGGAACATCTGATGAAGAACTGTAAGAGACCAGTTACACTATAACATATATGGAAATGGCGCCTTAGCAAAAATCGTTTAACCTGATCCGCATTTTCTGCTGACGTATAAATATTGAAGATCAGGAACATCTGATGAATAACTCAAGAAACCAGCTACACTATAACATATGTGGAAATGGCGCCTTAGCAAAACTTGATTAATCTGATGAGCATTTTCTGTAGACGTATAAAAATCGAAAATCCGAAACATCAAAAAGACTTTTCGTCTAAGCGAAACTCACGCGGGCGAAGCCGCGGTGTATCAATAATGAAACGATTTAAAATCGATTTTAATTTTAGCCATTCAATAGCTTATAATAACACAGCGTATGGTAAAATTGATTAAAATTGTAATATCCTGAACAATTCTGTCGCCATTCTAATCCTGTTATGTTTCGTTCATGCTTTCGTTTATACATAAATTAACTTGTCAAATTATCAGCTTTCAACTGTTTTAAGATTTTGCACGGTTATATAGCGAACTCACAAAATAATAAAAGTACAGAAATAAATAACACTTCATATATGGCTGACTTGACCGTAAAATTACAAGAAAGTTTTTAAAGTATGAGTGCATCTTATCATTTGATTTTTGGGTGCAAAACTTGTTATTTACTTACGCTTACACATATGTTTAAACCGAAGATAATGAAATCTGGAAACGTAAATATGGGTTTACGTGTAGTAGCAGGTGTGGATGTCTTAAATAGTCAAGATACAACGCTTTTCTCTGTACTTTCGGTATTTTCTGGCAGAGTCAAAAGAGGAAATATTATGGAAACCAGTTTATTATAATTCCGGCCGGGGTTTCTCCAAAGATAGTATCTTGACGCCATACGCGCTCCATGTGAGGAGCAAAGTTATTGTTTCCCTGCGAAATTACTTAGGTTATGTAAGGTGATGAAAATGGCGACCCAATGGCGCCTTATTGGGCTGATTGAGGATCTCTTCTGCATATTTCGTAATTTGCCATGAAATGCATGTGGAGAGCTGGACTTTCCCAAAATTGACTAAAAGTTCATTTTGTTATTGTAAGTAAAACTATAGCGGATCAAGACGGACTCCTGCGTGGAAGTCCTTGTTGCTCGAAGACTGTAGCAGATAACCAGACTAAAAACTCTTTCTGAGGCATATTTTATTGACCGGACTAACTGACGCTATTGAATTGATTAATTTAAAATCGAATTGATATCGCTTGCCGCCATATTTCTTTAATGTTTACAACCTTGAAAGTAGAACAAGCTTACCCGTTTCCCAGAAAGACCAAACAAGTCCCACCGAGCCGTTACTTGGTGCAGTAAAGTACGATGCATTCTTCATATGCAGGATAGCATGTGCTTGTGCACTAATGTGCACTGGAATCAGTGAGGAATATAAGGGACTAGCTTTTGCCCGCGCCTTCGTTCGCGTGATTTTCCCATAGGAACAGTGCTTTTTCTCGGGATTAAAGGTACCGTATGTCATTCTCAGTACTTCTAACTATATGTATGCGAAATTTCAGGAAGATTAGTTCAGTAGATAAAGCGTGAAGAGGTAATTAACAAACAAGCTCACTTTCGCATTCATAATATTAGTTAGGATTTGGTTTAACTTATCATTAAATAGACTTCTTGTCCCAGTATTGGGCAATGCCTCTCTACCAAGACTCTCTGTACAGCTAAGCGCGATATTCTTTTTGATATTTTGAAATCACCTTTAGGCATCCGAAATTAAAACGATACTGTACTGATGAGACAGGGGATTCAAACAGTTGGTAAAGGTTTTTATATGCTTCTTGACAAGTATTAAAAAGCTTGCACATATTTCTATCAGTCGCGTTCATCGTACATATTTATCACAGGCTTTCGATTTATTTAATCTTGAAATACAAAGTTTCGACACGTGTACTGTTATAATCTATGGATTTGGAGCGTCCGAGTGTGCGGTGCGGGCGGCATCAAAGTCGTCCACGTAATGTCAATACGACGACGACACTTGCCAGTTTGTACAAGTGGTTTGTGCATATAAATGCTTATCTAATGGAGGGCCATTAGGCTGAGTACTTTCCATGCTTATGCTTACCTACCTGGTGATGAAATCGGTGATTTGTTTTATTAAGGAGCTTTGAATGCCCTCTGAAGCATAGAGGTTGACATACTGTAATTTGATATCATTTACATATAACATTTTTTATAGGATCTTTATGAGTTTACTTTTTATCTTGTAGAATACATTGTCTGTTCTCTATGAATATAAATAGCAAAGCATTGTTTATGATATGAAATAAATTGTGCTATTTAATATTGTTACACACTTGCTTGCTTCCTGCCTACATCCGGGCTTAAAGTACTCTAAGCTAGAGTTACCCAACACAGATCTATTTTAAATACACAGTAACTCTTGAATACTATAACAAGTACCTACAAACAATTCTTCTCAGGACAAGATAAGCGAATGGTCTATTTTGTCTAGCCCACTCAAATCTTTGACATGAGATCAAATATAAATAGTACAAAGTTGATATTAGTTGTACGAATTTGTGTTCATCAGACGAGCCGTTCTTGTCCATTTAAAATAAAATATTTTCACAGTCCTCATTATTACATGATACAAGCTTTTTTAGTGCACGGTGGAGTGGAGCACGGTGCTACGTCAAGGTGGACCAATATTAATATGTAATTGTATTTTTTGGAAGTAAGACGCGTTTTTCCTTCTAACGAATTATAATATTTATAGAGTTTGTCATCAGCCTTCATTTTTCAATCACCTCGCATGAAGGAGTTTCTTTTGTATTATTTTTATTGTTTGTCTATAGATGTACGTTATTGAGATATGAGTTGTATTTGTTGCACATGGCTGATATAAATCATGACTATCTTGTTTCCGTATCGCATTGGCAGTGTATCATATCAGTGCAATGCAGATATTCGATATGCCAATATCGTATTTCTTCGCGATTTATAGATTTACTACTGGCGTGGTTCTGGTTTGTTTTCCTAGAGATGAAAAGTACTGAAATAAAATAGCTGAATTTTCAGTTTGTGCTTTTCGAGTTAATCACATACATTTTAACAGTAATCATATTTTAATTAGTAGGTACTGTAATGCATCTGATAAATAGATGCATGTGGTGCAGAATGTAGGTTTATGCCTTATTTGCTTACCATCAAACACTTCTGTCTCCCTCACTCCCTCCTAATCGCTTGCAAACACTTACTATCTGTATATGAGTGACTTGACTTTTAAATATATAAATAAATAAATATAAATATATACGGACAAATCACACATATTGAGTTAGCCCCAAAGTAAGTTCGGGACTTGTGTTATGGGATACTAACTCAACGACAAATACATATATAGATAAACATCTAAGACCCAGGCCAATCTGAAAAAGATCATTTTCCATCTTGACCTGATCGGGGATCTAACCCGGGACCTCCGGTGTGGCAGTCTGGCGTGATAACCGTTAGGCCACGGAGGTCGTCGTTTTGACTAAAAACAACTGGTAGACACAACAATGACCTAATGTTGCATGTAGTCGCAATTACAATTTTTCATTTGTTGGAGTATGAGTAAATGAGTAACTGCACACCGTCATATTATAGAATATTGTGTATGTAGGTTAGGTGTGCAATTTTTTTTTTAACTCTATCTGGAAAATACGGGTCGTCGTAAAGTTAAATGTACGATTGTACGCCTTTAAAAATGTTGGTCATTTTATAGTTAAAAATTATTGTTAGTCAGAGAAGGTTAGCGTAGACGGAAGGAGGCCTATACCCAGCAGTGGGTCACGGAAGGCTGATGATGATGACTGTTAATCGATGCCTTTGTAAATAAATATGAGGGTTTTTTTTATTCTTTAAGACGTCAGAAATAAATATTGATGTGAAATCGGAAGCGGAAACATATTTTTCCTAGTTGCACAGTTTTATCATTGACATAACTTGCATGTTGTAAACTTATAGTACGTCCACATTTCATGACATCTGATACCGCAATGTATGTACCTATGGCATGCAATAATTTTGTTGTCGTGTTCCGAGGATATTTCGAATTATCAATTTTATTAGACGTCTCTGCATTATATTAGTATTCTTAGAAAATAATATATTTGCCATTTGCATTAAAATACAGCTAATTTATATTCACGACTTCGGAGTACTTGTGCTCGTTAAGATACTGACTACTGCTTCATGCAAGGCCGAAATATCCGGCGTCTGGTATTAAAGCCTAGATTTTATGCGAGTTGACTCGACAAGTCAAGTGGGGAATGGATGGAAAATGTCTGAGCATGCGCTTAAATTCTCTATTCGACTGTTTTGTTTGACATGCGATGATTCGAGAGTTGTTTTGCTACAACTAATATTGTGTAGTTTAAGAGCCAGCCAATCCCTTATTTTTTTGAATTTTCATTTGTCTTCCATTTGTTTTTGTGTGTTTCGAAATTATTAGTTATATTTCATTTTGTTATAAAAAGTTAATCCACTAAAATGTTGGAAAATTTGGACACTTTATCTTGCCATCACATCAATTTTTTTCTTAGATATTGGCTACCACTAATTTCCCATCACCACCTGCATCTTCCAAGTTAGGTACTACATCTTACTTTATCATGAAATGTCCTCACATTTTAATCCTGGACTGATGAACACATATAATTTTTAGTTTTTTATCAATTTGTCCCCAGAGATGCTATATACAGACTGTCGCTTCGTGGTCTCCGGCCCTTGGAGCGGGCAGACTGGCCAGCGGACCCCAACAAGGTGGAGCTGTGTCTGGAGAAGGGGCAGACGGAGGAGGACTGCCACAACTACATCAAGGTGCTGCTGCCGCACGAGCACAGGCTGTTCGTGTGCGGCACTAACGCCTTCAGTCCTGAATGTAGCTGGAGAGAAGTGAGTAGAGTCTTACGTATGTCTAGCTAAACACTACAGATTGTCTTTCCGTGGTCTCCGGCCCTTGGAGCGGGCAGACTGGCCAGCGGACCCCAACAAGGTGGAGCTGTGTCTGGAGAAGGTGCAGACGGAGGAGGACTGTCACAACTACATCAAGGTGCTGCTGCCGCACGAGCACAGGCTGTTCGTGTGCGGCACTAACGCCTTCAGTCCCGAGTGTAGCTGGAGGGAAGTGAGTGGAGTTTGCTTGACAATGTTTAGATTTCAAGCTATCTTTATTAGAAAGTAGGTGCGCCCCTAGCCTATGTTCTATTCCAGGGAGTAAAACCTGGAATAGCACATAGGCATAGGCCACTTAGCGAATTTTGATGAAATTTGGTACACGGGTAGAGACCCGCGTACCTTTCATTACAATTCGCTTAGCGGTTGATTTATTAACAAACATTGTACTCTCCTCACAAACGTTTGCATTTATAACAAAGCTTGAAACTTGTATTTTAAACAAATACGCCAACTTTCGTGCTATCGCTGTCTCACTACGTATGTCTAACTAGTCAGATATAGTAAGGACTAACGTCTTTACTTGCGAATTTCGGGTGTAAATATTTAATTTAAACATACTCAAATATTATTTATCAAAACAGTAGAGAACACAAAACGTCAACTGTATTCCAATTACACTGCACCTCTATTTCGTAGTCATAAAGTCAAATTTGCAACGATTTGGATAGGTATATATGTTGTGTACTGTACAAGAATCTACATGATTAATTTATATCAATCAGTGTCAATAGTTTCTGATCTACTGTTCGTAGACAGCAAACAAATTTATTACATACTACAAATGTTTCCAATTTGTTTTATAGTTCATAATGGCCTAGTTAGGAGCAAAACAATCGAGGCCGCTTATCAACTTTCGAGATTAAAGTGATAGTGTATAATTGGCAAACAATTTGTAACAAGGTTACGGGTTCACGCGGCCATGTTTGCTGGTTAACAAAGATTATCCTCCCCGAACGGAGTCAGGTAAAGATTGCTATGTAAATATTGGTCAGTGGCCATCCTCTAAAGCCGAATTTAGTCATACGCGGCAACTACTAAAGATGGACTAGTTCTAGAATTTATGCTGGTTAGGTAAGAGAGAGAGAGAGGTAAGAGAACAATTTTGTAAATTAATTTAAATTTTTCTTCTGGAAAATTAAGGCAAGCAAGAATTAAGAAAATCTTGTTTCTTCTTCTTTTATTTAATTAAATTTTGGAAAGGAATATTTTATTTTCATGTAAAAAATTACAAAAAAAGTGTTGCATAATGAAAATACATATACGTAACGGTAATTGGTGCAGGCCCTAAGTTTATGATAAAATTCTAAATTATTATTTTTTTATTTTTTCTTAATTTAGTTTAGCGTATGGTCTGTGGCAATATTGTAGCCACACGATAAGACTATGTAGTCTACGCTATTATATATCAACCATAAAGTTGGTAAAAAATAATAGCATGTAATTTTTTTTTCTGGTATCAACAGATCGAGTCGATCCGTAACGCATCGCAGTGGTCGACCGGCGTGGCGAGCTGTCCGTACAACCCTCGGTCCAACGTCACCGCCATCTTGGCCAGTGGGGGGGAGTACTACGCGGGCACCCCCACCGACTTCAGCAGCTCGGATACTGCTATTTGCAGGTACCTGTCAATATTTGGTGTACTTTCTATGTGCGTTGTCGACCGGCGTAGCCAGCTGTCCGTACAACCCTCGCTCCAACGTCACCGCCATCTTGGCCAGTGGGGGGGAGTACTACGCGGGCACCCCCACCGACTTCAGCAGCTCGGATACTGCTATTTGCAGGTACCTGTCAATATTTGGTGTACTTTCTATGTGCTTAGTCGACCGGCGTGGCCAGCTGTCCGTACAACCCTCGCTCCAACGTCACCGCCATCTTGGCCAGTGGGGGAGTACTACGCGGGCACCCCCACCGACTTCAGCTGCTCGGATACTGCTATTTGCAGGTACCTGTCAATATTTGGTGTACTTTCTATGTGCTTAGTCGACCGGCGTGGCCAGCTGTCCGTACAACCCTCGCTCCAACGTCACCGCCATCTTGGCCAGTGGGGGGGAGTACTACGCGGGCACCCCCACCGACTTCAGCAGCTCGGATACTGCTATTTGCAGGTACCTGTCAATATTTGGTGTACTTTCTATGTGCTTAGTCGACCGGCGTGGCCAGCTGTCCGTACAACCCTCGCTCCAACGTCACCGCCATCTTGGCCAGTGGGGGGAGTACTACGCGGGCACCCCCACCGACTTCAGCAGCTCGGATACTGCTATTTGCAGGTACCTGTCAATATTTGGTGTACTTTCTATGTGCTTAGTCGACCGGCGTGGCCAGCTGTCCGTACAACCCTCGCTCCAACGTCACCGCCATCTTGGCCAGTGGGGGGAGTACTACGCGGGCACCCCCACCGACTTCAGCAGCTCGGATACTGCTATTTGCAGGTACCTGTCAATATTTGGTGTACTTTCTATGTGCTTAGTCGACCGGCGTGGCCAGCTGTCCGTACAACCCTCGCTCCAACGTCACCGCCATCTTGGCCAGTGGGGGGGAGTACTACGCGGGCACCCCCACCGACTTCAGCTGCTCGGATACTGCTATTTGCAGGTACCTGTCAATATTTGGTGTACTTTCTATGTGCTTAGTCGACCGGCGTGGCCAGCTGTCCGTACAACCCTCGCTCCAACGTCACCGCCATCTTGGCCAGTGGGGGGAGTACTACGCGGGCACCCCCACCGACTTCAGCAGCTCGGATACTGCTATTTGCAGGTACCTGTCAATATTTGGTGTACTTTCTATGTGCTTAGTCGACCGGCGTGGCCAGCTGTCCGTACAACCCTCGCTCCAACGTCACCGCCATCTTGGCCAGTGGGGGGAGTACTACGCGGGCACCCCCACCGACTTCAGCAGCTCGGATACTGCTATTTGCAGGTACCTGTCAATATTTGGTGTACTTTCTATGTGCTTAGTCGACCGGCGTGGCCAGCTGTCCGTACAACCCTCGCTCCAACGTCACCGCCATCTTGGCCAGTGGGGGGAGTACTACGCGGGAACCCCCACCGACTTCAGCAGCTCGGATACTGCTATTTGCAGGTACCTGTCAATATTTGGTGTACTTTCTATGTGCTTAGTCGACCGGCGTGGCCAGCTGTCCGTACAACCCTCGCTCCAACGTCACCGCCATCTTGGCCAGTGGGGGGGAGTACTACGCGGGCACCCCCACCGACTTCAGCAGCTCGGATACTGCTATTTGCAGGTACCTGTCAATATTTGGTGTACTTTCTATGTGCTTAGTCGACCGGCGTGGCCAGCTGTCCGTACAACCCTCGCTCCAACGTCACCGCCATCTTGGCCAGTGGGGGGAGTACTACGCGGGCACCCCCACCGACTTCAGCAGCTCGGATACTGCTATTTGCAGGTACCTGTCAATATTTGGTGTACTTTCTATGTGCTTAGTCGACCGGCGTGGCCAGCTGTCCGTACAACCCTCGCTCCAACGTCACCGCCATCTTGGCCAGTGGGGGGGAGTACTACGCGGGCACCCCCACCGACTTCAGCAGCTCGGATACTGCTATTTGCAGGTACCTGTCAATATTTGGTGTACTTTCTATGTGCTTAGTCGACCGGCGTGGCCAGCTGTCCGTACAACCCTCGCTCCAACGTCACCGCCATCTTGGCCAGTGGGGGGAGTACTACGCGGGCACCCCCACCGACTTCAGCTGCTCGGATACTGCTATTTGCAGGTAACTGGCAATATTTGGTGTAGTTTCTGTGGTGGTTTACTGTCTGTAAGTATCAAGTATCATAATTATCATTATATACAATTTTTTTGTTACTGAATGAATGAGTGTGACTGAGAGACAAAGCTCTGCCAAAACTACTCGACGTAGGAAGCTGAAATTTGTCATGTGGGTTCCTTAGGGAATGTAGGGGAGCACTAAGAGAGGATTTCCCAAAATTCAAGGTCCCGGGCCATGCTAGTTATTACTAACACTGTTGCAATATGTTTTTAAGTCACCTAAATCTGACATGACTTCGCGACTACCGCCATCTAGCGGCAGCATTCGTATACACTCTAGTAAATTTGACATTTGTAACTATTGTAATCTTAAATTCTGCCTCATCATGAAATGATTCACTTACAATATCTTTTTAAATAGCTAATAAGTCCCACTGCTAGGCAAAAGCCTCCCCCTTATCTCTCCAATTACCTCTATCGCTCGCTACCTGCTGCCACCGCCTATCAAAGGCCGACAATTCGTCAGACCACCTCATTTTCGGCTTACCTCTTGCTCTTTTGCCATCAGTCGGGACCCAAGATGTAACTATTTTCGTCCCTCTTTTCATCCCCATACGGCTGACGTGGTCCGCCCAGTTCCATTTTAACTTACAATATATTTATTTAAATAAATTAAAAAAAAATCGGCATGTTTGTCAGGAGCCGCGGCTCAGGGCCTCACAACGTGACGACGCTCCGTACGACGCAGTACGACCAGAATTCCTTGAACGAACCACAGTTTGTGGGGAGCTTCGAAGATGACAACTACGTGTACTTCGTGTTTAGAGAGATCGCTGTCGAGTTCATGAATTGTGGCAAGGTAAGCCTCGGAAAAATACCTCTATTTCTATAGTTTTTACTAAATTAGCACGTGATATTAGATAATTATTTATATTAAACTAGCTTTTGCCCGCGGCTTCGCCCGCGTGAATTTCCCACGGGAACAGTGCTTTTTCCCGGGATAAAAAGTAGCCTATGTGCTATTCCAGCTCATTATCTACCTCTGTACCAAATTTCATCGAAATCCGTCCAGTAGATTTTGCGTGATTGAGTAACAAACATCCTCACAAACTCACAAACTCACAAATTCACAAACTCACAAATTCACAAACTCACATCCAAACTTTCGCATTTATAATATTAGTATGGATTAAAAGATACAGATATAGGTATGTGTAACCTAAAGCGCACTACACACCAAAGTCGCCGACCCGCCCCGACCTATGTCGGCAACTTTTTTTTTTGTTTGTGTTGCCGATATAATTCTATTCATATAGGCCGCCGGGTTGTGTCGGCGGGCTGTGTCGGCGGGTCGGCGGCTTTGGTGTGTAGTGCGCTTAACGACTTCATGGTGACATATTATAGCCATTTAGTTGTAAAAAAAGTACCAATGTTAAGTATTTTGTGTAACCCGTCCGAGAGCAAGTAATTTAGAAACTACGGGTTGCAAGAGCATCTTAGATACCTATTAGTTGAATCGGACCAATGCCAAAGTAGCATGGATTGGATCATAGATTAATCACAGGTCGTAGGTTCGCACGCTCCTGGCGTAGATAACATTTAACACTTTACGAGTATATTCACTAATTCAGATGTCCATTTGACCAGATAATCTACTCGCGCATCGCACGAGTTTGCAAAAACGACTCCGGCGGCCATTTCCTACGCAAAAACAACTGGAGTACATTCCTGAAGGCCCGTCTAAAGTGTGCGGTGCACGGAGATGTTCCCTTCCATTACGACGAGGTTCAGAGCGTGGAGTATCTGCCGCAGGAGCAGATACTCGTGGCTACCTTCACTACGCCCGTGTAAGTATAGCACCAACCTTACCCGCCTGAAGAGAGCGGCGCAAGGCGATGTTCCGTTCCATTAAGACGAGGTTCAGAGCGTGGAGTATCTGCCGCAGGAGCAGACACTTGTGGCTACCTTCACTACGCCCGTGTAAGTATAGCACCAACCTTACCCGCCTGAAGTGAGCGGCGCACGGCGATGTGCCGTTCCATTACGACGAGGTTCAGAGCGTGGAGTATCTGCCGCAGGAGCAGACACTTGTGGCTACCTTCACTACGCCCGTGTAAGTATAGCACCAACCTTACCCGCCTGAAGTGAGCGGCGCAAGGCGATGTTCCGTTCCATTACGACGAGGTTCAGAGCGTGGAGTATCTGCCGCAGGAGCAGATACTCGTGGCTACCTTCACTACGCCCGTGTAAGTATAGCACCAACCTTACCCGCCTGAAGTGAGCGGCGCACGGCGATGTTCCCTTCCATTACGACGAGGTTTAGAGCGTGGAGTATCTGCCGCAGGAGCAGACACTTGTGGCTACCTTCACTACGCCCGTGTAAGTATAGCACCAACCTTACCCGCCTGAAGTGAGCGGCGCACGGCGATGTGCCGTTCCATTACGACGAGGTTCAGAGCGTGGAGTATCTGCCGCAGGAGCAGATACTCGTGGCTGCCTTCACTACGCCCGTGTAAGTATAGCAGCAACCTTACCCGCCTGAAGTGAGCGGCGCACGGCGATGTGCCGTTCCATTACGACGAGGTGCAGAGCGTGGAGTATCTGCCGCAGGAGCAGACACTCGTGGCTACCTTCACTACGCCTACTCCTACAGTACACTCCTGAAGGTGCGCCTGAAGTGTGCGATAAGAATCAAAATAAAATTGTTATTGTTTTGTTTACAAGTTTTTATGTAGTAGCGTCATTATCGATATCTGTGTGTTATTAAATCCTGAAAGTTAACGTTAATCCCTTATCTCTTTTCGTCGGCATTTTATCGTCAACAAAAGATATAGTTACAAAAAAGTAACTTGTGAAAAAAATATTTTGTGTGTAATCACAAAATGTTTGCCTTAATTTAGGTAGGAAACTTAACTATAAGTAAATTTTGATGTCAACTTAGTTAACTATTATGACTATTTAAGGCGCTATTATAATTTTGGCTTTGCTTTTCCCACAGTAACAGCATAACAGGCAGTGCAGTATGCATCTACAGCCTAGCGGATATTCATGAGGCATTCGAAGGCATGTTCAAAGTTCAAGACTCGCCCTCTTCGAGTTGGGAGCCGCGGGCACCTGATGCTGAGGCGAGAGACCATTTTAGATGCGTACCAGACACTAGGTGAGAATTTTACCACATCTTAATGTATTTTTCATTACTCATACTCTGAAAGTAAGTCTGAAGTTGCCTGAGGAGCGTGGAGAATAATATAGCGTGGAGGATAATAATACTTTTCAGCCCTAGGGAGAATCGTTTTCAACTGACAGCTGTCAAATTATTTTAAAAAAACTAGTTCTATTTTCACGTTATTCTATTGAACCATATTCCAATTTCCTATACAGCCATTCAACATATTATGTAAAATTGAAATAACATGAAGTTACAGAATATATTTTTTTATAATATAGATTTTTTTTATCATTTTTTCAATGATGGAACCAAATGAAAAGAATCTAATAGCTAAATAGTTGGTCGGCCACAGAAAAAAGAAAAAATATGCTGGAAGCTAAAGCCGTAATCCGATCATTTTTTTTTCAAGTTTAGAGTTTTGTTTATGCTTCCGTATAATTCACTCATCATTTCTTTAGCTAATTCATGTTTTTATTTTTACTTTCCTTGTATTCCTTGTATGAAGTAATGAAAAGCACAGTGTTTACCTCGGGTGAAAGACTTTTTTAAGTCCCTCGAACTATTGGCGCCCTCGCTCTTAAAAAAGTTACTTTCACCCACTCGTTAACAATGTACTATTTCATTACTCATCCTCAGAAAGTAGGTCTGAACTTGCCTGAGGAGCGGGTTGACAGTAATACTTTTCAGCTCTAGGGAGAATTATCTTTACTGCCATTTTTAATGAATATTTTTTCATAATTTGACAGCTGTAAGTAGAAACGATTCTCCCTAGGGTTCAACCCGCTCCTCAGATACTTTCTCCTAGTATTCGTAATGACAGGCACAGTGTTTACCTCGGGTTAAATACTTATTTAGTCCCTCAAACTATTGGTGCCCTTGCTACAGTCGCTACTCTCGGGTGCCAAACCCCGTCTCGGGACTGGATAAGTTATTTTTACCCCTAAGGTAACAATGTACTATTCTACACTGTCTAGCTAGTCTGGTAGCTTCAGATGCCCGATACTAGGTGAGATTTGTTGTCATCTTCCATATTGTTCTGAGAGGTTATGGTAAGTGCGAGCTTATTATAAAAGCGTTTGAAGGCATGTTCAAAGTAAATACTTATCTATAATAATATATATCTTATAATTTATATACATTTTTCTACAGGTCACTACAATCGATCGGCTACCTCGACTACCAGCTAATGAACAACCCGATCCTGCCCACATCTGGAGAGCCGGTGTACAAGCTCAACTCGGAGCGGCTGACCCACGTGACCGCTGACGTCACCAGCACCAAGGACGTCACGAGACAGTTCGTGTTGTACGTGTCTACGGAGGGCGGTGACGTCATGAAGCTGTCGGTGCTGCCGCGGCTCGACGGCGCATGCGTGGTGGAAGTGTGGCGACTGGGTGCCGGTGTCTTGGCCATGCAGTTTGTTAAGGACACTGTGAGTAGCTATTGTGTGGTCCACGATCTTTGGGCGCGTGGTAGGAAAGCGAACTAATGTTTAAGATATTGAAATTTCGTATTTAAAACGTAAGTGGCGCCTTCACTTGCGTGCACTGCACTGTATACGTTGCTATCCGAATCCTACTCACATCTGGGGAGCCGGTCTACAAGCTCAACTCTGAGCGGCTGACCCACGTGACCGCTGGCGTCACCAGCACCAATGACGTCACGAGACAGTTCGTGTTGTACGTGTCTACGGAGAGCGGTGACGTCGATGATGCGTGGTGGAAGTGTGGAGACTGCGTGCCGGTGTCTTGGCCATGCAGTTTGTTAAGGACACTGAGTAGCTATTGTGTGGTCCACGATCTTTGGGCGCGTGGTAGGAAAGTGAACTAATGTCACAGAATTAATATACTACGTACAGAAAGGAAGCACCCTGCCCCTCCCGCATATGGCACCCTCCGCACTTCTTCTCCGTTCGTTTGCGGATTGAGACGCGAAAACGCACACATTGACGTGTTACTGACGTGTTTACGGATGTACAGTTTCATTTGTAGTAGTAACAGGTATATATGACGCTCCGTTTCTATGAAGTACCCTTCCTGTGCTAATGTCGTCTAAGCTATTAAAATTTCTTAATCAAACATAATGGCATTCACGTTCCAAAAGATCGTAGGTGCACTGTATACCTGGCTACGGAGCAGTTGGCAAAATATGAATTGATTTAAAGAACAATTTTTATCCCATTCAGAGGTTCCTTAGAGATGCACATTTTGCGTGGATAAAGTATAGACAATAGCAATCATTATACGAGTATATCTGAGACAAGACGCAATGCAGCAGACAAACAGTTCCTATATTAGTATAAAATCTTCGTAGGTATTTGAATTTAAATCCTAACTAATATTATAAATGCGAAAGTGAGTTTGTTTGTTGGTTTGTTTGTTTGTTTGTTTGTTTGTTTGTTTGTTTGTTTGTTTATGCTTTATCTACTGAACCAATCTTCCTGAAATTTCGAATACACATAGCTGGAAGTACGGAGAAGGACATAGGGAACCTTTACCTTTCATCTCGGGAAAAAGCACTGTTCCCGTGGGAATTTCACGCGGGCGAAGCCGCGGGCGAAAGCTAGTGTTGAATAAACTGAACACCCTATATACTTTTAACAAAAATCATGTATTTCTCCTAGATGTCAGTATACATCGGTACCGACAAAGGCGTGATGCGCATAGGCAGCGAGCGTTGCGGACGGTACAAGAGCCGTAGTGGCTGCGTGGGCGCGGCCGACCCTCACTGCGGCTGGGACGATGCTCTGGACCGCTGCGTACGCGCAGCCGAGCATTTGAACGAACCGAGATTTGCCCAGTCTACCAGCAGTTGTCCTAGTAATTCTGCTGTTGGTAAGTAGTGACGACAAAGGTGTGATGCGCATAGGCAGCGAGCGTTGCGGACGGTACAAGAGCCGTAGTGGCTGCGTGGGCGCGGCCGACCCTCACTGCGGCTGGGACGATGCCCTGGACCGCTGCGTGCGCGCAGCCGAACATTTGACCGAACCGAGATTTGCCCAGTCTACCAGTAGCTGTCCTAGTAATTCTGCTGTTGGTAAGTAGTGACGACAAAGGCGTGATGCGCATAGGCAGTGAGCGTTGCGGACGGTACAAGAGCCGTAGTGGTTGCGTGGGCGCGGCCGACCCTCACTCACTGCGGCTGGGACCCTGAACCGCTGCGTGCGCGCAGCCGAGCATTTGAACGAACCGAGAATTGCCCAGTCTGCCAGTAGTTGTCCTAGTAATTCTGCTGTTGGTAAGTAGTGATAGTAATATTTATTTATCGATACAAGAGCGGCTGCGTTGGCATATAAGAATTTTACTAGGACCACGCTTGACCGCTGCGTTCGCGCAGCCGAGCATTTGAACGAACCGAGATTTGCCCAGTCTACCAGTAGTTGTCCTAGTAATTCTGCTGTTGGTAAGTAGTGATATTTATTTATCGATACAAGAGTGGCTGCGTAGGCACATAAGATTCTTACTAGGACCACGCTTGACCGCTGCGTTCGCGCAGCCGAACATTTGAATGCAAAATAAGCATGTCAATTTTCTCGGAACATATGGACTAAGCTGGAACAATAAAGATCTTTTTGAAATTAAATTTAAGTAGTATTTCTAGCATGGTTGTTTCAAGAGGAGACTGCCGTAATATTTTTTTTGCTAACAAGTCTAGCAACAAATTGTAACAAGTCTGTGACAAGCCTGTTACCCATAACACAGGGAAACCTGTAGTGACAGAGCATCATTGTATTATGTAACATAATGTTTATAAATAAACAAATTTCATTTCAATTTCATAGCAAATGTCTTAAATCTGATATTTCTATCCAGTTGACGGCGGCTGGTCGTCCTGGTCGGAATGGGAGAAGTGCGTGCAAGACGGAACATCGCGCACCGTGTACGGGGACGAGAAGCCCGAAGATATGTGTCTCTGTCGCACGCGACGGTGCGACAACCCTGCGCCGGCCAATGGCGGCGAGCCTTGCAAAGGTTTGGAAATATAATGCTTTGTTTGAAATTTTGATTAGTGTATTAATTAATGAATGATTTATTGACACATTTACATTTTTTTGTGTTTAGGTTTACAATGACGTGAATTTTTTTAAAGAAAAATACCGAACGAATTTAAAAAAGAATTGCGTTATTTAAAAAAGAAATCGTCACGGTTGCTGAACGCAATGCAGGAAATTCTTAATTTCAAACTAAGAAATAACCCATGAAATTTTTGGTGTGTGCTGTGTTATGTTTAGTATGCTAATGCCTAAAAAAACGGTTTAGGCACGTTTAGGACTTATGGTGAAATAAAGAAACTTACATACATACATGAAACCTGAAAACATAACACTCCTTTTTTGGTCAGTCGTGTAAAAAAGACTATTTTCATCCTTTTTGACAGGAGTGAGCATATCAGTGACAAACTGTACGGTGCACGGGGGGTGGTCGGCGTGGGGGGGCTGGTCGGAGTGCTCGGCCTCGTGCGGGATCGCCATCAAGTCGCGCCGGCGCACCTGCTCCTCCCCCGCGCCCAAGTTTGATGGCCGAGTGTGCGTGGGACCCGACGCGGACCATATGTACTGCTCCAACCTACCTCCCTGCCCAGGTAACTATCGCTTGCAGTGCCGGCCTCGTGCGGGATCGCCATCAAGTCGCGCCGGCGCACCTGCTCCTCCCCCGCGCCCAAGTTTGATGGCCGAGTGTGCGTGGGACCCGACGCGGACCATATGTACTGCTCCAACCTACCTCCCTGCCCAGGTAACTATCGCTTGCAGTGCCGGCCTCGTGCGGGATCGCCATCAAGTCGCGCCGGCGCACCTGCTCCTCCCCGCGCCCAAGTTTGATGGCCGAGTGTGCGTGGGACCCGACGCGGACCATATGTACTGCTCCAACCTACCTCCCTGCCCAGGTAACTATCGCTTGCAGTGCCGGCCTCGTGCGGGATCGCCATCAAGTCGCGCCGGCGCACCTGCTCCTCCCCGCGCCCAAGTTTGATGGCCGAGTGTGCGTGGGACCCGACGCGGACCATATGTACTGCTCCAACCTACCTCCCTGCCCAGGTAACTATCGCTTGCAGTGCCGGCCTCGTGCGGGATCGCCATCAAGTCGCGCCGGCGCACCTGCTCCTCCCCCGCGCCCAAGTTTGATGGCCGAGTGTGCGTGGGACCCGACGCGGACCATATGTACTGCTCCAACCTACCTCCCTGCCCAGGTAACTATCGCTTGCAGTGCCGGCCTCGTGCGGGATCGCCATCAAGTCGCGCCGGCGCACCTGCTCCTCCCCCGCGCCCAAGTTTGATGGCCGAGTGTGCGTGGGACCCGACGCGGACCATATGTACTGCTCCAACCTACCTCCCTGCCCAGGTAACTATCGCTTGCAGTGCCGGCCTCGTGCGGGATCGCCATCAAGTCGCGCCGGCGCACCTGCTCCTCCCCCGCGCCCAAGTTTGATGGCCGAGTGTGCGTGGGACCCGACGCGGACCATATGTACTGCTCCAACCTACCTCCCTGCCCAGGTAACTATCGCTTGCAGTGCCGGCCTCGTGCGGGATCGCCATCAAGTCGCGCCGGCGCACCTGCTCCTCCCCGCGCCCAAGTTTGATGGCCGAGTGTGCGTGGGACCCGACGCGGACCATATGTACTGCTCCAACCTACCTCCCTGCCCAGGTAACTATCGCTTGCAGTGCCGGCCTCGTGCGGGATCGCCATCAAGTCGCGCCGGCGCACCTGCTCCTCCCCCGCGCCCAAGTTTGATGGCCGAGTGTGCGTGGGACCCGACGCGGACCATATGTACTGCTCCAACCTACCTCCCTGCCCAGGTAACTATCGCTTACCTTAAAAGCCACGCCACGAGTCCGTAGAAAATAAGTACATGTTTTTCATACATGATGTTTTTGATAAATGATTTTGTACATCCGACAAGAATTCGTATTTATCTTTCTTGGTGTGTGTAAGTAAGGTACCTCATTTAATTAACGGGTACATACTATACTTGCCTAAAGTAGCCGCCAGGGATTCGTAAAAAATAAGATCATGATATATTTTCTTATATTCTACGGTCTCGTGGCGGGGCCGTCTATAGTTTAGCCGAGTCAGTTGGAATTCAATTTCTTTGTGTTAAACACCCTCGAATCTTAATTGAACATTACATACTATCTAAACTGCGAAAAAGTTAAAAAAAAAAGAAAAAAAAACTGCGAAAAGTGTATAGTGAGTGTAATAACATTCCTATAGATTTTTTATTATGATATATCCTTAAAATAAATCTCTTATTCGCAGACCCAGCGCGCATGCCAGTGGACGGCGGTTGGTCCGACTGGACCGCGTGGTCCGAGTGCCAACCGGCCGTGACCGGTTCGGACTGCGGCGCCGGGTACCGAGAGCGGCGCCGCACGTGCACGCAGCCCGCGCCCAAACATGGCGGCCAGCCGTGCGACGGGAACAACCGGGAGCGACAGCATTGTGACCTCCAGCCGTGTAGCCACCACAGGAAGACCACGGCCTGGTCGCCCTGGGTGCAGATACCTGGTGAGTAGCTTCAGCTATAGTGTACCAAACATGGCGGCCAGCCGTGCGACGGGAACAACCGGGAGCGACAGCATTGCGACCTCCAGCCGTGTAGCCACCACAGGAAGACCACGGCCTGGTCGCCCTGGGTGCAGATACCTGGTGAGTAGCTTCAGCTGTAGTGTACCAAACATGGCGACCAGCCGTGCGACGGGAACAACCGGGAGCGACAGCATTGCGACCTCCAGCCGTGTAGCCACCACAGGAAGACCACGGCCTGGTCGCCCTGGGTGCAGATACCTGGTGAGTAGCTTCAGCTGTAGTGTACCAAACATGGCGGCCAGCCGTGCGACGGGAACAACCGGGAGCGACAGCATTGCGACCTCCAGCCGTGTAGCCACCACAGGAAGACCACGGCCTGGTCGCCCTGGGTGCAGATACCTGGTGAGTAGCTTCAGCTGTAGTGTACCAAACATGGCGGCCAGCCGTGCGACGGGAACAACCGGGAGCGACAGCATTGCGACCTCCAGCCGTGTAGCCACCACAGGAAGACCACGGCCTGGTCGCCCTGGGTGCAGATACCTGGTGAGTAGCTTCAGCTGTAGTGTACCAAACATGGCGGCCAGCCGTGCGACGGGAACAACCGGGAGCGACAGCATTGCGACCTCCAGCCGTGTAGCCACCACAGGAAGACCACGGCCTGGTCGCCCTAGGTGCAGATACCTGGTGAGTAGCTTCAGCTATAGTGTACCAAACATGGCGGCCAGCCGTGCGACGGGAACAACCGGGAGCGACAGCATTGCGACCTCCAGCCGTGTAGCCACCACAGGAAGACCACGGCCTGGTCGCCCTGGGTGCAGATACCTGGTGAGTAGCTTCAGCTATAGTGTACCAAACATGGCGGCCAGCCGTGCGACGGGAACAACCGGGAGCGACAGCATTGCGACCTCCAGCCGTGTAGCCACCACAGGAAGACCACGGCCTGGTCGCCCTGGGTGCAGATACCTGGTGAGTAGCTTCAGCTGTAGTGTACCAAACATGGCGGCCAGCCGTGCGACGGGAACAACCGGGAGCGACAGCATTGCGACCTCCAGCCGTGTAGCCACCACAGGAAGACCACGGCCTGGTCGCCCTGGGTGCAGATACCTGGTGAGTAGCTTCAGCTGTAGTGTACCAAACATGGCGGCCAGCCGTGCGACGGGAACAACCGGGAGCGACAGCATTGCGACCTCCAGCCGTGTAGCCACCACAGGAAGACCACGGCCTGGTCGCCCTGGGTGCAGATACCTAGTGAGTAGCTTCAGCTATAGTGTACCAAACATGGCGGCCAGCCGTGCGACGGGAACAACCGGGAGCGACAGCATTGCGACCTCCAGCCGTGTAGCCACCACAGGAAGACCACGGCCTGGTCGCCCTAGGTGCAGATACCTGGTGAGTAGCTTCAGCTATAGTGTACCAAACATGGCGGCCAGCCGTGCGACGGGAACAACCGGGAGCGACAGCATTGCGACCTCCAGCCGTGTAGCCACCACAGGAAGACCACGGCCTGGTCGCCCTGGGTGCAGATACCTGGTGAGTAGCTTCAGCTATAGTGTACCAAACATGGCGGCCAGCCGTGCGACGGGAACAACCGGGAGCGACAGCATTGCGACCTCCAGCCGTGTAGCCACCACAGGAAGACCACGGCCTGGTCGCCCTAGGTGCAGATACCTGGTGAGTAGCTTCAGCTATAGTGTACCAAACATGGCGGCCAGCCGTGCGACGGGAACAACCGGGAGCGACAGCATTGCGACCTCCAGCCGTGTAGCCACCACAGGAAGACCACGGCCTGGTCGCCCTGGGTGCAGATACCTGGTGAGTAGCTTCAGCTGTAGTGTACCAAACATGGCGGCCAGCCGTGCGACGGGAACAACCGGGAGCGACAGCATTGTGACCTCCAGCCGTGTAGCCACAACAGGAAGACCACGGCCTGGTCGCCCTGGGTGCAGATACCTGGTGAGTAGCTTCAGCTGTAGTGTACCAAACATGGCGGCCAGCCGTGCGACGGGAACAACCGGGAGCGACAGCATTGTGACCTCCAGCCGTGTAGCCACCACAGGAAGACCACGGCCTGGTCGCCCTGGGTGCAAATACCTGGTGAGTAGCTTCGATTACTTTATCAAGGGGAGAGAAGGACAAATCATCAACGAAAGTTAAGTCAGGTTGACAGCCATCGCCTCTTAGAAGAATTTCTAGTTAAAGTCCATACATTTGATTGATTTTAAGATGTATTTTTTTTTGTATTACAGGCAATTCTTCCGAAGGTGATTACTCAGAGAAACGCTTCAAGTTCTTATGCAAGACCTCGTCAGCAGAGCAATTAGAGGTAAATTTATAACTTCATTCATTC
This sequence comes from Ephestia elutella, assembly GCA_018467065.1. Lineage (NCBI taxonomy): Eukaryota > Metazoa > Arthropoda > Insecta > Lepidoptera > Pyralidae > Ephestia > Ephestia elutella. The sequence continues at coordinate 8,803,886 of CM031570.1, read as the reverse complement.
ATTCAGAAATATTTCGTACAGATACAATTCTTAGGCCCAGCGCACACCAGAAGAATGTGAGCGTGGCGAAGATACCAAAAAAGTTAAGAGTTTAAGTTAAACCCTAATTCAAATACCATAAGATTGAAAATTTTAATGCAAACATAAAACATAGTAAGAGGCGGCGTCACAAGAGGCGGCGCGCGATTGCTCCTGTCGCCGCCACGGACGCGCCGCCCGATGCTAACGCCATATCACTAGCTAAGTTTATGTTGTTTATCCGTTGTTTATCCTACAACTTTTTTTTTAAATTCCCCAGCTGTCAATAGCCCGCGAAGAGGTCCGCTACTGCACCGGGCTCGGGTCCTGCACGTCGAGCCCGTCCCCCGACGGCTGGTCCGCGTGGTCCGGCTGGAGCGCGTGCAGCGCGGCGTGCGGCGGCGGCACGCAGCGCCGCGCGCGCCGCTGCGTGCGCGCGCCCTGCGCCGGCGCGCCCGACATGCTGCGCGCCTGCAACGTGCACAAGTGTGCTAGTGAGTGTTGTGTGTACACTGCTGGTCCGGCTGGAGCGCGTGCAGCGCGGCGTGCGGCGGCGGCACGCAGCGGCGCGAATGCAAATCCCGTGAGTAAATTTGTAATTTCCGTACGGAAATAATGAAACTGACGTGTGCGGTCAGCTTAAGGCTCGCGGGGCGTTCGGCGTCGCGGCTCATCTCGCTCACCGTCAGAAATACAAACATGGCGTTGTACAGTCGGGGGCAGATAAACCTGCAGATAAACGTGATTCCTCACCCCACCAAATCCTATCTGAGGTCATATAATCCTATCAGAGGTCTCAGATGTGTAGTAATGTGTACTGTGTATTCAGCTTATCAAAAGATCATTTTAAACTTTCCAGACGCCCAATGGTCGTGCTGGAGCGAATGGAGCGAGTGCAGCGGCGGATGCTCGGACGGCAAAGTGATGGGTCACCGCAACAGAACCAGAATGTGTCTCTCGTCTGATGGCTGTGAAGACGCCGCCGCCGCGCTCGAACGCAAACCTTGCGTCAGTCATTGTGGTTAGTACAGTACGAATCTGATATATGGCGGCTCTGAGCTTTGCTGCTTACGCACGTGAGCGTAGGTTCTAGAGGCGTACAGATCGCCGCGGGAGGCGGGGTGTTAACGGGGGGAGGGGCCCTTCCCGCTGACACCTAAAATTCGCTACCTAATAACCGCCATGCATTTTTTCCATGGGGGTAGGTAGAGCTAGCGATTTCCACTTGCTACGATCCTTACAGATCTCTCTTGCTTCGTCTACACTCGTCACTCTCTTCATACATGCTCTCTGGTTATGGGTGCTTCTAATATATCTGTTCGGGGTGTGTGTGTGTTGTGTGTTTGTATGTTGAAGTGGAGAGAAAAAACTATGTAAGAAAAGGAATTTTGTTTATTGCTCTTGTTACAAATGTTAAGTTATGATAAATGTTATAAAATTGTTAATGAATGCACCCGCGTCGGAGCGTCGCAAAATGTGCACTGAATTTAGGCCAGGCGCATCGATGGACGATGTGCTGATGGCGCTTATTCTGTTTGGTGTTATAAATTATTTACACCGAACATCTTGCCGGGGCAGAGATGCGAGAAGATGAGGTGCAAGATGAGTACGAGATGGGTGCTTGATATACATATGATAAATGGTCAAAAACAATTTTTCCTTAAAGTCCACTAATTAAGTGAATAGTCTTATGGATTGTTTTCATCGACCGAAAGTTTACGTAAAAATACGGGGGTGGAAAGTCTGTCAATAGAACGCGGTTTATTCATTTGCACTCGCGCACTACACTCATTCACTGACACTGACACTGCTGGCACGTCAGCTTGTTGGCCGGCTCGGCCCAGGCGGCGCACGGCCGGGCGCGGGCCTGCTGTCGTGGGCGGCTGCGGCGGCTGCGCAACGCCCGAATTTCCCCACCTGCGGCGAACTTGCCGCAACACAAAGAAGATCCCCACGAGGGAGGCTACACCTAATATACTGTAGATCACGGTGTAATGATGAATGTCGTGTATAGTTATGTTATCTGTTATGGGCTCTTGTTTCTTCATATATTGTATTCTTTCATCGATACTGTCTAATAGCTGATTGTTATTAGGAGGTACGTAGTCGTCCTTTACTGTTTCTACAGTAATGTTTAAGATGTGGTTGATCGGGGCGACATATGAAGTTTCAAAGGAATTTTCTAAGTCGATTCTTTTTTCTAAATATTTGTGTGAATAAATTGTGAAGTTATCTGTTTTCACTTCACAGTTATTATCGATGTTTATAATGTTCGCTCCGGTCAGCTGATGAGCGGTAACACGATCCTCGCATAGTGACCGCACTTGACACTTGTCGCAGCAAAAATATAAATAGTAATTTAATTTTGTTAGACTTATCCATTGGCTCTGGCACGCGACGATGTTTGATTTACACGGACTCAGCAGATTGTCGCTTCGAATACAGAGATCATTGTCCGATTTCATCTTGTAGATGGGAGATTTTGATTGGCAGAGAAATGTTTCATCACGCGAGAGACAGTGGTCCAAATCTGATGTGGTAACTGGTAGGTAGGAATCTTTGTGAAGGTTGATTGCTAAGTAGTCAGCGATGGGGATCACTGTGATCATGCTGTTGCCCTTTTGTTGAGGTATGGGAAAAACGTGATAGAGGTCGAAGTTGTCTCTGCTAACAAGTGGTACCTTTATCTCAAATATCAGAAATTGAGTGGTCATTTTTGTCTTCACTGATAGCAATGGGTAGATACTTCGCATATTAGTTTGAATGTTGTCAATGGGTATGGAGAGATCCTTGGGCAGTTGTCCAGAAATAACTCCTAGCTCCCTTTGCAGCTGTTCAGGATTCATGATATGCATGTTGAGTTTTCCTTCATACGTACTGGTAATTGTATCCAATAGAATATCTTGAATGTTTTTGAGATGAGTTAATATGTTTGTGGTTGCCATAGCTGATAAAGTAAATTCCGTTTTGAGTGTATCTTCATTTAATTGTTTTGCTATGGTGAAACTTGTATTTTCTAAGCTTAATAAATGTTGATGTACGATCTTATGTTGTTTTTGGATTGACTCTTCAGTTCGTTTTAACAAATTGTTCTCCGCTTCAACTATCGATGTTTGATTCTTCCATAAAAGGGCCAGATGTTTTATGTTATCGCGAACCAGTGTGATGTCCTGCTCGTATTGTTCCGCGAAACGGTCGTCCAGTACCCCGAATAGGCTGCTTGCGAGGTATCCGACACCGTTGATGAGACCGCGGCGGCGCCGGGCACGGGCGCTCAATTGTTGATTTAGCAAAACTCTGTTGTTGCGATCCAGTTCGTTGTAGGTGTGACGTAGTTGTAAAAGGATAAGGTCGCACTGGAACACCTGTTTCATTGCATGACACATGTTTTCTAAATGATCGTAATATTTAATGTAGGTCAATGTACTTTCCCAATATGGGTCGATGTCGTAGTATGCTATCATTTTCCATTGATCTCTAATAAGTTGCATGTTGGCCATTTTATCGAAGTAGAGTTTTTGACTTTCTTGTAGTTTGGTTACGTTGAAGGCTTGAGATGATGTAATAAGAGTAGCGAAGTAAACAAACATTAACGCTAATGTCGAAAAGCTGGTTTTAGATTTTTGTTTACATGTTTTGTTTTCAGGTTTTTGTTCAGTTTGTTCCGGTGATTTCGTGGTTGACTTCGCTTCGTCTTCTAGAGGTAAGATAGATAATTTTAAGATTGGTCTTTTAATAATACCGTTTTTTGTTTTCAGGGACACCACCCTAACGTATCCGTCGCTTCCAGGATGGACGTCCACCACTCGGCCCAGAGCCCACTTCCCGGGCGGGAGGTTGTCATCATGTATAACTACGATGTTTCCAATTTCAATGTTAGATTTTGGTTGTTTCCATTTGTTCCTTGCTGTTAATTGACTTAAATATTCCGCTTTCCATTTTTTCCAGAAATCCTGTGTTGTTTTTTGTATCATGTTCCAGCGTGTGCGCGCATCCTCCTTTGTTTCTATGACGGTAAGTCCTGTGTCTCCGGAAAGAAAGTGGGCCGGAGTAAGAAAATCTAAATCTTCTATGTTCTCGGTTAGTGCGCACAGCGGCCGGGTGTTTAGGCATGCTTCGACTTGTGCGAGGATGGTAGCGTATTCCTCGAATGTTAACTTTTGTTCACCAATTACTCTCCTCAGATGATGTTTAAGACTCCTCACTGTCCTTTCCCATAGGCCTCCGGCACTTGGATTAGCAGCGCAATTAAAGAAAAATTCTATGTTCATTCTGGATAATTCTGCAAGAAGGCTGTCATTGAAGCTCGCTTGAATTTGTTGGTATTGTTCTTGAAGTGCTCTATTGGCTCCAACAAAATTCGTGCCGTTATCGCTGTATATGTTTCGAGGGCAGCCTCGTCTAGCTGCCATTCTTCGGAGTGCTGCTAAAAATGCCGAGCTGGTTAGGTCGGTCACCAATTCGAGGTGTACGGCTTTAGTGACCATACAGACAAATATGGCGATGTAACCTTTGTATGACCTTGTTGTTCTCCCCCTGTTGGCCTTAATTTCCACATGACCGGTGTAATCTACTCCAGTATTGTAGAATGGCTTGGCAGGATTGATACGACATGCTAGTAGGTCTCCCATGAGTTGTTGCTGTTTTATTCCACCTATTTTTTGGCAGGTGATACACTTCCTTATTTCCTTCTTCACGGTATTGTTTCCTCCTGTAATCCAGTATTCCTGTCTTAATGTTGCCAGTGTGAGACGAGCACCTCCGTGAAATGACAACTCGTGAGCTTGTTTGATGAGGAGGGTGGCTAAACGAGAGTCGCTCGGAATGATCTTAGGATATTTCATCTCTATGTTAATGTTTGCGTGAGCAAGTCGGCCTCCAACACGTAAGATTCCGTCTTGATCTATAAACGGGTTCAAATTCAATAATTTACTGTTAGATTTTAGTTTCTTATGTTTGCGTAAATACTCTATATCTGCTCCAAATTCCTTTTCTTGTACATATTTCACAATTATCAATTTAGCTTTATTCAATTCTTGTAATGTGACATAGTTAGGTAATTGTTTGCGCTGACGATTGAAAAATCGCTGTATCCACGCGATAATGTTAATTATTTTTGTTATAGAATTATATTTATGTAGTAAAGTATTTATAATACTTTCATTGTTATCCATTTGAATAGTGTTTGATTGTTTTTGATATTTAGCCTTCAATTCCAGATCTGTATGGTATTTTGGTGGTTCTGTATGTTCTATGTTATCCCCAGAAATACATGGTGATCCTTTCCACCATATTGGGTGTTCCTTAAGCTGAGAAACGTATAAACCTCTGCTGGCGGGGTCGGCCGGGTTCTCGCTCGACTTGACGTAACGCCAACAGTTAGTAGGTATTATGCTACAGATTTTTTCGACGCGATTAGCTACGAAGGGTTTCCAACGACTCGGCTCCCCTTGAATCCAACCCAATACTACCATTGAGTCGGTCCAACCGTTGACCTGGATTAGATGTTGAGAAAATGCTTGTTTGATTTTTTCAATTAGTTTAGCGAGTAATAATGCCCCACTAAGCTCCAGCTTAGGTAGAGATAGAGCCTTTTTATACGGTACGAGCTTACTCTTGGCTGCTAGGAGAACTGATGTGTTTTTCCCTTTCACTTGTGCGTAAACTACACAAGCGTATGCTTCTTCGGATGCGTCGCAGAAACCTTGCAATATTATGACGTCATCTGAACTGCAACAAATCCATCTGGGAATCTTCAAATCGTTTATTAGGTGTAATTCAGCTCTAATTTTGGACCATTCTTTGAAAATGTCGTCTGGTACAGAGTCATCCCAACTAAGATTTAATCCCCATAGTTTTTGGAATAGCAGTTTGAGTTTTGTTGACAGGGGTGCAGTCCAACCGAGAGGGTCGAAGTGTTTTGATATTTCTGATAGCAAGGTACGTTTTGTTGGTTTAATATTTTGTGACAAAGGCTTATATTGGAAAGTAAATTCATCTGTTGTTGAGTTCCAAGCTAGGCCTAATGTTTTTGTGGTGTTTTCTGTTTTAAACTTATAAATTGTATCTTGTTGTTGACTGTTAGAATCTTGTTGTATATTCGAGAGTAACTGTTTGTTATTGGCAGACCATTTCCTTAAATTCATCCCGGCGGACTGGAGTAAACGGCAAAGGTCAGCAATTAGTGTTTTTCCTTGTTCAATTGTGTCGGTTCCGTAAAGCAAATCATCCATGTAAAATGCTGATTCTATCACTTTTGAAGCTTCAGGAAATTGTTCGCGTTCATCTGCGGCTAATCTTCTTAGCGTCATCATAGATAAGAAGGGCGCGCTGTTTGTTCCATACGAGACTGTATTGAGTTTGTATATCTGAAGTGGTTGTTGCGGAGATTCTCGCCATATAATTTTTTGAAAGCGTTGATCTTGTTCGTTGACTAGAATCTGCCTAAAGAATTTTTCCAGGTCCGAACAAAATGCAAATTGAAACTGTCTCCATTTCAAAAGCAGCGTTTGTATGTCCTGCTGGAGATTAGGATCGGGGTACATTAAGTCATTCAGACTGTATCCGGAGGATGTTTTACTACTAGCGTTAAATACAACTCGGTATGGGGATGTTAGGGATTCACTACGATACACACCATGGTGTGGTATGAAATATTCTAAAGGTGAATTGTTGTTATTGTTATCTAAGGTCATGTGATCTAATTTTTGATACTCCCGCATAAATTCCTTGTAATGTTTTGATAACTGTTCGTGTTTCTGAAATTTTCTTTCTAAATTATAAAATTGGGCAACAGCCATTTGTTTTGATGACCCTAGTTTTTGTTCAATGTCTTCTTTCAGGGGTAAACGTACTTCGTAGCGTCCATTTTCCTTCCTGATTGTTGTTTTGTTATAAAATTCTATGCATTCTTGTTCTTCCCTTGTTAAATTTGATTCTTCAGTTATTTCTTCTATGTCCCAAAATCGTTTGATGTCAATAATATTGTTAAGAACTACGTTACAGTGATAGGTTTGAGCGTTACCACTCAATAACCATCCGAGTTGAGTCTGTTGCGCAATGGGTTGAGTTGAATATTCACCCTTAATTAAACCATCTAATATGATCATTGAATAAACATTAGCTCCAAGTAATATGTCAATTGGGCGACTTTTGTAAAATTCGGGATCGGCTAGAGTAATGTTAGAAATGTGGTTCCAAGAAGGTTTCTCAAATGTTTTGTTTGGTAGATTTCTGATCAAATTGTTCATTATAATAACTTCTGTGTAAAATTGAAAATCGTTGTGTGTTGAACTACATTGAATTATTGCAGCTCCTTTGCTAGATGTTTCATTTTTGCCTACGCCGAAAACTGTTCCCTTACATTGTCTTCTTTGGAGTCCTAGTTGTTGAAAGGCCTTATATGATATTAGCGAAATTTGGGAACCTTGATCAACTAAGGCCCTGAAAGTATGGTATTGGCCATTATTAGACTTGACTTTTATCAACGCTGTAGCCAATAGTGTTTCGGAAAAATCGTCTTGGGATGCATGGGAATTGGAATTTAAGTTTTCAGTATGTTTCCTTGATGTTGATGAACTCGGTGATGCAATCGGGGTCGATGCCTCAACGAACGCCTCGTGTAGAATTGTACTATGCTGACTCGGGCATTTGCGACACGTTTTCGTTGAAATGCACGGGTTACCGTTGTGGCTAAATAAGCAGTTTACGCAAAGTTTTAATTTATTAACTGTTTTTAATTTTTGGTTATTTGACAAATCTAAGAAATTTTTGCAATTGTAAATGCCATGATTATGGGAACAAAGGGGACACGTAAAATTAGAAGAAATATGGAATGATTTGTTAAATTGTTTGTTTGTTTGTTTTGACTGAAAATTGTTAGTTTTTGTTTGATTGGATTGGTAATTTTTGGGGGAATTATTATAATCCTTTTGCTGATAGTGATTGGGTTTTTGTTGGACTGTTTCGAGTTTACGACGCGACGACTCCATTGCGGTGAATTTTCCCTCGAGAAAGTTCAGAAATTCTTGTAGGACGGGAAGGTCTCGGGGATTCTTCAAAGCTTCTATGTAGTCACCGTGCGTTTCAGGATCCAATTTTTGTGATAAAAGATGTATTAATAATGGATCCCATGTTGAAATGTTGACTTCAAGGTTTTTGATTGCGTTGAGAGTTTCTATAGTAACATCGTGAAGTTTCTTGATCTGCCCCAGTGATGGTTGTTGCATGTTAGGGAGGGCCAGAAGAGTGTTCATATGAGATGTAAAAATAAGCTTTTTGTTGTTGTAACGATTGTTTAAGATGTCCCAACATGTAGAATAGTTTTCAGAGCTTATTGGTAGATGTTGAATTAGCCGTTCTGCTTCTCCACGGACTTTACTTCTTAAAAACTGCATCTTCTGGGCGTTAGAAATAGAGTTATTGTTGTGTATCGCTTCACGGAATAAATCCTTGAACGGTACCCATTGATTAAAATGACCACTGAAAATAGGTATTTCCAGTTGTGGGGTAGATTTTTCACGATGTGCTACTGACCACATTTTTGAATTCATTTCTCTTTTCAATCTGTTGTATTGTCTCTCATGAAAGTCGAACTTGATTTCGTAATCTGTTATTTCGTCGCCAGCTTCGTTAACGATCTCCCAATGTTGTTTGTCGATCACGGACCAGCGAGATTGTAATGTTTTTAGGGAATCTTCAAATTCCCATTTTTGTGTTAAAGTTTCCAAGTCGATGTTTTCCATAGTCCTCTTTAAAGCCTTGAAGTTGGTTTCTTGTTTATGGAGCATGTTGTCGAGAGCTGCCTCATCTGGTTGTTTTTGTTTTGCTTGTTTGAGTGATTTCCGAGGTTCAACTATAGGCACAGTGTGTTCGGTACTGGTGCCTTCTAATTCCTGTTTGTCGTTGTCACTCGAAGCCGAAAGTTGTTCAATATATTGTTCAATGTATTCCTTAGCTTCTTTGTAAAAATTTTCAGCGCGTTGATAATAGTTAGACGTAAAGTAAGAATAAGCAGACTGTTTAGGAACATCGTTTAAAATGGTATGATTGTTTTGGAACTCTTTCCAGTAAAGTTCCAGAGTTTCCAACCGCCGACTAATGCTAGAAGATGTTTTGCGAGCAGTAGGTTCCTTTTTAAAATTGACAAGGACCTTCTCCATCGCGTTAAGAATTTCATATTGAGTTTCAATGATCTTGTCAAAATCCATGTTTAAAGAGATAAAAGAAGTAAGAGTAAATTGAAACGATCTTACTTGACAACTGTAGCGGCGGTGGGGTGATTACTCAACTGGCTGCTGGGTAACCTGCTTGTTTATGAGGGCGGGACGATCACTCACAGAATGTTTTTCAGTTTATTCACACACAATGTTCAATGTTCACAATCAATTGTTCACCGATAAATGTTCACTAATAAATGTTTATTGTTAAATGTTTATTGTTAAATGTTCGCTGGTTGTTTTACCTCAATTCACGATTTTTTATTTCGCGCGCGAGGTTTAACTCGAAGGACCAATGTTCGGGGTGTGTGTGTGTTGTGTGTTTGTATGTTGAAGTGGAGAGAAAAAACTATGTAAGAAAAGGAATTTTGTTTATTGCTCTTGTTACAAATGTTAAGTTATGATAAATGTTATAAAATTGTTAATGAATGCACCCGCGTCGGAGCGTCGCAAAATGTGCACTGAATTTAGGCCAGGCGCATCGATGGACGATGTGCTGATGGCGCTTATTCTGTTTGGTGTTATAAATTATTTACACCGAACAATATCCCTTTTTAAGGAGGTCCGCAATCTGCTCGGAGTGCGTTCTTCGAGGTCGACCCTGACCAACTCTTCCATTCACCTTTGCTTTATAAATACATTTCGTCAAAAAAAAAAAATTGATAAAAATATATTCGTTTATCGCTACTTAAAACTGTTGGTGTTTTAAACTTGTGTCTATATTTTTTTTATTACAAAGATATATTTCTCTCGTATAGAGTCATCAGATCGCGGATGGGGAGAATGGGGTGAATGGTCAGAATGCTCCAACGGCGAGAGGACCAGACGAAGATCTTGTTCCAGCGGCGCGTGCGTCGGTGCTCAGATGCAGGTGGCCCGGTGTGACGACAACGACCTTGACAATGGTATGTTACAAATTATAATCTTACTAACATTATAAAATAGTTTAGATGTGAGTTTGTGAATTTGTGAGTTAGGATGTTTGTTACTCAATCACGCATAATCTACTGGACGGAATTCGATGAAATTTGGTGTACTAGTAGAAAAATACCGGGAATAGCACATAGGGTACTTTTTATCCGAAATTTCCACGGGAGCGAAGCCCCGGGACGCGGCTAGTTATATATAAAATTGGCACCCTTTCTACTGGTGAAAGTACCAAATAAATAACAAAAAATAAGTATATACGTGCCAAATTTCAGTCAAAACGGTTGAATAGGTAGTTTTTAAATTTAGTTTTCTCGCAATATTTAACTTTAGACACATACCACGTACTAAAATGTACAATATTGTTTGTACAGAGCTATACGCAATGCCGGCGTACAGTCAGAACGTGGAGATGGCCTCGTTCGTGACCGCCCGCGACGACGGGCTTGGCGTGCCCAGCGTTGTGGGCTTCGCCGTCGCCTCCTTTGTTACCGGTATGTATACACATTTGTAATAAAAAGTTTTTTTTTATAAAATTTAAAGAGATCATCATCATAGTCAGCAAAAAAAAAAAATTCTGTGTATTCAGCCCACATCAACCCACTGCTGGGTATAAACCTCCTTGTTCGCGCCACTCATCATCGTCACAGATATGTTATTTTTTTTTATTATGGCGTAAAAGGCCTATGCTTAGCAGTTAAGAAAAAAATATATTTCTGTGGGTAGAAAAGATGATGATTAATAATTTTATCAACCGATTATAATAGTTAATAAAATTGAAAACTTATTTGCTTCCTCGTGCCGAGTTAAACAACCACAGACATTTTATTCTTTAAATAAAATAAAAAACTAACGTCATGGTAAAAAAGAACATAATTTATTGGCATGAAATTGTATTATGCGCCATCTAGGGAATGCAATCCGGATAATCCGTAATCCGAAACATTCGGATTTTCGCACATTTTCACTCGACTTCCAAATCCGGATTCCAAAATGAAATCCGGATTTTCTGAATTAAAAAAAAAATCGGGGGTACATCGTTAACTGCCCACGCGCCCGAGCGCATACAATCCGTTCCCTTAGTTTACGATGCCTACCGCGCAGCGTATATGTAAACCCTTACAGTATTCAGAACTTCGGAACATCTGAGCTGTGGGAGGGTTTACATGTAACGCAGATTGAAGCGCAGATGGTCAGCGTTATTTCTGCAAGGATATTCTTCCAATGGAGATTAATTAAAACAGCAAATTATACTGGAATTGCAGCAGCGTGTATTCAGGTTGAGCGAAGGGTTACAAGAAGGAAGGAAATCAGTTTTAAGACAACATGCATGACTTTGACAGTTCGAGAATACATAATTGCCATATAAAGATTTAAGAATATACTCTTATTTTAACATTACAAGCAAGAATTCACAAAAAGTTGCCGTAAACCATTCCGCTATTCGGAGCTACGAACGATCTGGATTCGGGTATAGTTTTCGGTATAATATTTGAAAATTCGTAATAAAAAATGCTTCCTCTACTCAGAACCCAAAAAAGTATAAAAGATTAGTGCGATCTGATACGCGGAAGGGCTTTCTGCGCTATGCTCCCCGACTTCAGATCGTAAGCGGTAGGTGCGATCTGGCACGCGGTAGGGTTTTCTGTGATATGTTCCCCGATCTCAGATCGCAAGCGGCACGTGCTAAGAAACAGAGATAAAAAAAACGAGTTAGTAGTAGGTAGCAGACGAAGTTGCAGGCGAAAGCTGGTTTACTTATATACTAATATTATAAATCTGAAAGTTTGTATGTTTGCATATTTGTTACTCAATCATGGAAAAACGGCTGAACAGATTTGCATTTAATTTAAAACATAGATAGTCCGTTACCAGGATGAACATATTGAATACTTTTAATCTCGAAAAAATGTCAAGCTCCTGTGGCATAATAAAGAAACGAGTTAACGCAGACGAAGTGGCGAGCGAAAGCTAGTGTACTTATAATAATGTTATGAAGCTGCTACGTTTTTTAGCGCTGATCTCAAGAACTGTGTTGTTTCAGTGTTAGCCCATTAGGTTACTAGCTTTCGAGCCAAAATCCGTTCAGTCGTTTTTGCGTGATTGCGTAACAAATTATCCAGACAATAATTAAGTGTTGTTAAAATAAATAATTATTTTGTCATAATCATAAGTTTATATAATTCAATTTATATTTGTTTTCTAATAATTTCTAATAGCTCATATCGAGCATTTTCTGTTAAATTTGTATTCATATTTATAATTCTAGCTCAGAAGTACTGGGGTTCTGAATGTTGGAAGGTTTTTCATATATGCATCCTTATTTTGCTTCTGTAATCCCTCCCTCATTACAGAACTGAAATCAGGGTAGCATTTAAGCCATCAAAACAGCCGTTTCATCGCTTAAATGCTCCCGCAGCTCAGATGTGCTCAGAAGTGTTGTTATACCGTGGATGATTTTCAAACATAATATTGACATTTAATGATTTAATTTTTGACAAATGGACTTTTATTTTGTATGTGGTAATTAAAATATAAATGTAAAATTATTATCAATGCATGAAAAATTCTAATAATGTACAATAATGGATAATTTCTAAAAATGTATTAATTTTTTATAGATTTATAGATAAGTATAAAGTGTAATGTAATTCGAATACAATGTATATTGTTTGTGAATAAATAAATTGAATTGAATTGAATTGATGTATGGAGGTTCTGAATACTGGAAAGGTTTACATAAACGCTACCATGCATGCATAGAATGCTCTCGTTGGTTCGCCGCCCGCGCGCGACTCTCTTATATTTTCTTCCTTTGATGTCCTGCGTCCTTGCAATTTTTTATATCTCCTTTTGCGCTTATTATGTTATGGTAAATGTAACCCAGTCGATGTAAACTATCTACGTATGTTTTGAGCAAATAAACGATTGTAACTGCTTGCAAGTATAATTATTCATTTAAACACAATGCGATAATAAACATTATACTAAACGTTCCTTGGAAAAGTATCTGATTCACAAGTTAGAAATAGGAACAATATTCTTAGCCCCTAAATTTTCAATCAATATGTTAGTAAAATAAACTATGATAAAAAAGATCGAGTGTACAAGTATTTTATTATACACTAGTTCGTGCCCGCGAAGTTCGTCCGCGCGTAATTTACTATCGTTAATATCTCTGGGTCTAAGTGACGTATCAAGATGAAATATACGTTTTAAGTTAGACCTTCAACAGTACAACTGTGAAAACCGCTTAATTCTATGTACTGCCACAAACCAGTTACAGTTTTATTAGGTATTTGCTTTTTTTATGAAAAATCCGTAAAATCCGGATAAACCGGATTGGATCAAAAATCCGTTCTTAAAAATCCGGATTTAAAAACAGAACGGATTTGCATTCCCTAGCGCCATCGCAGTGAAGCACCAATAGCAAGAAGTAAATAAAAGTATGCTATGTTCTAGCGTTTTTAGTCTTACTAAGCGTTTTAAGAAATAGTCAATAGAGGGCGTTAGTGTAGCGTTTCAACTATATTTTTTGGAATATTTTAATTTTTTGTAAACTTTATCGAATAGAATTAAATTAATTGTTATTTATTTGTTAGTGAATTAGTTGACTGATAGTCATAAATTATAGCAATAAAAATATGATTAAAATTTAATTAATTATTTAAAAAAGTGCTAAAACGCGATAGTAAAGTTTTTGCGTTCAGTAAGTATATAAGAATATATTTCGCCGCCATGATTGTGTCTATTGAAAGGAGAGACGGTTAGCACTCCCCTTGACAAGGATGGAACACACAAATTGGTTAAGGCACAACTTGACCACATTTTTTTTTAAATTTTATTTAGTGTCCGTAAATGAACTTTTATCCGCATAAATAAAAACTAATAATGAAAATACGTGTGAGAATGTTTGTCAATTGATGTAATACAGATTATTTGGCGCGGCTTAGTAATAAAATCGACTCCGAATGCCGTGACGGAAAATAGCATGATGCGTCGTGCCACTCATTTGTTTTATCATCATACATCTGCCGGACATCGACAACTTTTTTTTAAATTAAACTATTTAATTATAAAGTAAGTTTTAACCTTCATTTTTTAGATGTTTGTTAAAACTCGGCAGGAGGAATCATCGATGAATGTCATGCCAGTTTGGTTTTTGTGCACTGTTAGCAGTTTAGTTTTGTGACAATATGTGTTTTAATTAAATATATAAATAAAAATAATAATAAATAAAGACCAATAATTTATCAATATCACTGCCAGGTTGCCTGGTCTGCCTGGCGGCGGTGATATTCCTGCAACGCCGCGGCACGTACCTGCCGTGCCGCCGGCCACACCGGGTGCCGTCCAGTCCGCACTACATCACGGCCAAGCCTAATAGCTACGTGTCTGTGCCCTTGAAAGAAGTGGTAAGTTTGTGAATTAATGAATTTTTATTGCGGTAAACATTGTAATCAATAGATACACGTTGTGTTATACGTACAGTTACTTGAAAATCTGATGATACTGACTGATTGGTAGATCAACTTGAATTGGTCAAATTTTGGTATACTTGAAGCACCAAATTTTGGCATGAAATGGATGGAATGCAATTCCAAAGGATGGAATGGGTGAAAATCGAAATTTACGTGGCTGAAGCCGTGGGCAAAAGCTAGTTTATAATAAGCCTTTAGGGTAAATTCAATCCATGATAATGAATAATGTTGTTAGAACAATACAGAAATACAAAATGTTATTTCGAGGTCTTATAATAAATAGCCGATTTCGACTTTTTAACTTTGACTAATTATCTTTTTTTTTGTACAACACATATACACATTAAGACACACACCTGTTTCATTTTTAAATGTATTAAATGGTATTTTTTAATTTTGATTTTAACATGGCCATGTAAAAATCAAAATTATAAATACATGCATGGGCAAAAAAAAAATAATTTATGGTATTTCCCCCACAGCCCCGAAAAGCAAAACGCCAGCCGTCATTCACAGGCATCGGCGGTTCCAGCGGCATCCTACTCTCAAAAAGCAACAACCTATCGAACCCAAACAACCACAACAACACTATGACTACCCCTAAACTGTATCCTAAGGCCATAGCCAACGAGTACGACTCTATGGGAACTCTGAAGCGACACTCCAACCATCCTAACAATAGAAGCAATCTCGACTTGGAAGAAGATAAGTTTTATTGATCATTTTGTGACGAATTAAAATGGGAACGATTATTTTTGTTCCGTATCGTGTACGCAGCTTTAGGTCTACTATAAGCGCATACGGTTTTACTTTACCCTTTATTTAAAATTTATGACTCGCCTAAAATGGTGGCAAAGATTGGTGGCTCGCCAAAAATTGGTGGCTGGCCAAAACCTGAATGGTTACACCATTTCGTAAATAGTGTTTCCGCTTTTTCTATGTTAGCTGGGTAAGGTTTTCGTAGTCGAGTGTCATAACGAAGAAACGTTTTTGACTGGTTATAGCCAAAGTGGATGTTTTCTAAACTATGATTTCAAATCGAATAAGCTAAAATCTATCGTCCACTTAATAAGTATGTTTTTGTTTCATTGTTGTGGATTGGTTTTGTTTGTTGAAATACGAACACATGTTTTCCTTAACCTTATAACATGGGTTAGAAAAAGTGATTATGTTGACTAAAAGCATATACTTACTATTTTTATTTTTCTATTATTTAGATGTCTGTGACATCAAAAACAGTTGTTGAAATGAAATTTATCGAAATACAATAATGATATTCTCTGGTATTATTGTAAACAAACAAAACGATTGTATGTTGATGATATAATAATGTTTATTTTCTACGTCGAGTGAGCTTATCGTATTGATGATACATAGACAGAAAAAAAAAATCATTTACATACACAAGTTTATGTGATGATATGGAGAAGGTACTTACAAAAATTGTGATCGTGTATAGATAAGTAGGTAAAAATCCAGTGCCATTCTATAATTTAGAATAATCTTCTAAACTTAAGATAAAAGAGGCATCGATATTTTTGTATTAAAATAAATAAATGAATTAATTAAAGCCAAGAATGTGCCATGTAAATAGAGAATAAGGTAATGTACATAGATATATAATATTAACATATGATTTATGTATACAAATGTACGATTCCATAAGCCACATATACATATAGCAGTACAAAATAGGTGCCTTTGCGAGAATATTTACAAAACAATAGTTATATTTACGATAGATTAGACTATATTTTGTTGAACATGTTTCAACATTTACGTGGCTCATGTTGAGTCGAAATTGTTATTTATGGACGAGTGTTGATGCGTGGCCATCATAGTTACTAGAAGTTTGTGTACAACGATATGAAAAATAAACGGTAGTTTGAGATATTGCACATTTATATTTCTTGCGTTCTGGAAACTGAAGCTTTATTAGTTTTCCTGATCATATCAAGATTTCTGTGTTAAAAAATCAAGCAAAAGTAATGGGCAAAAAATGTTTAAATAGTTGTAAAGTTTTCTTTGATCTTAAAACAGTGTAAAGTGTTTAAAAATGATAATGTCCATTTTAAAACTCCCAGTGATTGTGATGACTATGTTACAGTATGTTTTTATATTTTTATACGTGTAAAATGCTATATTGTTGTATAGGAATAGATGTAAGATGACTGACTGTGGATTGATGGACGTGTGAGTTTTCTAGAATATATAACATATCATTCCTATCTTACTTTCAAATTAAAGTACCTAACATTTTATGTAATTACAATCCGTTCACGATTTATATTTTGATATTTGCTATGCGTGCTACAGAATTAATTATTAAGTAATAATTGTTCATATTGATACCAGTTGGTAATAAGTAAAATGTAAATAATACATTTAGCGGGCATTTTTATATTTTTACTCCTTTGATCTCAAACAATGAGTTATTTTGGAAAGGACTATAGCCCTAGATTCTATATATTAATTTCTTGAGCTAAAAAACATTTTTTTTTATCTACGTGCCTGTATATCCACTACGCGTATTATATTGGAGGCTTTTTGTATACCTACTCACCGATAGCATTTATGATTTTGCTTTTAAATTTTTATGTCTAATTAAAGTTTGTAATTAGTAGAAAATCAGCAAATTTGTTGTGTTCTTCATATTTTTGCACAATGTGTAAACTGGCAAAAATATTTCAATTCTATGTGAAAAATAGTTTTTGTTATAAATGAGTGTATATGAATGTTGTATGTTATGAAATAATTGCAAAAAGTGGTGTATCAATAAAGACTGTCTAATATATTCTGTTTTATTTGTAATCACAAATAACATCTCGCCTGGTTTTTTCTAAGCACTTTTTTATCATGAGAAAGAACGAATGGTTTCGTATTGAATGATCGATATGTCGCACTGATATAATTGACGTCACCACACCATAATAGTAATAATTAGTCCATACCATATAGTCCCTATAAATGTTTATTTATTAACTACTAGCTGCGCCCCGGGGCTTCGCTCCCGTGGGTATTTCGGAATAAAAAATACCGTATGTACTATTCCAGGTATTTTTCTACCCGTGCACTGAATTTCTTCGAAATCCGTCCAGTGGATTTAGATTTAACACTTTAGTCATGTCGCCTGTTTCCGCGGAGATACCTATTACGTAGGGACTGGATTTCTACATACGATCCTTACAGATCTCTATAATGTGTTATCATTGTGTAGTCTTCACACGTTCCTTGACCAAATTATTTACTATTCTACCATCAATCACCAAATTACATGTTAATTCTCTTGTTCTCTAGGGATCTCGCCACCTGTTTAGTATTCAGTCGTGGCAGCACATTACTAGGCTGTGAGATGCGTGTAGGCAATATTCGTTAGTTAGACATGCTGACGTCGCCTACGTGATACAAATACGACTCTACTAGGTCAAATACTTGTAGGTTTAGGAGGTATAGGTTGTACTCGCGGAACTATTTGCCTTGTAGGTACCTATGTTTCATTGTATCACTTCGGCCGCATACGTAACCGCAGGGGGCCGATTTTACTAATGTCGTGTCTCGAGCGAAAGAAATTGAAATAAAGTTACAAGATCTCTGTAAGACTTCTATGTATTACGATTTCTTTGGCTTTTAAGACACAACTGAGGCACGACATCTACGTTTGTAATTGTAGAATCACGGTGGTTAGTTGCAGTAATGGTACCAAAAATGCTTATCTTTAAATTGTTTAAAAATAGGTGCCTAATGATTTTTTAACAATTTCATAGATTTCGCAAAATTTATTTTGCCCAAATGTCGGGAAACTATTGCATTGGTATATTAATTTGGCAACTTGTTGGCAACCAATATCGACTAAGCAAAACTTATGTTTCTTGAAGTTGCCTTCGGATCCATTTGGCTGCAAGGCGGCGCTCAGTTGTCAAACTTTAAGCTGATTTGGCTGCACTGGAGCTGAGTCCTGCTAATTGTTGTGACGTAAACCTCGAAAGCCAGGGAGCGAAGGTTTGGCAAAGTTCAGTTCGGAAGTAAATTGTATCAATCTACGAATATGTATCTAACTTATTTTTAGCTATCAATCATGAATAAGTATATTATGAGTGCCCAGAGCGCCCAGAGCAAGAAAGAGCAGCCCAACGAAGCATCAACATTTAAAAAAAAAGTTAAAAAATATGTAAATGTAATATGGCAAGGTGGCGTACCTTACAAACATAGGCGTGAACCCATTATTATGTTCAAAATTTAAAACAGATTACTTTTTGTAACAGGATGGATATTTGGAAAATAGTTCACCGGAGTGCCCTCTGCTTTCTTTTTCTGCCAATAGAATTACATAACGTAAACGAAAAACAAAAGGAACTTTAGTGGTTGAACACATCAAGATCGGCTTTGTGATTAATACTCCTTGCATCGGCCCTTTAATGTATTGGTCCTGTAGAATAGGTACAATTTTTTATTTATTTTTTAATAAATATTCGGTCAATAATTAATCTGATTCGATTCAGATAATCTGAGTAGAAGACCGGTAATATTGCTAATTGCTCAAGCCCTCAAGGTGAATAAACGTTAGAGTTTGTAATTCAATATATAATTTGGTTTGCCGAGGATACGAACGGAAGTCCAAAGTTTATTTTGGTTATTTGGTTTATAGAAATTAACTGAACGAAATGAATTTATTCGAAAATTAATTGAGATTATATTGAAGCAACTTACAATTTATTGCAAGATTTGTAACCATATTTAAAAATAAATTACCAAAAATTAGTTAGTAAAAATCTTTTTTTTAAATTTTCGCATATATTTCGATTTCAGGCAGCAATCAAAATGGCAAAAAGCAAGGTCTAGCAGTACTTATACAGTCTGAAAATTGGAAATATGTTGTCTGAAAAAAAGTGTTACAAACTTATTTTTGCACTGGATTCAGTAGATGCTTTGCATGTACGGAACCCTCGGTGCGCGAGTTCGACTCGCACTTGGCCAGTTTTTTTGTATCGTGTCTATTATTTATTTGTTGTGTGAATGTGATCATCATAGTTCCCAAAATGTACCGATTCATAACAATATGACTTGATAAAAAATTCACCTTCAAGGCCAGGTAGTAATGGAACTTTTGAACAAAGTTGATTCAGTTAACTTTCGCTCCCCATTTCAATTACATTTCTTTTCAACCTTTGAACGTCGGGTTCATTAGCTTAATTACCACTTAAATAGAATTTCATCCATCTAAAAGATTAACCCATTTTTATTGAACTAATTCAACAAAGGGAGCCAATCAAACGTTAAAGCCATTGTGAGTTGTTACCTAAATAGGACATTCGTTGACAAAGGCTACTGAAAGGTTTTTAAAAAGTTATAAGGATCCTTCTTCCTTTTAATAATAATACAAACGTAAAAGTTTTTATGGCGATGGCGATGTCAATTAAACCACCGTTACCTACCGGTAAAAACATAGAATAAATTAATTTAGAATACACTAAATTATATACTAAAAATAACCATGCAAAATAGTGGGAGATATGGTTTTTTGTTTATTTGAAATTTTGTACACAGATAGAAAATACCTGAAATAGGTACGTTTTATCCACGGCAGCGGAGCCTAGGCAGCGACTTGTTAAGTACTAGGTACCTATTTCCGGCATTGGTGTAGCAGGCTAAGTGCAAATATAGTATTATTAATTAATTATACGTAGTAATAAACCATTGTATTAAACTATGGTTTCTCTCGTGATTAAACGTGAACGTGATTAAATTACCATAATACGTAGTTCGAAATTTAAATTAACTCGTAAAATGTAAATTCAAAAGCCGTGATTCATTTCGTATTCCGTAATCTATCAATGCAGTTTCGCGCATCACTGAACTTAATCATTAACACAATTCGTATTGTTTAAATTTTAAACAAAATTTATTTATTTATTTTATTTTATTTTATTTGGAGAACATTACAGCTTTAGAATATCTATAAATATAATTTTAAATGTATGACTGCTAGATAGCCAATTACATTGATAAATAGATGATTACCTACATAAATCTATAAAAAAATTGTAAATTATAAAATAATAATTAGTACAATTGCGCCACATATTGTCGTGTAAATTGCAGAACAAAATCAGATTTGCATCATCCTAGCTGCGCTCCGGGGCTTTACTCCCATGGGAATTGCGAGATAAAAAGTAGCTTATGTGCTCCCGACATTTTTTTACCCGTGTACCAAATTTTATCGAAATCCATTCAGTAAATACATATTGAGAACCTAATAAACATACTCACAGTTTCACATCCAAACTTTTGCATTCATATTTATGTGATGTGGTTTTATCACATTAACCGTGGTGGTGGTGTGAGGGATGTTGATGTAAAGCGTAAAACATTATATCCCCTCGTAAAACAATTTTAGTTGTTTCTGATGACGAAGAGATGAGCCCATAAAATAACTAAAGTACATAAAGAACACCCAATTTTCCGATAGGCGACTGTTTTTATCGACGATCGGTATCTGGTGAATTTTGATTAGGTTTCCGTTGTCCTAGGTGAGCGTCAAAGGCAACAAGCAGCAATATCAAACGTATTACGTGTGGCCTGTGTAGTCGGCGTTGTCGCGTGATTGCCTTGTAACACAGCGTTGTATCACGCGGCGCAGCGTGCTATCGCTCACCTGGGACGCCGGGTTCGGCGGATCTTTGACACTGCTTCTGGCGATCGGCCAGAGGTAACTACCTGACGTCGCAAAGATTATGAAGATATTTATTATAGCTAGCGACTGGTGAAGATTTAAAGTCTTTACCACACTTTAAACCGAGAACTTCAGACGATATTATGTAATAGTTATTTAATTTAAAAATATATGTTAAAAACCCAAAATCAAATAATAACGAAACATGATATATTAAAAATATCAAAAGAGTTCTACAAAAACGTATGTCAATTCAAAAAATTCCATTATTTGACCCTATGTTTCCGAAAAAGCGTGAATTTACGTGAAAAACGAATAAAGAATAAAAAAGCTGTACGATAATAACTCGAATGGAGGCCGCGGGGTGGAAACTGATATCGAACCGGGCTAAACAAACATACATTTTTGTATCAACCCGGGAATCGAAAAATATTTATGTACATTTACATTTCTATTGCCGAATCGAATAAATTTATTTAGGTATTATCTGCTAAATTGTCTTGATTTTTATTGGAGAACATGATTTAGTAGTTGAAGTAATTTGAACGCCCCGGGATTATTTATATGATTCTACTATGAGATTTTGAATATGTCTGCTATTTTGCAAATTAAATATAATCTTCTGAGCGTGTCGACTTAGGCAGATCAAATATGAGGAGTCTTATTTAACTAACGACGATTTCAACGTATTACAAAATAAATATACTAACGGAGGTTGTCTGACGGAGTACCGGTACAGAGATTAAATGTCCAGAAGCGCCTCGAGCAGTAAGTAATGAAATGCTCCTTGATTTATGCGGGACGAGTTGAAAATATGGTCGGTACTCACTTAGTATGGAAATAATGGTCAAAGATAACGAAGTCGTATGCGGCGTTGATAATATATGGTTTTCTGTATCAATACGATGTGTAGGTATATAATTTTCTTATTATATTCTGGAAAATAAGATATAAACAGTATTTTTCAGTCACAATCTCGTTGAGCTTCGCAGTATCTCACCACGAGTAGCTTATGCCGTACTATATTTGAACAAACGATACTCCATCAAAATCGTTCAAGTCTACTCTCCAGCAAGAACAGCAACGCACACCTTAGCCGACGTAGAAACTTTCTACGAAGATATTGATAAGGCGTTAGCGGCCGGGAAGAAGACTAAGTTTAATATAGTACTAGGTGATTTCAATTCCAAATTGGGACCTGGAACCAATGATGACAATTACATAGGCCCCTTCGGGATTGGTGTAAGGAACGACCGAGGTAAAATTTTGGCCAACTACTTAGAGTCAAGGAAATTCTATGCCATGAATTCATATTTCTGCAAAAAACCTCAAAGAAGATGGACGTGGGCCGGGCCAGGCGGGAAAGTAAAAAACGAAATTGACTTCATATGCACAGACCAGAAGCATATAATAACAGATGTCACAGTGCTCAAAAAACTCAAGATGAGCAACCACAGAATGGTCAGGGGAATATTAAACATAAATACAAAATTCGAAAGACAAAAGCTGCTCAAAAAACCCTGGCAAATCTACAAATTCCCAATGGAGTCCATAAGGATTTTGCAGAAAAACTGGATTTAATATTAAATACACAAGCCCCAGTAAACACCACCAACCACTTAGAGGACAAATATAATCGCTTGACAACGGCGATATCAAGCACGGCACGTGACTTTTTCCGACCAACACCTCGTGCGAAAAACCCGATTAACCCCGAAACCGAAATGCTTCTGGAACAAAGACGTAATCTCAACTTAGAATGCTATGGTACACAGCAACACCGTGAGCTTAATAGGAAGATATCAAAGGCTTTGAGACGAGACATACGCAAACGGAATACCAATATAATACAACGTCTTATAGAAGAACACCGCGGCCCTAAGATCTTCAAAAGAGCTACAAAAAATGGCAGTAGTCAACTTATTAAGTTAGAAAACAGTCAGGGGGAAATCGTTACGGAAACGTCGAAGTTGCTTGATGTAATTTCTGAATTCTATGGGGAGCTGTATGACTCTCATACCAGTAAACCAGAGACCTTAAACCCCAGCGATAAGAGAGCACCTCTAGTGAGACACTATACTGAAGACATCCCAGAAATAAGCATGTACGAAGTAAAACGAGCGCTTAAACAGCTAAAGCAGTACAAAGCTCCCGGAGAGGACGGCATAACCACCGAGCTGCTTAAGGCTGGCGGACGCCCAATACTAAAAGAACTCCGATGGATTTTCAACGAGGTGATGTTTACAGGCGTCATTCCAACACAGTGGCACAACAGTCTTGTCGTGCTTTTCCACAAAAAGGGCTCCAAAACCGATCTCAAGAACTACCGCCCGATTGCGCTTCTGAGTCAAATTTATAAAGTATTCTCACGTGTCATCACAACGCGTATGACAAAACGACTCGACGATCACCAACCTAAAGAGCAGGCAGGCTTTCGATCAGGCTTCAGCACAATCGACCACATATTCACTATAAGGCAAGTGATACAGAAAACCCACGAATATAATAGACCACTCTACCTTGCCTTCGTGGATTATGAGAAGGCTTTTGATTCTGTGGAGTATTTGATTCTCTACAGCGCTGCCGTGTCGACTACAGATACGTTCAGATGCTAAAAAACCTATACCAGTCCGCTACAATGACTACACAGATACAGGGTGCTTCCACGACAGTGCATATTAAAAGAGGGGTACGCCAAGGAGATGTCATATCGCCGAAGCTTTTCACAAATGCCCTTGAAGATATTTTCAAAACCTTGGAATGGAACGGCATGGGTATCAACATAGACGGACAATACCTAAGTCATCTTCGCTTTGCTGACGACATCGTTCTACTTTCCGAGACACCTGAAGATCTAAAACAGATGCTCAATGATCTAAGCCAAGCGTCACGGAAAGTTGGTCTACAGATGAATCTGGAGAAAACGAAGTGGATGGGCCCCACGGATACCCAGATTCTAATTAATGGCACAACGGTGGAGAAGGTCAAAGATTATGTGTACTTGGGTCAGAAAGTAGGGTTAGAGAAAGACACGCTGGAAAAAGAAATCGACAGACGCATACAACTGGGCTGGGCGGCCTTTGGGAAATTGACTGATGTCTTCAAGTCAAAGTTACCCCAGAGTTTGAAGACTCGAGTATATGACCAATGTGTTCTTCCAGTGATGACTTATGCTTGCGAGACGTGGACACTTACTGTCGGAACGGTCCACCGCCTTAAAGTGGCTCAGAGAGCCATGGAACGCTCAATGCTCGGAGTCACTCTGCGAGACAGGGTCAGAAACGAAACCATACGCCGGCGCACAAAAATCACGGATATAGGTGAACGAGTTGCGCGCCTAAAGTGGCAATGGGCTGGACATATCTGCCGCAGAGATGATGATAGATGGAGTCAGAGGGTTCTGTTCTGGCGACCCCGTACAGGAAGACGAAGTGTGGGCAAACCAGCTGCCAGATGGTCGGACGATATCAAAAAGACGGCAGGACCGACCTGGACCAGAATCGCCGCATCAAGATCAGAGTGGAAGTCAAATCAAGAGGCATACGTTCAGCAGTGGACAAAAATATGCTGAGAAGAAGAAGAAGAAGTATTTTTCAGAATCAATTTTTAATTTTTTGCATTTTCATCTTCTTATTAGTAATCCGTTGAAAAGAATGCATTATAAACTTTGCGTTTTAAGTTTTTCACTTAAAAGCTTTTTGAGCATAACTTGATTTTAATTTAATATTGAGTTCAGTTTCAGTTCAACCTACCCATTCAGAATGCTAAGCATTTAGGTCTCTATCACCGTATTTATTATATCAAGTACCTATAGGCTCAAATAATTTGTGAAAAAAATATACTGGAGAAATGTATTCATGGTCGTCCGATATGAATTTCGAAAATAAAATTCAGCCATAGTTATTTTAGTTATACCTTAATTTGAAAAACAAAATTATGTAACAGAGTTTCAGAAAACAGAGTAACAATTTTCGACATTACAAGAGGTCTTTTTAGAGGAATTCCTTTCAGGTATGGAGGCTGAAAAGGTGTATTCTTTGGATATAGGTTAGTACACAAAGGAAGACTTAATCCAATAAGGCTTTAGGATCCCGAATAAGCCACTAGGTGAATTTTCTTATAGTAAACCAATTTATGTTTTTATATTACGATTGTTCTTACAACCTCTTATCCAAATTAAAGCTGTGTAAGAATTATATTTATTGTATTACTTTACGGTAAATAAAAAAATCTACTGTTCTGATTCATACTATTTTACAATACCTGGGAACCCATCTTTTTATCGCAATTTACTTCAACGATTTTCATGTCCCATAAAACCATTCGCAGATATTTTAATACAATATGTAACAAATCCTTAAATCTGTTTACATCGAAATTTCATTTACACGATTATTCATTACGTACAAACACACTCTATCGTTATTTCTTTTCATATTTTATGTATTTCATCGAAATAATGAAATATCAAAGTTTTGTTACCCATAATTTTATTTCCACGTAAGTTTCAGTTTGCAATATATTTGAAACATCAAATATTACATTATTATGTTACCCTATATAGATAGATTAATCTGGTAGTATTGTATTGATCAACAGTAAATTTATAGCTAGTCCACTAAATTATAAATGGATCACAAATCCGACTCAGAGCACCCCGACTCCACGTGGCTCAACTTTGTCATATACTAGAGTGTTATTCCTTCGCGCGAAACCAGAAGGCTCGCGAAGGAGGTCCTGAGAAAATGAGGGCACGAGGCCGAAGCGAAGCGAGGGGGGAGGTGGCGAGCGAAGCGAGCCGGCGACCTCACGAGCGGAGCAAGGTTAAGTGCCCGAATGAATCGAAGGGCCGACGGAGCGAGTCTTCTGGTGGAGCCACCCAGAAATACTTGCTTGCTGCATGCTTGCATGCTTGCTGCATGCTTGCTGCATGCTTGCTGCATGCTTGCTGCATGCTTGCTGCATACTTGCTGCATGCATGCTTGCATGCTTGCATGTTTGCTGCATGCCTGCTTGCATGCTTGCTGCATGTTTGCTGCATGCCTGCTTGCATGCTTGCATGTTTGCTGCATGCTTGCTGCATGTTTTAAGCAACAACAAGCGAAGCAGCGTTCGATGAAACGTTACCGCGATTAAAAGTTATGATGCGCATCGTTACATATTGAAACATGTTATTATAAATGGTTACATCGATATCTTAATACATGTGTGAAATGTTAGTTTGATATATCGTTTTTCTTGGAATAGTAGAAATTTTATAACGTTTTTTTTAGGAAATATTGTTCGATATTATGAAACTGCAATAATAAGTTATTCGATGTTTTAAGAAAAAAATATATTAAAAAACGTGGAATAGTTTTCTGGGACATGATAATCGATGTGATAAAAATGGGTGCCCTTTGTTTCGCTTAAAATTTTTGTCTCTAATTTCACTTCGCCGAACCTTATTGGCCTAAACATGTTATGCACAATTATTGTCTCGCCTAATTGATGTTTTTGCACAATAATAATTTAGCCTAATAATTATTAGATGCAATTTTTGAGTCTCTATTATTAGATGTTCTAAAATCGTTTGGCTTTTAATTTTTTACACGTAACGATATCCTCGTATAAATTTGTTTGAGACAATTATTACTTACTGTAATAATCACTTCTTATAATTATAACTAATTGAATATTAGTAAATTTAATTATTACTAAGTATTAGCTATTTCTCACCGGCATGGGTACTGTGACATGTCTATCACAACAGTGCCGGAGATAAGAACAGACCAGTCTGTCGTCAATCATTTTCAGAATGATGTTAGTAATGCACTACTAATAATAATTCCTAAAAATCTTGATAAGTCACAGATCCGACTTAGAGCACCCCGACTCCACGTGGCTCAAGTTTGCCCTATACTAGAGTGTTATTCCGAGTCGAGTGTACGAATGAATCGAAGGGCCGACGGAGCGAGTCTTCTGGTGGAGCCACCCAGAAATACTTGCATGCTGCATGCTTGCTTGCTTGCTGCATGCCTGCTTGCATGCTGCATGCCTGCTTGCATGCTGCATGCCTGCTTGCATGCTGCATGCTTGCTTGCATGCTGCATGCTGCATGCTTGCTTGCATGCGACATGCTTGCTTGCATGCTGCAGGCTTTCTTGCATGCTGTATGCTTGCTTGCATGCTGCACGCTTTAGTTCACATGCCTAATGTAACTTTCTTTTACTTCTCGACATTTATCAAACACAAATCCATCAATGTTTAATTTTAGTCCCCCCCCCCTTTTAGATTTAAATACTTTGTAATAATTATCAGAAATTATTATAACAGAAATAATTAGGTGTTACAATTTTGTGCTTAATTGCTTTGTACAAAATATTAATTAGTATTTGTGAATATTAGAAATAATCAATTATTAGGCCTAATGACTTATTTGAAAAGTAAATATACGGCGATAAAAACTTAGGCGAATCAAAAATAGGCTAAACTAAATTAGAATTCATAATAATGTACGAAACAATGTTGTACTAAAAGTTTGTGCACCAAACTACATTAGGAGTACAAAAAATTAGGGGAAACAATAGAGACCCGCAACTTGTGCTTCAAAATTTAAATGTAACTTTACCTGAATGATTTTTTTATTTTACTATTAGTCGGTCCCTTACAAAAAAAAGTTGTTCATATTTGTAGAAATTTAACCAATATTTTAAATTCATCCTGATATTTACTTGAGTGAAAATCTTCGTGCACATGACAGAAGCGTTGTATATTTTCATACTACACCGAATTTTCAACGTGGTTCACGGAAAGTGCTCTGAAAGCACTTTTCATTGAATCTAGATTTACTACGTCTCGTCTAGACGCCCGTATCGATATAGCTTTCATACAAGTTTGTCTCATACATGTATGTACAATGC
Source organism: Ephestia elutella (assembly GCA_018467065.1). Classification (NCBI taxonomy): domain Eukaryota; kingdom Metazoa; phylum Arthropoda; class Insecta; order Lepidoptera; family Pyralidae; genus Ephestia; species Ephestia elutella. The sequence goes on along the minus strand of CM031570.1, from coordinate 8,775,670 downwards.
ACCATATGTTTGCTTCATACTTGCATGGCTTTATATTATGCTCCTTGATTCTATCAGTGTACAAATTTCTTATCGAAATCCGTCCAGTAAAGTCAAAGTCAATTTTTTTATTCATATAGGCTTAAAAATAGTACTTTTAAATCGTCACATTCTTGTTTTATAGTTAGTTGACATCATAAAATTACTTAAAGCTAAGGTTACCACCGCCTCCAAAGCGCAAGTGGAGAAGAGGCGGCGCAACAAACTCCACTGCTGCATTTTCTCCAAAGACGTCACTTTACAACATCTCTCTCTCTCAGCCGAAAGACATCCACTGCTGGACAAAGGCCTCCCCCAAGGATTTCCACAACGACCGGTCCTGCGCTGCCCGCATCTATACGTATCCCGCATCCCATCCCATTAAATGACTGTGTAAGTAGAGTTTGCATGTTTTCTTTTTTATTAAGAATGGGTTTGCTCTTAACCACAGTCTAGATAGAGATAAAGTCTACGGTGTAGCGAGCTTACCCAGAAGAATCCTGGTTCACACTGGTTTGAAGAGAGTCAGTTTGTTGCTCGCATTGATTGATAAACATATTCACACACGTACATCCAAATTTTCGCATTTACAATACTAGTTGCTCCTGCTATTTCGTAATAAAAAGATAAACAAATGTTCCTTTTGGAACTTGGAAATACAAGCTTTACTCTACCCGCGTACCGAATTTCATAAAAATTCGCTTGGCGATTCAGGCGTAATTGAGTCACAAAGTATAGGCGTATTTGAGTAACAAGGTAGACCATGAGACTCATTACTCCATATTACATTACTCCATTACTCTATATTTCAGCTATAAGGTCTTAACATTGACCTTATAGGATCCCAGTGTCCAATTCAAGTGATGTTAAATAATTATCGACCCGTGTGGGACTCGCATGGTTTATTTATAGATAGTTAAATCTTCCCCAGGGTGAAAGGTCAAGTCGTCTCAGTATTAATTACTGAGATCAGTTCAACACATGGATTTATGCGTCGAAAATATCTTATCATCCATACTCCATACAAACGATGTGGCTTTCATATTCATAACTAGCTGTTGCCCGCGGCTTCGCCCGCGTGAGTTTCGCTTAGATGGAAAACTTTTTGTGTTCCAAACTGTAATAACCTAAACTCCAGTACTCAAAATTTCAGCCATTTGGTTATCCCGTATCCCGTGTCCCGGGAATATATTAGGTACTCGTAGTATAGTCGCGGTGTTAAAATGAATCACAAGTGATGTTTCATTCAATAAATAATCTTCGTCTGCTCGTTATCTACAATTTCCCGTGTACTACCACTCCCACCCCGAGTCCCTCTTTGTCCTATCCCATGTCCTGTCTATTTATACGTGAGTAGGAAATGCTCATCAGGTTAAACTACTTTGCTAAGGCTCCATTTTCATTTATTTTATAGAGTAGCTGGTCTCTTGGAGTTCTTCATCAGATGATCCATAATCTTCAATTTTTATACGTCAGCAGAAAATGCTCATCAGGTTGATCGACTTTTACTAAGGCGCCATTGTAGCTGGTTTCTTGGAATTCTTCATCAGATGATCCTGATCTTCGATTTTTATACGTCAACTCATTCAAATGCTCATCAGATTGAACGACTTTTGTTAAGGCACTATGTCCATATTTCTTATAGTTTAGCTGTTCTGTTGAGGTTCTTCATCAGGTGTTCCAGTTTTCAAAATCAATTCCTAAATGTTGCCCAGGCTTTGAACCGATTTGAATGAAACTTTTTTGTTGTATAGCTATTGCTATTCATTCAAATCGGTTCAGTACTTTCGGAGATTAGCGTTATCATACATACAGACAGACAGACAGACAGACAGAGAGACAAGAAATTCTAAAAAAAAATTTTTGCTTTTTATTATTTTTTTTAAGTGTCCCTCTATCCATTTCAGTCAAAAGTACTAAATGTACAGACAAAATATTTTTATTGTTTTATTATATGTATAGATAAACAAGCTAATTATTAAAAAATAAAAAAAGGCGACTGAAAACTTGCATTGCCTTAATAGGCAATGTAAGTTTGCATTCCTTGCATTCCTCCGAGCGACAATTATGTCGCTCGGAGGAATGCAAGGAATCTAAAAATGCCTCTCACATCAAAATCTGTAAAGAAACTTTCATACATACATGTAAACCCTAAAAACATAACATTCCTTTTTTTGGTCAATCTTATAAAAAGGGTTTAGAGTCTGCCAATGTTACCACATTTACGTAGAGGTTTTTAAGGTTCATATTAAATCATGGATTGTAAAAAAAAGTTTGCCGACACGGGACCCCCAGTAGATGTAAAACAACTGGGCATTGAGGCACGACAGCGTCATGCCATTTGCCGTTACGGCATTCGAGTCGATTCTATTTCGCGGTGATGTTTTTACATCAAAAATCACAAATCAAATAATTTTACACTTCCCTAATATTATAATAAATGCCTATGTTATGTTTGTCTATTTGTCTGTCTGTTACGCTTTGACGGTTAAACTGCTGAACCGATTGTGAAGAAATTGCGCATAGAGATTAGAGAAGTTATGAAACAAGATCAAACAAAGGCAACTTTTTCATAAACCAACCCCCAAATGGCTGAAATGTAAATACAGTAGGAGCCAAAACAACCCGGTCTATGAAGTTCACTAAACTTCTGAACGCCGCCATTCAGTAAACCATGAGAAGCTGTTAAATTTTGCTCATAACCGATTAATTATTAATTTACGACATACACCACTCAAAACCACTTTGTGAATATTACATGTAGCATTCTAGCCATAGCTGAAAGTGGCTGAATTCGCATCGATCACGTGGCATCGTAGCGGGTCTACGGGCAGTCGAGCGGCGACCGTAGCTCGTAGCGCCGGTTCGTAGAGCCTCTACGAGCGTAGACTTCGCAAAGTGGCAGTGTGAGTGTCAGTGACTTTTTGGGAGTTTCCGAGTGCTAAATGTAAGTAAATTGATAATAAAATTGTGAATTTATTGTTAGAAATTATTGATTGGTAATGTAATTAAATGTTGATTGTGTAGAGGATTTTTGTACATTTTTGAATACCGACGGAAAAGATGAGTTGCAATTTTTTTTTTACTTATATACACATAATGTATACGTTAGTTTTTCTATAAGAGGACAATTTAGTATCCTAAACATATTTTTAATTATGTGACTAATTATAAAATAACTAAATAAAACAGGCAATCTTGTAAAAAAAAAATTTTGTTGCCTACCAGCAAAATGTAATACTTAACGCTGATGATTACCTATTAATTATGGAAAGTAGAGTAGATATTTAAAAAAAAACAACAATTATTACAAAATTACAAATCAAATCAAATCAAATCAAAATATCTTTATTGTCAAACATAGGTAAAGAGGTCTTACATCTATATATTGTTTCACTATGTCTGGCCCATAAAAGGACGTACAATAATTAAATTTTATTACCTTAATAATTTAAATTTTAATCAAGAATAATGCATATGATTCATTAAATGACTATTATTATGAAAATTTAATTAATAATAAATATGTCAAATTATATTAAAAGTCAAAATTAGAATAGTAGTAGTCGAATAGTAGTAGAAGTCAAAATTAAATATTATAAATTGTCTTTTAAAAAATCATTTATTGAGTAATAACATTTATCTAGTAATAATAATTTTAATGCTTTCTTAAATTTCAAAAAGGTCAGGACTTTAAAACTGTCTGGCAATTTATTATATATAACTGGGGCCATGCCAAATACACTTTTCCTTAACAACGCAGTTTTATGGCCACCAACCACTAACTTATGTTCATATTGTGGTCTTACTCTCTTTTTAATGTCCTTTATTTTTTCAAATAGATTTGGATTTAATTTAACAAATATACATATTTCAAAAATATAAATACAGGGAAATGTCAACAATTTTAATGATTTGAAATATGGCAAGCAGCTATCTTGAGTTTTTAAAGCGCACATTGATCTCAAACACCTTTTTTGAGCTTTAAAGATCTTTTCTTTATCCCTTGAGTTACCCCAAAAAATTACTCCGTAACGCAATGTAAATTTAAAATGTTTTTTTATGTAATAGTAAAAATTATTTGAAAAATATATTTTTTAAGGAACCTCACAATTCAAAAGCTGAATTTCCTACATTAAAAGAATAAGGCCTCATTAAAAATCAGTAAAATTCAAACATATTTTTGAAATCGTTAAAAAAGCTTGTTACCAGAATACATTTGTTTTAAAACAACGCAAGTGAAACAAAACAAACCCAGCAAACGTTGTCGCGTCGACACAAAACAGAACCCTCCTCGTCCGCCGTCGGCCAGGACCTCGGATGTAGGTCAACGATCTCCCATAGTCATTTGATCTCCACGCGAACGAGCTAAGCTAATGTTTGTTACATTGCTCTCAAGCTGTATATTTATAGACTCTATAAAGATTCTATGAAGTCTATGGTAAAGTAGGTAATAAAACTCCAAAAGTAAATGGCGCCCTTTGTTTTTAAAGGACCCGACTTTAAAGGAAGGGTTATGATTTCGCGCGTATTGTAGGTAATATGACTTGTTTGAAGATATGGCGATCAAAATGTTATTTTGTTCTACGCGAGTTTCTTACATTGATATATTTTAATCCTGATTATTGATGCCTATAATTATTTAATACTCCTTATTAATTGGTAAGTTACGATCGAAGAAAATTACTTTGAGGACGAATATCAATTTCTAAGTTCAAACGGTTCTTAAAATAATTTTTGTCCAAAGGAAGTCATATTCTTCATGACTAAAGGACGTGGCCATTACGTGTAATGAACCACACATAACGACTATCTTGGCAATGTTAATGGAGTTTCCTTATTCTTTACAAAGCTTACAATCATCAACTAGAATCAAGGCTTCTTTACGATGTTTTCCTTCACCAAAAGTCGTTGCTTCTTCCTTTATTCTAACTCTGTCGTTATTACTCGCCATTAAAGCATGATGGTCGATTCGTGACCAACAGAAAACCGTCAACAATCGTATTTATCTTCGAAATCGTCCAAAAGTCCCTTCCCAATTGCTTCTATTTCTAACCATAAGGAGAGATTTGCTGCCTTCATATTTTAGAAGAATGAAAACATTTACGACGTAGTAGTATTGTATGTAGCGGTGTAACTATGAGGAATTACAGGAATATTTATAGGAATAAAACAGGGAAGTGCTATCCTTCTACTACGCACCAGACATATTTTTTTTTTCAGACGTTCGCCTGGTGGCAGCTTAACGTCAGACGTCAGAATCACCTGAGACCATGGAAGTAATAAGTACTTTACAAAGTACTTACTACTTCCATGTCTGAGACACATAAAACAACAAACATAACATGAATTACATGCAAAATAATCCTAAATATAGTAAAAAAAAACAATTTGACGTTACTATGTGCCGCAATGATACAAATTGGTAATAAGTCAGTGGTTGAATTGCCCCTATAGGAGCAAACACTGATTTTCAGTCATCACCATTAAAGGAACACGTTAAGCTGTCACCAGGCGAACGTCGTACGTACCAGGCGAACGTAGATAATACGTTTATTTGTATCAACAAATAAACGTATTATCTATCTATCTACTAATACAATCAATGTAAAAGTTTGGATGTGAGTTTGTATGTTTGTTACTATCTAGAAAAATACCGGGCGTAGCAATAAGGTACTTTGTATCCCGTAATTCCCAAGGGCGCATCGAGTATTTACATAAATTTTAACAATATTGTATTTTCCAACTTACTGCTGAAAAACATCAACGTTCTATTAAATATTAAATTCTTTTAGAACTGAATAAATATTTCATAAGGACTAAAGACTAAATTTATGAATTTATGTAAGCGTCCCTTCACACCTACATTATTTTAAGGCTTTATAGAAATGTAAAAACGTTTTATATTTTCTTGGATCGCGACTTCAGCTGTTTTTCAACTATAAGTTTGGATTTATGGTTTTTATTTTTGTTGTATTTGTATAAATTAATGCTTATATTTTGACGACAAGCGTGCTGCGGATCGTAAGAAGTCAATCAATTAGTTTAAGATATTTGTTTTTTGTCGGCAATATTTTTTTATATTCGTATCTAAATCGAATCAATCGTTTTTGTAATTTTTTTCTAAAGAAATAAATGAGCTTGCATCGAGCTTCTCCATTCGGTCTTGGGTAAGAAATCAAATATAAAACGAGAGCCCAAATATTCTTCGATTTCTTTTTTTGCGACATTGGTATCCTCACTATTCTTGCCTCAAACTTTACTTAACCCTTAAGAACTAAATCTCTTAACTGTGAGGGTTTCAGCCCTCCCAATGATCCTTCACAACTTATCACATAAGTATAAGTTATGTAAAAGTTATGTGCCAGGGAACTCTCGACGGCAACATAATTTTGTATCTTTGGGTGTAAGTTGGTAGACTTTGATATATTAATTTCAGGAGACGTAGTAGATAGCGAATTATTATGAGGCTTCAATTTGCAAACTGACTAAATAGCAAGAATTTGGAAATTCCCATAGTAATTCAGAAAATGTTTGACTATTTGAAACTAAAGACGTAGTTATTATAAAGGTATTGTGTAGAATATATACAATTAAATTATTACAATATACCATTGTGCTAACCGCTATTATGTGGTTTGAAAGACTTGGCAACAACTACTTTATAAGGAACCATACAATTACATAACAAAGTTCTGGAGGCCAAGTATTGAAGTACTTTATGGTCCTTTTATTTAAGTGGTAGGTATTCGGTTACCATTTTGTGGGTATGTAACATAACTGATTTTTATATAAGATACAACACGTCTTTATCCCTTACGGGGTATACAGAGCCAAGAGTCCCGAGACTCGAAGGCACGTTTAGTTGAATAGCGTGCATATTTGATTGAATTGAGATTCAAAAAAAGTGAAAGGTTGCTAGCCCATCGCCTATTAGAACAATCTTCAGTTAATAGCCTTTTAGATTAATAAGATCTTTATAAAATACTAGCTGTTGGCCCACGGTTCCGCCCGCGGCAAAAAGTATACCTGATGTGTTTGAATACAAACTTTGACCCCCTATATTAGCTTTTTGGGAGTTGATTTTTGAAAACAAAAGTAGCCTATGTTTGACCACGGATCTTCAACTATATCCATACCAAATTTCATCAAAATCGGTCCAGCGACTTAGCCGTGAAAGTGTAACAGATAGACAGACAAACAGATTTTCGCATTTATAATATTAGTATGGATATGGATGCAATTTTTTGTTTTTAAAAAGCTGCACATTGATGCCATGCATTTTAAATAACAGGCTTTCGTTAGCAAGTTGCAATACAACACGGCCACTTCGTTCGCTGCCAACTAACTTTACTAACTAGCTGGCTCTCCACTTGATAACTTAAAACGGAAATGCGGCTTGGATTTTCAAAGTAATACATATTACTATTATACATATTAGTATTGTTCTTCGACTATAGACAACCAATATGGTTCTAGCTGTGAAAACTTTTAAGTGGCTTACTGTTGCTAATATTGTTGTTACGTTGTTTTTGTTTGAAATGTCCTAGTTTTCCTAATAAATAAAATAAAATAAAATATTATTTTCGTAAATTTCGTTAAGTTTTGATACCTACTTCAATAAAATATAATGTGAGAGTTTTGAAGTATCAATAGTTATGTCTTGAAATTCTTATAAGTACTTACCTATATATAAGTTGGACGCTAAATAAATGACTGATTCGTATATATCAACGCAGCGACAAAATCGCTGGACGTCGAAACTTTGCAGATTTTGCACTCTGTGAAATATTACTAAGTATTTACCAAAACTCATATCTACAAATTAAAATGTAATGTATAGATTGGTATATAATGTAATGAAAACCAGTGACTGTAAATTAAGTTAAGAATTCGAGTAATAAATGAAGTTCTTATAAATATTTCATCTCAATAACGCATTCATTATCATATTGTGAATCTGAGCATGTCAACTCGCATTAAAACTAAGCAATGTACTTCGATTGGCCACAAACATGAATAAATGCATAAATAAATAAATGAATCATTGCATAAAATGTTCAGGCAAACAGCAATAGCAATGTAAAGAACTTGCATAAGTTCTAAGTTTTTCAAGACCATGAAACCGAAATACGCAAATAATACAATTCATGACAGTGCGTGATAGGCTAAAGTCTACTGTGACAAGGCCACGTTGGTACAGTAATAGCCATGTGAAGAGCTTGTATAAGTTAGAAGTTTTTCAAGACCATGAAACCGAAATTAGTTCTTGACAGTGCGTGATAGGCCAAAGTCTACAGTTACAAGGCCACGTTGTTGGTATTTACTGGGCATAGTCCTTCCTAGTCACGCCACTGGAATGCGTAATGACGAAACAGTTTCAAGGGGTGGATTATGAAGTGATGGAAGTGACGTCAGTCGTAAGTTAAGCACTTCAGTTGTTAATAATAGATAGAGAGGTAATAGTATTGTTTCAGTCAATCTATATCTATATATATATATATATATCTTGTCTTATATATATATATTATATATATATATATATATATAGATATATATATATATATATATATATATATATATATATATATATATATATATATATATATATATATATATATATATATATATATATATATATATATATATATAACTCAAAAGTGATTGACTGACTGACTGACATAGTGATCTATCAACGCACAGCCCAAACCACTGGACGGATCGGACTGAAATTTGGCATGCAGGTAGATGTTATGACGTAGGCATCCGCTAAGAAAGGATTAACGCGAGCGAAGCCGCGGGCGCCAGCTAGTGGAACCATATTTTACTTTTAAACCCTTGCAACAAATAGAGGTATAACTTTAATTTGTTCGTTTGTGAGGACCTGTAATTGGCTTCTTTAGTTCTTAAGTGTTAACCTATTATTGTATAAATGGCTGTTGGTCTTCCGAATAAATAAAATAAAAATAAAATTAATTACTAATTTTACATGAGGGAAGAAAAAATACTATGATTTGAAATAAAACAAAAGTTATTGTAATTTCGGGTTTTTAATTCAATAGAGTTTTTGGCATTGGACTTGGAGCTACTTACGACTTGATTTGTCTTAACCATAGTAAGCTTGATTTCAGTAACTATTTAGGTACCTACTTATGACTTGAGGAAGTCCATAAAAATATTCATACATGACCTTTGCCTGGCGATGAAAGACGTAAGGAAATAACCTCGCAAAAGGGTTTTATTATGCAAGTAAATTGGGTGAGATAGATTTAACTTGGTAAGCGGGTTTCTTTACACTTCTATCTATCAGTCAGTCCCAAGGCAGTGACCTTAAATCTAGAGGGTCTAAAGATATGTAATCCATTAGGAGTTTACCGAAGTGAAGTGAAAGGTATAGAACTGATATAACATTATATCAATATATACAAAACTAGCTGTCGCCCGCGGCTTCGCCCGCGTGATTTCGCTTAGATGAAAAATCATTTTGTGTTCCAAACCGTTTCAGATCTTCGATCTTCTTTGTATACGTCTACAGAAAATGCTCATAAGATTAATCAAGTGTTGCTAAGGCGCCATTTCCATATATGATTTAGTGTAGCTGGTCTCTTGGAGTTATTCATCAGATATTCCAGATCTTCAATTTTTATGCGTCAGCAGAAAATGCTCATCAGGTTGAACGATTTTTGCTAAGGCGCTATTTGCATATATGTTGTAGTGTAGCTGGTCTCTTGGAACTTTTCATCAGATGATCCAGATCTTCAATTTTTATACGTCAGCAGCAAATGCTCATCAGGTTGAATGACTTTTGTTAAGGTAACATTTCCATATTTCTTATAGTTTAACTGTTCTGTTTTGGTTCTTCATCAGGTGTTCCATTTTTCAAAATCAATTATAGCCTAAATGTTGCCCAGGATTAGTAGCTATACAACAAAAAAATTTCATTTAAATCGGTTCAGTACTTTCGGAGATTAGCGTGATCATACATACAGACAGACAGACAGACAAGAATTAAAAAAAAAATTTTTTTGCTTTCTATTATTCTTTTTAAGTGTCCCTCTATCCATTTCAGTCAAAAATACTAAATGTACAGGCAAAATATTTTTACTGTTTTAATAAATGTATAGATTATATAGTATTAATTCTTCCATAACTCACTGAGTGGCTGTCGACAACGGACAGCCAAAACACTGGGAGTAGGAAGCTGAAATTTGGCATGTAGGTTCCTTAGGGAGTGTAGGCGAGCACTGAGAGGATTTCCCGTAATTCCCACAGGAAGAAAGTCCCGGGCCCTGCTAGCCTGTTCTATGATGTGTGCATCAATTCGTTTCTCATAAGAACTTGTGGGTTTCCTTTGCTCGTATTTTTATCGAGTCAATCTTTTTTATGACCAAAACCCCGAACTTAATCGTTTTTTTTTGGAATCTTTTTATCTTGTCTTTTCTAAACATGAGTGAACTCAATGGCACTTTTATAATCTGTGCTATATAGTGCTACCGAGAAGTGCTCTGAGATGATTGATTTTATATTGCATCAGTTTACGATGTTAGCCTATCTCCCAGTAGGAAAACATATATCGGAATCGTTGTTTGATAAATTGGCCATAGTGTTATGGATGTGCTGTGCCCGCTACTTTATTTGCGTGAAAGTGAAATAAAAACTAGATAATGTTTTATATTATTTGTTGTAAGTTGTAACATCCATTAACAAACATAAACTTTAAGCACAGAAATATAGGGGGCCAAAGCAAGTGATAAAATTTGTAGTACAAAAAATTATATAAAAAAAATAAAGTAAAAAGTTAGTCATCATACGCATTTTTATTTTTCCAGTTTGGCTTTATTTCAGAAAAATAAATGCAGCTTTTGAAATGCCTGACTTTGCGTTTAACTCCTATTTTTTAATACCCAGGAATTTTACTAAAGTCAAAGCTCGTAAAAGCAATAAAAAAAGTACTCCGCCAAAATGTTTACTTGCCACCCGAGCCAAGACGCTTTATAAAATTCTCGACCATTGACTAATAACGGTCTGGAAATTTAACTGCAACGGGAGTAAAACTATAAAGAAAGGTAAGTACAATTAGGTATGTATTTTGTCATTACTTTGTATCTTTTTTTCTGTAAATGGTGCAATAAAGTGTTGATCTATCTATCTAAACCCATCTTAAAAAAAAAAAAATAAACAGTTATTACTAAATCACATTTTTAAGTCAGATGAAAAAGGAAACAATATCTTTAAATCATTTCGAGAATGATATTTGCCCTTAAATGTCTAAAGTCTGTAAATATATTTGTGCTATCCATTATTACACAAAGTTATAAATATGAATTATTGATTCTATTTAAATAATTAAAATATCAATAAAAATTTTAAGTCTATAATGATCTTTGTCAATGCTCAAAACCGACGGACCTTTTAATCCCTAAAGTTTTAAAGTGGCAGCGTACTTTGAAATTTAAATCTCATAAATGTAAACGTAATAAACGTATTTAACTTAATACAATGGTTTTCTCAACGTTAAAACTTTTAATTGATAAAGTGTTTTAATTCTATTTTCAACACACTTGCTCGTAAAGTGGGTCTTATTATATCGAATTTAGGCCCAGAATGCCATATATTACGAAGATATTACGAATATATTACGGAGGTGTTTGGTAATAAAAATTACCATACTGAGCTATACAAAAGATAGAAAAGTAATGCGTGTTATGAATTCCACAAAGCATTTTTAATTTAGCCGCAAAATACATATAAGATCAAATAGGGAAAATAACAACAGTTTTTAAATAAGCAAAGATAATGATTTTTATACAGCCAAGCACTGGCTGTATGGCGATATACTGGCTGTATCCGCAGCGTGCACCGCGCGCTCCCTGCGCACGGCGCGGGGCGGCGGGCGGCGGCACGCAAATAAAAAACAAGACTATATTTATTATGTTGTGTTTGTTAGGTACATTTTCCGGTTTTCGCCGTGTTAGCATATTAAATATTTAATAAAATGTCGACTAGTATGGAAGAATATGTGAATTTAACTCCACCTGAAATCATTAACGAGGCGCGTAATGCAAGTAATAGTTTATTGTCTCCAAAATCAAACGTAAGTATTTGGCGGCATACGAATGTTTTATAAAGTGGAGGAATGACAAAAGGGCGCAATCGTTTTCTGATAATTAGATGTTAGGACCATATTATTTTTTTTACTCACAAGTGTGTTGAAAAACGTCGTACGATACACGTGTGCATTTGGTCATTACGCACACTTGGCTTTATTAGCGCGCTCGCCTTCGGCTCGCGCGCCAATATCGCCTCATGTGCGTAATGACCAACTTTGCACACTTGTTTCGTAATGTACTATTTTATTATTAGTATACTTCATTAACGTAGAGGCATAGAGTCTATTGTTAAACAATTGTTATCTAAAACACTGAGATAGAGAAACAAAATGGCTCATATGACAACATTTGTTATCAATGAAAAATAGAGCTAGGATTTTTTTTTCCTATGTCTATGATGAAAACTTAACTATTGATACCTATTATAAATATACGTGAGTTTAGTTATGGCTATTTTAGGTTTAAGCAAGGGGCATATTTATCTTAAAATTATAAAACAAAATTTTAAAATTACTCAACTATATAACTACTTATATTATCACAACTTAGGTCGCAACACTCGCAACTGACGGTAACCGAATGAGAGAAAACCCGGAAATGTGGTGGTCTGATGAATTGTCAGCTTTTTATATGCAGTGAAAACAGCGGCTGCCAACATTTGACGGTCACATAACAAACTTTCGCATTTTAATATTAGTATGAAAATGGATGGATAGATCTGGTTCTGAAATCACTAATATAATAAAACAGTAACTGGTCTGTATTTGTACACAGAAGATTTTTAAGAAAAAAAACTATGAGAGGTCTTTATGGAGCCAATAGAAGCAAAAACCAGTTTTTGTAGAATTTTTGTCTGTCTTTCTGTCTGTATGTTTGTACGCGCATCACACAAAAACTACTGGACCAAATTTGATGCGGTTTTCACTGTTGTATTATACATGGATGGTACTTAAAATCTGGCGTAAGTTTCATCTTGATACGCTGCTTAGAACCTGAGATATGCGCAGACGAAGTCGCGGGCACAGGCTTGTGATAAGTATAACAAGAGGATTATCACATAATAATACTTATGCTCTTAGTAATAGTACAAGTATGTAATTCGACACAAATTAGAGGAAAAGTCCAATCAAGCATTTATCGAGTCCTGACCATTCTGGCATCTTGCCAAACTCCGTTCATTGACCGAATGATTCTTCGCTTTTCATTCAATTGTTCATTCGTCAACTATCTCCCAACACAGCACACCTTTTGTCGGTTCGTTCACTCCAATAAAAGAGATTTTCTTTGATGTCGTTTACAGAGAAATAGTTTAGTTACCTCAAAAGGTTTCTATTAGGTAATTTTTCAGCTTGTTCGCTTTTGTATTTTTGTAGAAACGAAATTAAACATTTACTTTTATCGACAAATAAATTAGTCCGTCTGTTAATTTCCTTATGGGGTCTTTCAAAATCATGTTGTTTGCAAGCAATATTGGCTCTTATTTAGTAACAATGGATTGAAATAGGATGCTGCCTAATTTTCAAGCCGAAACCGCTAAACTTAAACGTAACGTAGGAATTTTGAAAATTCTATTCCTGAGGGCCTGAAAGGGATAAAAAACGTAATTCACGCAGACAAAGTCGCTGGCAAAAGCTACATTGAACAAAAAGCTCGATAAACTGTTTGCTACTATTTTTAAAAATATCTAATATACCATATTACCTAATTGACCGAGCGAGCGAAGCGAGCGAAGGTCTCTAAATCGAGTTGGGGGAGAAACACATTGTTTGTATGTATGTATGTATGTATGTATGTATGTATGTATGTATGTATGTATGTATGTATGTATGTATGTTTGTACCGCGATAACTGCCGAACCGATGGTCCAATTTTGATGAAATTTGGTAGGCATGTAGGAAATATCAATAGAATTTTCAAGTTCGTTGGGCATCAAAATCGGTTCAGTAGTTTTTGAAATATTAATAAAAATGTCCGCGATTATGTAGCAAACGAAACCATAGCGTGTTCTAACTTTGGATAACGCCATCTAGATTTTATTTAGGGAACTGAATTATGTTAGAAAAGTCGAAATCAGAGTATATCAATAAAAACGCGAGTAATAATCGCGAGGTCTAAGTTCGCGGCGAACTACTAGTAATGTAGAATTTGCACGCTATTTATAAAGGCTAAATAGGCTTGCTACTTATTTATGCATCTCCATCTAAGTATTGTATATTCACCATATTTTATGCAAACAAATTATTATGATAATTATTGATAAGAAAAATGGAATACTATGTATTAGTATTTAATCTGTAACATTTCACATAATCTTCCCGGATCTCCAGCGAAATGGGCCACCCCAATACGATGGTTCATTGGGCAGTTAATTAAATCATCCAGCCTCGGTCATAGCGGTTGTTACGCCTAATTGTGATATTAGGAGTTTTTGGGCAATAGAATGAGGGTGGAGAATACACCAACCGTATTAATTCCAGATGGCTTTTGCATTAAATCCTTTATATTGACCGACTTAAGGCAAAATAAGATTGATTTAAATTATAGTAAAAAAGGTAATTTGAAAGTTATTAACTTATTTATCTAATTAAGTCATTCATTCATTTCATTTAAATTTAAGAACATTGTTCTTGTCGGTGGAGTTAATAATTAAGTCGACTAATAAAATCTATCAGAGCTTAGCCAAGACTACAAATTCGGAAGCTATTTTTTGTAACATTTTGTATAGAGGTATTTAACAAAGTAATACATCTAAAGGTTTTTCAGAATTTACTCACATATGAAGGTTAGATAAGTGAAGTTAAATGATCAAATAAGCAACAAAGCTGTTTGCTATATTTTGTCACAAGTGCTTACATAATTAGATTTCCCAAACGTAGTTTGTGTACTATTCGCGAATAAACTTGTTGATGAGCTCATTATAAAATCAATTAGTGGCGACTAAACCAACGTTAACGTAACATGCTCTCGAATTGTTTGTGTCGAAAATAAATGTCCGGCTCAAACAAACATTTTGTAAGTATTTTGTTGAATTTATTAAAGCTTAAACTAATAGTCAATGTTATCCAAATCCTAACCTAATCTTAACTCATATTATAAATGCGAAAGTGAAATTGTTTGTTTGTTACCTCTTCACATTTTATCTACTGATCAAATCTTCCTGAAATTTTGCATACATACACATAGTTAAAAGTACTGAGAAGGACGTAGGGTGAAAAGCATTTCATCTAGATGAAAAGCTTCGCCCGCGTGAATTTCCCACGGGAACAGTTCCCGTGGGAAATTCACGCGGGCGAAGCCGCAGGCAAAAGCTAGTAGACTATAAATGGCGAGAAACTTATTGAAATATGTAGCGTCAATGCGACTAAAGAAGTTTAATTGAACACTTACTCCACACAGCTAACGAAGTATCAACTAAAATAAAATTCACGCTCGCACCATTTTAGCATAAAGTAATAAACGCCAGTATACCGCGAAGCAGTGGTGGGAATTTTATCGAATTTTATCCGCATCGGATGCAGGCTGCTCGATATCAACATTACCATCGGCTGCAGGCGACACTGGCTGAAAACGGAGGATGACGCGTTTAAAAAAATGGAACGATCTTTTTAAATCGAATGCAAATGGTTTTTGGTACGAATACTGCAAAAGATACATAGAAATAGAATACCTACCAAAACGTACGGTAAAAAAAAAGTTACGATATTTTTATAAAGCGAATAATAATCACTACATAGTATAAAACAAAGTCGCTTTCTCTGTCCCTATGTCCCTTTGTATGCTTAAATCTTTGAAACTACGCAACGGATTTTGATGCGGTTTTTTTTAATAGATAGAGTGATTCAAGAGGAAGTATCCCGTGCGAAGCCGGGGCGGGTCGCTAGTTTTATGTATAAAGTAAGTCGGTACCAACCTATATATTGTTTTGTTAAAAAACAGTCTGTCTTGTTTGATGGATATGACTAATATAAATTGGGAGACTTGCCAGTTTTGCTTGTTTACTAATCTTCAGTTGTTAATAACTTGTTTGTTAATGATAATAACGATGCCTTTTTTTATTTAGATACACATTTTTTAGAACCTAAAATACAAGTCATACCTCATGCATTTGTTACTTACAAATGCATGAGGTATGACTTGTATTTTAGGTTTACAACAATTACAATTGTAACCTTGTGGAATTGTTTTATTATCTCAATAACTACTCGTATGACTTTTTCTACTATTAGTAACTTGTTTTGTGCTAAACTTTTTCATAATTTCCTCACTTTTCAATCTATATTGTATGCCATAAACTGTCAAATTTTATATCAAGGGTTCTCAAAATATTATTACATATTTGAAGGCATTCAGGAAGGCATTGACCTTAAGCTGAAGCAATTCGTCGTAAAGACAGTTGACATTCGATATCGTTGACAAATATTTTAAGAACGTGGTGTCAATGACCGGAATAAAAATTGGAGAGCAGTCAAATGGAAGCGTGATACCTGACAAGAAACCGAAATTACGATTTCCGAGAAATAAAGGTAACACTCACTACGCAAGAAGTCACATAAAATATACTTACCTCGTAAATTAATCATAGGTCTTCGCGCGCGTACTAGATCATCTAAATCTAAGATTTGCTAAATTTTTTATGCATAAGGTTTTCAAAAGACACACCACACATGTAAACTGACAGTTCTTTGGATCTATAGGTGGAGGGGATAGTGGCGTAGCTAGACCCTTCGGGGCCCTGTGGCATGTTCATCGTGGCATGTGCCGCCTTCCAGTGACGAAAAAAGCTCATCCTCCCAGTGTTAAATGTAAACAAGCTAATTTTTAGGTAATTTTATTTGTTGTATTTTTATTAAAAAAAAAAAAAATAATTGTATAAATAATATATATAAATAAATGTGTTAAGCCGTTCAGGACTTATAGTGGAATAAAGAATTTGCATACATACAACCTAAATGAACTCTGAAAACATACAACACTCCTTTTTTGGTCTGTCGTGTAAAAAAATGTGTATTTTCCAAAATAATCTTTAATTGTCATGTTTCGTTTGGAATATATACAAACGTTATTACGACCACAGATTAAAATACTTTCTAAAACTAAAATGTACTTATCACGACGAAAAATAAAAAGTCCATGATTCGGTTTAATTAAAGTACGTTATTCTCTATTACGTATTACGTTATTCTCTGTTAATCCTTCCCGACCCAACTCCGGATAAGAGGATTAAACGTGTTTTAGATCATTATTTTTAGTAAAAATATTAATGAACTTATGTAAAAGTGTTTTGTAAACTTAATTACTTTGGATAATACCAGTATCTAGTCAATAAATAAAGAACCATTTCCTTTTTTGCAACTAGAAATATTTATATATTAATTGCAAAGACCTTCATTAAAATAGGATTTCCTGTTAAAAAATTATAATAGTAGATAGGTTTAATATTCTGTTGTATTCATATACAAAATAGATATAATATATTTGAATAATATGTAGTACTAGCTTTTGCCCGCGGCTTCGCTCGCTTTAATCCTTTCATAGCGGATGCCTACGTCATAACATCTACCTGCATGCCAAATTTCAGCATGATCCGTTTGGGCTGTGCGTTGATAGATCACTATGTCAGTCAGTCAGTCACCTTTGAATTATATAGGTAGGTATATATAGATAGATAGATATAGTTTTCAACTCTGGAAAATATAGTTAGTTTATTTTTCTGAACTGGCTTGGTGTTTGTAAAAAGTAATATTTTCAATTACATGACAAAGGCTAACTTTGTTAACCTAATTCAAATCTCTTCTAAATTCAAAAGATATCACAATAAAAAAGCTAATTTATACAAACAAAATGGAAAACAAATTTGAAATCAGATATGACGACAAGATTGTAATGACGCTGTGAAATGGAGCAGATTTGAATTATTTATTTCTCGAATGCTCTTCGAACATTTTGGGTGGATATCTCGTTAATGATTGATGACATTTCCAGCACAGATTATATTTTTTATTCCGGGAAATATATTAAAATACTTGGTGTGCCCAGGGAAGGGACTTTGCCATAATAAATAATTGGGAATTTGCCAATATTTGGGATAAAAAGTTTTTGCGTATGTATAATTTTACTCGTGTAATTTACAAGAGTTTTACATCAGAATCGTTTATCAAACCTAACATATCCATCTTACTATCATTCGCTGATGTAAAATTAGTATGCATGAGTAAGTTTGATGCTATTCCGTCGTCATATAGTAAGCTAAATCTGTTTTTAATCTTGTAATGAGCATAAATTGAACACGTCGCGACTTGGTCTTGGAACTATTATGCTAATTCCGGATAGGAAATACGAGTATAGCTTGCGATATTATGATTTTAATTGAAAAATATGTCGCTGCCTATGTAAATATGACAGGAATGAGGAATCCTACTATCCTACTAATCCTAATACTAACTAATACTAACTAATATTATAAATGCGAAAGTGAGTTTGTTTGTTACCTCTTCACGCTTCATCTACTGAACTAATCTTTCTGAAATGTTGCATACACATGGTTAGAAGTACGGAGAAGGACATAGGGTACCTTTTATCCCGGGAAAAAGCACTGCTCCCATGGGAAATTCACGCGGGCGAAGCCGCGGGAAAAAGCTAGTATATATAAATGAAAGTTTCAATGTTTATCAGTTTGTGAGGATGTTTGTTACTCAATCACGCAAAATCTACTGGACCGATGTTGATAAAATTTGTTACACGGGTAGAAAATACCGGGAACATAGAGTACATTGTATTCCGAAATTCCCACGGACGCGAAGCCCCGGGCCTCATGGATTTAAACTAGTATTATTATTTCTAGGCGTTCCTGTCCTACTGCTGAGTAAAATGTATTTATTGATGCAATTTTAAGTACTATTTCAACTTATAATTTAAGTACACTAACTCGAAATAATCTTTATGACACGAAAAGAAATAGCTATATAAGGGCAGGCTAGACGAGCTCGACTGAGCTCCTAATGAGGCGAGGCCGCACGCCCGTAATTACGAGGACCGTGTATCAGGCAGATTTCCCGCGCTTATGTCGAGTTAGGCACGGACTCCACCACACACAGCTAAGATATGTGCGCAGTTGAGTTGTGTCACTGCAAATGAGGCGAGGCCGCACGCTCATAATTACGAGGACCGTGTATCAGGCAGATTTCCCGCGCTTATGTCGAGTTAGGCACGGACTCCACCACAGCTAAGATATGTGCGCAATAAAGTTGTGTCACTGCAAATGAGGCGAGGCCGCACGCTCGCAATAGGGGACCGGCCAAGGTATGAGGATTGTTAAAAATATGTAATTTTATGATAGATTACATATAATTAAACACATTTTGCGACTTTTCAGCACGAGTTTATTCTCCTGAGCGGATTTATTAGAGTTCAAACTTTTAGGGAAAGTCCATTTTCTACGCGTGACGTCATATGAATGCACGATTAGTTAGGGGCGTTTTGGTATCGCCCAAACATCGCTTTAAAATGTGAATTGTTTTTTGCTATATCTTGGGAAATACTTTGGTTATGGATGTGATTCTTTTACGGATAATTCTATTAATGTGAGATATTTCAAAGAAGCGTCAAAAAAAAAGTTGTCCGGTCCCCTATTACGAGGACCTTGTATCAGGCAGATTTCCCGCGCTTATGTCGAGTTAGGCACGGACTCCACCACAGCTAAGATATGTGCGCAGTAAAGTTGTGTCACTGCAAATGAGGCGAGGCCGCACGCTGGTAATTACGAGGACCGTGTATCAGGCAGATTTCCCGCGCTTATGTCGAGTTAGGCACGGACTCCACTGCAGCTAAGAAATATGCGCAGTAAAGTTGTGTCACTGCAAATGAGGTGAGGCCGCACGCTCGTAATTACGTACGAGGACCGTGTGTCCACAAACTATATAGAGAACCTAGGTTCGTGTATCAGGCAGATTTCCCGCGCTTATGTCGAGTTAGGCACGGACTTCACCACAGCGGAAATATGTGCGCAGTAGAGTTGCCACTGTAAGGGTCGCTCAACCGAAGCTTAGTGGAGAAATGCTGGCTGCGGCTAAAATAGGGCGTACCGTACACGTCAGTTTTCTTTCAGTTCGGAAATTAAGATTTGGTAACCGGAATGCGTGTTTACCATACAAAATGTTTAACTGGAACTCCCTGGAAATTTTGTAACATTTTTGGGAGCACACGTCACTACTTTTTTCGTATGGAAAATATTGGACACGTGTGCGCCTAGGCAAAAAAATTGTATGAAAAGCACGCTTTCAGGCCTCCGCTTTCGGGTTTCTGAATTCCGCATCAGAAAACCGTACGTTTGCGCCCAGCTTATAGCGGCGCGGAGATACACCGCGAGACATTCATTCATACATAAGTTTTTTATGGCTGATGCCGCACGCTGCTCAATAGATACTTGTATTTTGTCGATAAGAGTATCTTTATTTAAATTGTTGCCTAAAGAAAGGTACTCTTGTCGACCGATGGGTAGGTATCGAAAGCAGAAGGTGGCCTGCTGCTTGCGATACACTACATCGTCCTTTCCCCTTTGATCAATCATATCTTCGCTTTGGTGGATTCTGGTCTTTAAGATACAATTAATGAGGCAACGCCATTAAGACATTTTTCGTACAAAAGGGTAGGTATAACTGTACGTTATTAATTAAACGAGTTTCTCTTATACGCCGAGTAGTAATATTACTATTTTATAAGATATTAATTTGCGAGTACCTACAAACAGGGCAGATTCTAGATTAAAAATTAAATTATAGCTAATGCATTATAACATCGAGATATATTTCTATGCATTATCATAGAAATATATGCTGATAATATGTGATGATTGATATCTTTGACATTTATATTTAAAAAAAAAACCGACTCTGTTATTCTCTTTTTGAAAGACGACAGAGAAACCAAAACTTCATGGTTTAAATGATAGATTCTGATTGGACGACAATACAAGCAATATCCAACTTTTGTAACAGAAAGATATTAAAACAGAACCAAATGTTTTAATTAGTTAATAGTACACGTTTTGTTGTGACATTATTACGAGATAATGGTTGTCCGCTAAAATGCTGATGTGAATTCTAATTAACTATTTTAGACGCAAATTTATGGACGTTTCGGGTAATTAATTTGTTATTTAAGTAATGTGTAATATACATGAGTGAAAGCGGTCATCTATTTGAAAATGTGTTTTGTTTAGCGAGAATTAATATTATTAAACCCAGAAATAAGTTTATCGGCGTAACATGGAGATTTAGAAGGGTTTTAGCGGTAGAACGAAGCGGAATTACAATTCCTGGTAGTTCGATTAATTGAACCAACTGGAAAATAAGTTAATGTGGTTGTTGTGTGTGAATCATTTTTCGAACTTACTATCGGGCGATTCGATTGCGCGTCCTATCCAAATCATAATTATCATGAATTCTTCTGTCCATTTCTCGGTTACTATTTTACATATTGATCTCGATGATTAGATTAAAATGCAGAAAAACTGGGTAAATCCGGACTAAAACTGGACTTAATTAAGACAAAATTGTAAATTGTTATTAAATAAATGAGTTGAATTAAATTGACTTAGCCGAAAACGCGTCAATGCGGGAAAAAGCTTTGAAAACCAGAGAGAGTTACGTAAATGAGGTATTAAATGGTATATAAAGTGTTATAACACAATAAAAGCATTTCATTAGATTTATATCAGTCTTTTATACCTCATGACTTATGACTTAAATCAAGCATTTCCTGGGAACGAAGGGGTGCAGAGCTTAAAGTCTCAAGCTTTGTGAGATGGCTGGAGCTTTCCCGCACACATGCGCAATTTGACTTAATTTTATAGTCTTCATTACGTCTAACGGTTTGTTATGAGGTTTGCGTTTCGTCTTGAGGTTGGAGGATCCATCTCGGATTTGAATATCTTTGAGATGAAACAAATGCAAAACTTTTTTTTTTAAATGAATTACTAATACAACAGAATAATATTGTACAAGTAAAAGAATTAAAATAATAATAATAAGAGAATACAAATAAATAAATGAATATCATGTATAATAATCATGTATTTCAGATCAAGATCCTACAAAAATTACAAAAAATTATCCAACAAAAATATCGTTTAAGTTCAAAGAAGTTTGGCCAAATGTTGTTGAAGTGCAAGACAGCGTATGAATAAGTTTCGAAGCTCGTAGCACTTGCTACATATCCCGTAGATCTGCTACAAATGTAGTGCGTAGATCTGCTACAAATGGAGCTCGTAGAGTGGTATCGTAGCGCGTTGTTTCACAAACTTCTGCCCGTTTTCATACGAATGGTAAAATTTACATTAATTGGGGGACTGAAAAAGAAGTATTGAGTTTTATATAAAAACCCCGGGGATCGAAGCGGAATAGTAAGTGCTGTACAGTCTACTGATTGACTACGCTAGGGGATGCTGGTGGAATGTGCGGTTAATTTATGATAAAAATTTAAGTTAAGAATACAGCTTTTTGTAAATAATTAAATATTTATTTATTTTTATTGAATATACGGACAAATCACACAGATAGAGTTAGCCCCAAAAGGTTCGAGGCTTGTGTTATGGGATACTAACTCAACGATACTATATTTTATGTAAAAAAAAGTCAATTATTCACCACTTTAATTATTTTTTCTTATATGAACTAGAGTCAGATTTTTCTCCTTTATTTGCCAACCCAATTTCTCTTTATATTGTTAGTTTTTTTTTTCTATTTATCAGCTTTATGTACAAGGTCGAATTCAGATCACGAAGCGAGCACTAGTATGTACAAATTAGCTGTCGTGTCCTTCAGTTCCCACAATATGTTATTTCGTTGGCGGCTAGTAATTCTTAATATTACTGGCATATAATTTCAGCTTGGACTGATACCAGCGAGACTCAAATGTCATGTTGTATGACACATTATTTTGGATAACAAGGTCTTATTCCCTAATATTTTATTCCCAAGGCTTATTCATATGTGTACATTAAATTTGTTCTATTTGCTTTTCATTTGTGATTTATACATGTTTTTGTGTCTAAAGAAAAAGCATTTTTTTTGTTATTTCACTATGATTTATGTGATTTTAGGCATTTTGATAAATCGTCAGACTCTTCACGTCTCACGACTCTTGGCTCTGCCTACCCCGTAAGCGTTAATGACGTAATATTGTGAATCAGTCAGCATTGATAACTATAATATTGTTGTGAATTATAATTTGATTTCAAGGACTATTATAGAGATTGCTACCTTCTATGACACTTATAAATATATAAATAAAACAAAATCTATTTATTTCAAGTAACATAACCCTATAGCTTAAAAGCTATTAAATTAGCAAAAATAATACGCTTAAATATTTACTTGGCAAGTTTTCAACTTCTTCGACTAAGAAGACTTGGCAAGTAAAATATTCTAAATAAATCTTCTAAGACCAATTGACGCATTTGCCCGGTTTTTTAAATAAACTAGATTTTTTTTTTATATTTCCAGGGTTTTATTGACTCCTGCGTCTTATGTAAATGAAGGTAACAAATAAATTAAGAAAAGGAAAAATTGAATTGCCAATGGTTACGAAAGCCTAATGCAGGGCCCTAAGTCTAACATAGCATTAATTTGAGGCCAAGTCACGGGGCCAGGCCCTGAATTATTCATACGCCAAGGGAACATCGCGGATCTATAGGATCGTTGAATGCCTAACTTATCACTTTGATGTTTTTACTGTAAACGAAAAATCTTCTAGGAATGTTGTTAATGTCTTAGGTAGTTGGAACTTTAGACAAAGTCAGAATTTGAAAACGAAAACGAAGTTCGAAAATGCTAAAATGTATGGGATGACATAAGGCCACGCTAAATCACGTGCTCGATCGCCATCGTCATCGCAAGTTCATAGAGAAAACGATTCGAAACCATAGAGTAACGAATTATTTTATCGCTTACTTCCATATATTTGACGTTCGCTATCGCTTTGATGACGGAAGAAAATTGTTTTTGTCATCTGTCGAAACGATTACGAATTTAGATATCGAATCGAACGAATCAAATGAAACTGGCTAAACCTGCTGAGCAGTTAAGATGTGATCGAAACGCCCCACCAGGTTCAAATCTTACTTACATTCGTATTTTGTATCAATGCTAAAACTAAGTACCATTATTTTCTTTTGGTGATAAAATATATATTGTTGATGTGGTAACCATCTCTGCCACTGTGAGAAATGGAGAAAGCTTACAATTGTAAGTGGAATTCCACTCCATTTACTTTAACAAAAAAGACCACAACAACAATATAACAACAACAACGACAACGTAATGACCACAACCCTCAGCAATTTGAAATTCAACTATAGCAGGAGTGTTGACATCTTTATTTTCCAAAAATAAAGTTGCTCTTCATTCCGACAGCTAAATCAAACCTTTTAAAAGAATACACATCCATCCAAGCATCCAAGTCTTCGACACGTTATATTTTATGATCTAACTTTTATCCTAAATTTTACCTGATAAATATAAATGAGATTAGAATTAAATCCTATAAACTTTGACATTTTCATTGTTATACTTGTAGATTTATTGCTTATTAATGCAATTATAGCGCTCGTAATTGCATTTTCATTCGATTTAGTAGTTATATGTAAATTAACACAAAAAGCCTATTTCCGGCAGTGAACTTTTTGTTGCTAACATTCAGAAAATCTACTTTTTTTCGCATGAAAGTTGAAACCATACGCATTTATCAATATTCTAATATTTTATGAATAAGGTTTAATTTAATGCAATTTTAGAATGTCAATTTCGTCTCTCTATTCCATGAATGGAAAAATTTAATCTCGCAACAATGTGATTAGAATTTTTTTTATGATATCTAGGGAGACGGCAAATGAATTGTATTTCGGCATTTATTGCGTCTCATATTGGCGTCGTTGTTTTTGGTTTCATACGAATAAACTATTTTCGATTTGAATTACGATTTAGTTTATTGCGTTATTTTTCTTTAAATATTTATCTCTAATAAGGCGCAAATCACAGATTTAAGTCCACTATTTGTTTTTTTACTTAACTATCTATTTCTTGCGGCTTTGCTCTCATGGGAGGTTACAAAATTATGTTGTTAAAAAAATGAAAAAACGTCAAAACTAATAGTATCCCATCGTAAAGTTTGGATATGTGAGTAAGTATGTTTCTCAATGACACAAGGTCTAATGAACGGATTTCGATGAAATTTGGTATACTGGTAGGTATAAC
The DNA here is from genome assembly GCA_018467065.1 of Ephestia elutella. Taxonomy (NCBI): domain Eukaryota; kingdom Metazoa; phylum Arthropoda; class Insecta; order Lepidoptera; family Pyralidae; genus Ephestia; species Ephestia elutella. The sequence goes on along the minus strand of CM031570.1, from coordinate 8,750,292 downwards.
CTGAGATAACACATAGGGTACTTTTTATCCCGAAATTCCAACGGGAGCGAAGTTTTGGGGCGTAGCTAATTTTAACAGAGAACTAACAAGATCTATTCCTTTGTACGATGTTAGAATAATGTAAAATCGTATAAAACACCATTCCGACATTAGTGTGCGCCGGTTGTCGGTAAATGGCTACTGCATACTGCATTGTCGGAATGGAAGGAAAATGACCACGCGTGGAAGCGAATCCGGAATCTCAATGTGGATTACGTGACTAGAGTTTTACGAACTTACTGAAAATTTAATCTTTTTTCTACTCGATATCAAGACATATATGTATAAAACTGTAACTGGTATGTGTCTGTACTTATGAGATATTGAAGAAAAAGGGTAAATATGAGGGGTCATTATACGGCCAATAGAAGCCAAAACGTTTTTTTTTTAATTTTGTCTGTCTTTCTGTCTGTCTGATGTTTGTAAGGGCATCACGCAAAAACTACTGAACGAAATTTGATGCGGTTTACACAGTTGTATTGTTGAAGGTCTAACTTAAAATCTGGCGTAGGGTCTCTCTTGATACGTCACTTAGAACCAGATACATAAATTATGCGCGGATGAAGTTCGCGGGCACAAGCGAGTTCAAGTATAAATTTATGGAATGTCATACATAATTATTAATACTACATTATATCATACATAATTATTACCGGCGCCGACCGGCCGCCGTCGAAAGCCGAAAGACGTCCACTGCTGGATAAAGGCCTCTCCCAAGGATTTCCACAACGACCGGTCCTGCGCTGCCCGCATCCATGCGCGTCCCGCGACCTTCACCAGGTCGTCGCTCCACCGAGTGGGAGGCCTGCCAACACTACGTTTCCGGTTCGTGGTCGCCACTTGAGAACTTTTCTGCCCCAACGGCTACCTACGACATAGTTATACAGACGTAATCTACATAATTATTACATTTTCAATTAATTAATCAATTGTGAATTTTGTATCACGATACAAAACCGGCAGGTACCTAAAGTGTAAGGTAAGTAACGTATCTCATTGCGACATTTTCTTCGATATCATATGTGCGCAGAGAATCCGGGACAAACGAAGTGGCGGGAAGATTCTGTACCGGAAAAGACCGGGTCTTAAAAACAGACCGGATCTTAAAATGGCGGTAAATCGAAATAACGGTAAGAACCTGACACGGCACTACGTCTGTCCGACTAGAGCCTAAAACCTAACCTATACGCAGCCTGCTACCACTATAGCTTATAAAGGGAGCTATAGGGCCCTATATAATAACCTAACTTAATAATTACAACTGTAAACCACTTACCAAACTAGATCTTCTTTCTCTTCGGATCCAAACTTGAGTGTCTTCGGGAAGGGGATGCGGTCCCTAAACACCAAACCTACCCCGAGATCTCAATTCCCCAGAACAAATAAATAGATTTCTTCCCGAAGTTGGCTCGGCAACAGATGTGAGCGACCAGCCACGCGTCACATCTCACAGGAAAAAGTCACAATAACGGGTTACACAAACACCAACTTAATAGTTATTTAGCAACGATGAAGTACAATACAAACGATGATTACAATAAAATTCACACGCCACGCCAAGCGGCTACAAACGAACCATGCAAGATGGTGGCCGAAGCACCTGGCCGTTACTATACGCGACACGGCCTCGCGCGCGCAGTCCCAAAACAATACTAATGGACGAATGAAGGTCAATGCCGTTCGAAGCGTCCGCGCAATGTTGCCAGCAGGCAAAACAAAGGCCTGCTATTCACGGCGCAGTACACGCTCAATGCAATGCTTAGATTTAATAAACATCAACAAGTTTATTACAAACATCCCCCCGTCCCGGTCTGAGAAGCAGACCGCTAGTTTACTCTACGGGAAGGCGGGCGAGAGAGGTCACAGCTCTCCTTAAAATCGAACCGTCGACTAACACCTCAGCCACACGCGGAGTGCCATCTCCGCCAAGAATCAAACGTAATATGCGAGCTCGTCGCCAAAGCAATGAGGGCAAATTTGCCTCTTTTAACAATACTAAATCACCCTCCCTGGGAGGGTCAGTCCTGTCTGTCCACTTCACTCTTTGCTGCAGCAAATGCAAATATTCAAGCGACCAGCGACGCCAAAAGTCCTGGCTCATTTGCTGCAACATTTGAAAACGCGACAACCGATATACGCGTTCATCCTTCCACGGGTATTCGGGCAGGGCATTCAAAGGCCCTCCCACCAAAAAATGACCAGGGGTGAGAGCTTCCAAGTCATTTGGATCTGGAGATAGCGGACAGAGAGGACGAGAGTTGAGGACCGCCTCAACTTTACAAAACACTGTGGCCAGCTCTTCAAAAGTTAGAGCCGTTTCTCCGATAATGCGGCGGAGGTGGGTTTTTGCGGATTTCACAGCCGCTTCAAAAATCCCTCCCCAATGGGGGCAACTTGGGGGACTAAACTTCCAGGTTATTCCCCTTTGGGCAGCAATTTGACTTAAACTAGTACAATTTTTATCAATAAACACAGAAACATCCTTAAGATAATTTACAGTTCCCTTATAGTTTGTGCCATTATCAGACCTAATAAGGGAAGGTAGACCTCGACGCGAAACAAAGCGATCCAACGCGGCGACGAAGGCCTCCGTAGTCAGAGCCGACACCACCTCCAAATGGACAGCCTTGGTGGCCAAACAAACAAATACACACAAATAGCCCTTCACAATACGGGCATTACGAAAGGGAGAAGCCTTGATCGAAAAGGGACCGGCAAAATCGGTTCCAACGCCGTCAAACGGCCTCGAAGGTCGGATTCGATCAGCGGGCAAATCACCCATCTGTGGTTGCATCGTGGATGCCTTCAACCTATAACATGCAATACATCGAAACAGGACACTACGGATTGCTCTTCGGGCAGACAAAATCCAAAACTCGCGTTGCAAAATAGCCAACAAAGCATTGCACCCAGCATGGGCGTTACGAATGTGTCGATCAGACACCAAAAGCTGCACCAAGGGTCCGCCCTTGGGCAACAACAGAGGATGGCGAGTCTCATATGGAAGATCCGCCTTCCGGAGCCTGCCTCCAACCCGAAGAAGCCCATCCGAGTCGATGTACGGGTTCAAACGAGCGACCGCGCCCTTCAACTTAGCGCGTCCGTCGCGCAAGATACGAAGCTCTGACTCAAACCGTCCGGTCTGCACGACACGGACCCAATGCAACAATGCGCTCCGGCGCTCTTCTGCACCTGCAATCGGCTCCAACCGCTTTGCCTGTGGGTTTCTACAATTATGTATGAAACGCTTAATCCAACTGGTAACACCCAGAAGCTTATCCAAACTGCTATACCGAGCAAGCAGCCAATCCGGCTCCGACGTCGTCTCAGCGACTACAGCATGTACACGGAGCCCAGTCAAACTCAAAGAAGTAACATCTGTCTGACAGACAGGCCAAGATGTTTCTGATCCCATCAGCCACTCTGGACCCCACCAGAGCGGGTGTGACACCAATTCTGGTGCCGTACAACCTCGGGAAGCACAGTCCGCTGGGTTAAGCTCTCCCGGCACATGTCTCCATGTTATATCAATTCCGATATTCTGGATTTGGGAAACCCGATTTCCCACAAAAACCTCCAAGGTATGTGGGGCCGCGCGCAACCATGCAAGCGCGACCTGGCTATCCGACCAGGCGAAGATGTCTCGTATCTCGACCGTGGCCGCCAGCTCACTGGCAACGTGATGCAACAATTTAGAGAGAAGGTGAGCTCCACTCAACTCAAGCTTGGGAATAGTCAGCCTAGTCCTGATGGGGGCGACCTTGCTCTTCCCTAACAAAAGCGAGACATTGACCCGGCCATCGGCGTCAACTGTCCGCATATAGACTGACGCGGCGTAGCCTCGCTCCGACGCGTCACAAAAGCCATGCAGGCTGGCTCGATATTTCCCGGGGGCAATATTCGACGAGGCAAGGCAATCCGATTGACTTCCTTAATCGATGAAAACAACTCGAGCCAATCATCCAATGGAGAGCCAAACAGCGGCTCGTCCCACGAGACGCCCAAAGTCCAAAGTCTCTGAAGAAGACACTTCGCAGAGAATATCACTGGACTGATCCAACCGCTTGGATCAAACATACGAGCTATTACGGACAACACCGTTCTCTTAGTCCAGACTTTTGGTACTTCCAAGTCCACTTGGAATGTGAAAATATCGGTTAGCGGCTGGTACTGCATGCCCAGCACCGCTATCCTGTTGGGATCATCCACATCCTCAAACAGGTGAGGGTTCTGTTGGTGATCCTCCGGGATCCCTTCTAGAACTCTAGGCTCATTGGACAACCACTTACGTAGCTCGTAGCCACCTGTCTTCAATATTTCGATCAATTCATCCCGCAGTAGGAGGGCCTCCTCAATACTTTGGGCTCCGGTGCACACGTCATCAACATACAAGTCACGTGACAGCACGGAAGCCCCACGGGGAAAGCGGATCCGTTCCCGCTCTGCCAATTCAAGCAATGATCTGATGGCGATATAGGGACTAGATTTCAAACCATACGTGTTTGTATTGAGTTCATACACCGTCACAGGATCCTCAGGGCGCTCACGCCAGAGTATCAACTGGAATCGCCTGTCCTCAGGATGTATGACTGTCTGGCGGAACATCATCCGGATGTCCGCGCCAAAAACCACTTGATGTCTTCTAAAGTTCAAGATGATGTCAATTATGTCCCTATGCAATTTGGGACCTGAATGTAAACATAGATTCAACGAAACTCCGTTCGAAGTGGGTGCGGACCCATCAAAGACAGTCCGCAACTTGCCCGTTGAGGCCTTCACCACCGCGTGGTGGGGCAAAAAATAATGCTCAGTTGAGCTCCAATCAACTCGAGCCGGAGACATGTGACCCAAATCCTCGTACTCGCGCATAAATTCAATATATTTATCGCGAAGTACGTGGTCACGCTGCATACGTCGCTCCATGGACAGCAGTCGTTTCTCCGCAAGCGCCCTACTTTGCCCTAGGCTAGGACGTGTAGCAACAAATGGTAATCTAGTTACAAACCGACCGGAGGGCAACCTCTCCGTGGTCGATCGAAAAAGGGCTTCGCACTCAGCGTGTTCCGGATCCATCCTGGAACTCATAGGTGGCTCCTCCACCTCCCAAAACCTTTGCATGGTCTTGGCCAAGGACGCAGATGCGACAACCGGTGGCTCCTCCACGGTGCCATTATCAAACACAGGGCCCATCAGGGCAAAACCAAAGATAGTAGACACTGCCATCAGTGAAGACGAACCCAGAGCTTTCTGGGTACCCAACAAAATCCAACCCAATACGTCCGAGCCCAGGAGCAAGTCCACTGGGCCGGGATGAAAGACAAAGGGGTCGGCCAAATCCAGACCCGAAACCAAAGACAACACACCCGGCGGTATGTCTGTCGAGGGGTGCCAACCCGCAATGGTGTCCATTACCATAGCCGAAGTCGTGATCCTCATTGTGGAGGACTTCAGCGAAGAAAAAGTGACAAGTGTCTGGCCCGTCAGACACTTCACTTGTATGCCACCAACTCCAAGAAGTGGCACAGGCGAGTCTTCCACGACTAAACCTAACTGGTGTGCCACTCGAGTGGTAACCAAACTGCTTTGAGCCCCTGAGTCCAATAGAGCTCTCAAATTCATGGCTTCCCCCCCACGACCCCATACGCGGACCACCGCGGTAGGGAGCAGAACCGTCCGCGGCTCTGTCCCAGCAAGGGAGCAAGCTAGTTACGGGCTCCCCACTCTCTCCAAACCAGGGGCGCACCACTGACCCGGATAATATGTCGGGCGAGTGCACATCCCCATCTGAGGGGGGGCATAACCCGCGGCCCGGCCATACCTATGGTACGGCGGGTGGTACTCCAGCCGTGGGTACTCGTGCAGCGGCGGAGAAAACCGCTGCGGCTGCATGTGTTGGGTAGTGGTAACCCGCGTGGAGGGGGGTGTCCCCACTCTCACGTCCGATCTAGGGCCCCCGCCCATGGGGGCCCTATCCGGGGCCTGGCCAGCCACATACTGGCCATGACCTTGAGGCGCGTGGTCCCGGTCCGCCAAGACCCGCGCAGGTACGCGACCCCCCTCCCGAGGGGGGGTGCGACGAGCGAAGCCGCGTCCTCCGTCCGGTGGTGGAGGGCTTCGCGCAGGAGCGCCCCCGCCCATAGGGGACCCCTGCCTCAACATCCGGGGGCCATCCCCGTTCCGGTTCATGCAGAGCATCGCGTGGTGCAACCCACGGCATGCACTGCATGGTATGGCCCTGGGACAGTCACGTGCATAGTGACTGCCCAAACAGTAAAAGCATAGTTAATGCCGCCTTGCCATGCGGTGCCGATCTTGTACTGGCAGTCTCTGCCAGTCCCTGCATTGCAGCAGGCTGTGGCCCATCCGGCCACATTGCAGGCAGTCCGCGTCCCTCGCGACTGCTGCCGTGTGTGCAACCCGCACACCAGCTCCACGCGGTGGCGGTTGCCGTCCCTGTTGGGGCTTCCCTCGCCATGAGGGTTCCAAGGGCCTACGTTCAGGCGCTCTGGATGGCGCTGAGTCCGTCATGGTATTCTCAGCAGCCCGTGCCTCAAACTCCAAAAACTTCACCAAGTCAGTGAATGTTGGTAGGGTGGTGCTATCCCGCTCCGCATTTTCGCGCTCAAACCGCGAGCGGATGTCATTGGGCAATTTGCCCAATACAATGTGCACCAACAAAAAAGACCATTGGTCCACCGGCAGCCCCAGTGTGCGGAGCGCGTTACAGGCCACTGTAACGGGCGTGAGCAACTGCAGGCGCAACTGTGCCCTGTTGGCCACCTTGGGCAGGGCCATCAACTGTGCGGCGTGCGCATCCGCTAACAAACGTAAGTTTTGGTAGCGGGAGTTCAATAACTCCCAAGCCGTATCGTACTGGTCGTCCTCCACCCGGAGGTGCTGGATGAGCGACCGCGCTTCATCCTCCAGAGTGGAGAGGAGGTAGGCCATCTTCTGGGCCTTCGACAAATCCTGTCGTGCTACGACCAGGGACTCAAACATATTTTTGTAGGCTACCCACTCCTCCATCCTACCCCCAAAGTGGGACAGCTGAAGGGTGGGGAGCCGACCAGTAACCGCTGGTCCTTCCTGTCTAACAGGTGTGCGAGGGGCTGGTCCGCCAGCCTGTCTCGCCCTTATTGCGGTCGCCGCCTCCGCGATATCATCGTGCAGACTCAGGATCTGGTCCATGTCCGCCATGTGACCTGCGTAGACCTCCGGGGCAAGTTCGGCTTCGGTAAGCACCACCATGGCCGCTTCCGCGCTAATCAATCGTGAGTGGAGGTGATCCGCTCTCAGCAGTATGGCGCCCTCCCTGTCCTTCCGGGACAGGAGTCCTCCGGCCGTCACAAACCATCTCAATTCGTTGGCGAGTGTCGCCCTAGCATTGGAGACCTTCGCCATCGCGTCAAGTCACAAACAAAAAATAACAAAAGGTAAATAAAAAACAACAAAATCAAGCAACTACACGAAGAACCGCGGTAGGTATGAGAATGGCACAAACCCGGAACGCACGGTACAAACCGCAAACAAATACAAAAAAGGTTACAAATATTCTTATACAAACAAACTAAGAAAAATCTAATAATTTTTACAAACAATTAATTATTTTTTACAAACGAACAAATAGAGGGTAGATAAACTACGCTCTGCTACCAGAAAATGTGCGCAGAGAATCCGGGACAAACGAAGTGGCGGGAAGATTCTGTACCGGAAAAGACCGGGTCTTAAAAACAGACCGGATCTTAAAATGGCGGTAAATCGAAATAACGGTAAGAACCTGACACGGCACTACGTCTGTCCGACTAGAGCCTAAAACCTAACCTATACGCAGCCTGCTACCACTATAGCTTATAAAGGGAGCTATAGGGCCCTATATAATAACCTAACTTAATAATTACAACTGTAAACCACTTACCAAACTAGATCTTCTTTCTCTTCGGATCCAAACTTGAGTGTCTTCGGGAAGGGGATGCGGTCCCTAAACACCAAACCTACCCCGAGATCTCAATTCCCCAGAACAAATAAATAGATTTCTTCCCGAAGTTGGCTCGGCAACAGATGTGAGCGACCAGCCACGCGTCACATCTCACAGGAAAAAGTCACAATAACGGGTTACACAAACACCAACTTAATAGTTATTTAGCAACGATGAAGTACAATACAAACGATGATTACAATAAAATTCACACGCCACGCCAAGCGGCTACAAACGAACCATGCAAGATGGTGGCCGAAGCACCTGGCCGTTACTATACGCGACACGGCCTCGCGCGCGCAGTCCCAAAACAATACTAATGGACGAATGAAGGTCAATGCCGTTCGAAGCGTCCGCGCAATGTTGCCAGCAGGCAAAACAAAGGCCTGCTATTCACGGCGCAGTACACGCTCAATGCAATGCTTAGATTTAATAAACATCAACAAGTTTATTACAAACATCATATCAGAGAACAAGATATTTGTTCTCTACGGAGTTTCCGCGTGAAGCATCGTGACTTGAATATAATTATGAGAATTAAAACTCTGAAGGATATGGGCAGAAATATAACAAACAATACGAAAATAATCACGAAATATTTAACTAAGTTGATTTTCATCAAACAATACAACAATCTTATACTAACCTTATATTTTATACTTCAGTGTTATGAGCGCTAGCAAAAACCATAAATTTTTAGAATTAATTGGATCCACTTATTAACTGTCAAGAAAACATAACCAAGACAAAAAAAAGACTCTTGTAACAGTGTCAAAACGTGGACAATAAGTAAGGTACGTGCGTGTTTAAAAACCTGTATGTTATTTACTTCTAATAACCAACATAGAGTTTAAATATATAGAGCCTAGCTAGCTACGAACACGAACCAATCCAATCTGCAAGGGTGATTAGCTCTAAACAGCCTGGTAATTACCAATGTAATAACGCACGAATCCAGCGCATTTAACATCGATTGGCTGTCATTCAATGTGACGGGTAATATTCGGTATTGCTGCGTAGGTATTCGAGTCTTCAACGGGTATATTATACCTATTGGAAAGGAGTTATTCGATTTCAATCAAGTATGACAGACTAGCTTTTGACCGCAGCTTCGCCCGCATGAATTTTCCATGGGAACAGTGGTTTTTCCCGGGATAAAAGGCAGCCTATGTTCTTCTCAGTACTTCTAGTTAGAAGTACTGAGAAGAACATAGGCTGCCTTTTATTTTTTTGAAATTAAATTTTATTGCTGCCTTTAATTTTTCTGAAATTTCGCATACACATAGTTATGTGTATGCGAAATTTCAGAAAAATTGCTTCAGTAGTTATAGCTTTACGCTAAATGCGAAAGTGAGTTTATTTGTTTGTATGTTATCTGAAATTTCAGGAAAATTAGTTCAGGTAAAGCGTAAAAATCAAACAAACTCACTGTCGCATTTATAATATTACGACATACATTACAGTACTACGACTTATCCCTTACGGGGTGGACAGAGCTAAGTGCTGTGAACTAAGTTGTGAAACTTGAAGCGCACGTTTAGCTGGATGCTTATTGGTGAAATAAGGATATAGTGACAGGTTGCTAGCCTATTGCCTATGGTAGGGATCCGCAGTTTAAAGCCCTTTCCTTTTATCGACTTTTACAATTTTCACGAGAAGAGAAGCCAAAGTCAAAGTCAATTTTTTTATTGAAACTTGGCCGTCAAAGAAGGCTCTTTTTCACGTCGATAACTAATTATTTAATTATAATATATTATGTCTCAAAGCTACAAACTACTAGCATTTCGGAACGACCACTGCTGAGAAGAAATGCCGAAAGAAACTCATGAAACAGTCTTGGTCGCCTAATATGCCAGAGGGGCTATTTATTAACTTTATACATACACTAGATTGTGTACAGTCAAAAATAAAATAAAATATAAGAAAAAAATAATAATATAATAAAACATGTTATGTTTGTGAGCAGCAGTTAAGCAGGCACAATCTATTCTCTTTTTTCGCTCTCAGACCATCTAATGAATTTTCAATAAAATATTGAAATAGATATTTGTTTTCCATATTCACAGATTAATATTCATGTGTTTGCGCACACAGGATAGCCAGAATACTGAATTGTCTCGGGTATTTGAACTCACAGGCTAATTTAAGCATATTGTGGGATGGAGTCGCTAAAAATCTAAATTGGTAACAGGTTGATTTAAAAATAATATAGCTTTTATAACCACAATAGGCGTTGCTGATTTAAAAATAATATAGGAGTTTTTACACCCACAACAGCCAGTCTAAAATGATGTATGACGGGGATCCGTAATGATTTATTAAAAAAAAAAAAAATCGGCTCTCTCGGAAGAAAATTGGCAGGCAGAATTCTAAGAAGCACTTTGCATCTACATAAATAAATTATTGGTTTGAAACAGGATTTAAATTAAATTACTAAAATACTTACTTCGCTGGCTCAGTGACCCCAAAGTGGATCTTGGCCTCCGATACGACAGAGCGCCATATACTTCTATTCTGCGCGGTGGCTCGCCAGTTATCCGCTCACAGCTCACGCAGTATCTTTTCAGCGATATCTGGGGCGCCCGACTAAAATACTACAGCATAATTAGTCATTCATCATAATAAAAAAGAAATATATTGACTCCGAAAGTTATTAACTACGTACGTTTAACTTTTACGAAAGGACGTATGTAATTTATGACGTCATAAGTCATTTGAGGCACGCAAAACGTTCGTTGTTAACATTAACATGCGGGGACTTAACAGCTCTTTTGTGAACACGTAAGTGCTGTTTAATTATTATCACGGCCATTATTTTAATTTTATTTCTTACATTTAACATAAAGAAGCTGCCTAAATGTGTAATTACATTAAATGAATGAACCTATTGCCAGTTGATTTGAAAACGCTGAAAAATGCCTCACTTCGCATGTCGACTTACGCAAGTATATTACGCAAGTAGTGAGACAGTCAAATGTTTTTTTTTAACTTATGCCATTGCCATAAGAGCAAATCGGATTCCAGGAGGACTTGTTCTTCCAAGGCAGTTGCAATTTAAGACGACACACCAAAAAGTATAACAAATAACTGTAAAATCGAGATGATAATCGTATCAGCCAGAGTCTAGTGTCAAAGTCTGGAAATTATTAATTTTAATCCAATGTTTTAATCAAAGAATTTTAACGACAGACGGTCAGGCGCTTCGGTGGAAGTCGTCATGCTATCAATTACTGAAGTGGCCATAAGTGGCGAGCCTCATATTTGCCACTAAAAGCACCCGCCATCAAACCCACACCCAGAGAGAATAAAATCACTACGCACCATTCAGTCCGATCAATCAATCAGTATCATCTGTCAAATGTGTCAAATAAGCAATATCTCCTTTCGCAAAAACGTCAGGTGGATTGAAATTAAAAGAGATCAATAAAAGGACTTCGTTCAAAGTGTATGGGAGCTTGGCTTACTGCGGACAGTTCGTTCAATAAATAATAGTATTATCATTCACCATAATAAATGTCAAATAGATTTTCGGAATATATCTTGGAGTATGAATATCTGTAATTAAAATATACCATTAAGTAAGTATTGTTTGCGTTTCCGTTATTAAAATCAAAGATGTCGGCCTTCACGTCTGTTCTGGGATGCCATTATCTAAAATAATATCACATTTAAGTAGTATATTTTTTATTCTTTGATGAAAGATTGGATTAATTAAGTATTTTTTTAGCATACTATGTTAGTTTTATATTAAGTACATGCATATCATTTCATATTTATATTTTAGAATGAATTATTTATTTTAATTTTTACTTAAATACTTAATTCAATATAGCATTTTCTTTACCTGGTAACACTCGATTCTTGAGCGCGGCTTTATTTTGACGTTGACAATTGTTGACAAGTATCAATGTCGACCGAAGACAACATGTCAACGTCAAAATAAAGCCGCGCTGAAGAATCGAGTGTTACCAGGTAAAGAAAATGCAATATTGAATTACTTAAGTAAAAATTAAAATAAATACATAATTCTTCATTCAAAAATATAAATATGAAATGATATGAGTATACTTAATACATAAAACTAACATATTATGCTAAAAAATTACCTAATTAATCCAGTCTTTCATCAAAGAATAAAAAATAAACTCCTTAAATGTAATATTATTTTAGATAATGGCATCCCAGCACAGACGTAAAGGCCGACATCTTTGATTTTAATAACGGAAACGCAAAAAATACTTACTAAATTGTATATATTAATTATAGATATTCATACTCCAATATATATTAAGAAAATCTATTTGACATTAATTATGATGAATGATAATACTTTTATTTATTGCACGAACTGTCCGCAGTAAGCCGGCGATGAACAATGTCTTTTAATAATTTACTTCTGTTACCTAGTCATAGTAAAATTTATTTTTTAGATCAAAACATAAATATTTAAACTATATTTAAACTAAGTTTGTATAACTAAATCAATATAAACCTAAAAATAATAATAATAAAATGCCTCTTTTGAGGAAGCTTTGATCAGTCATAATTTTGACTTACTAAAAGAGACTGTTGAAAATGTGCTTCTTTCACAAGTGTATTGTGTAAGTAAAAAATAAAATTTAAGTTAGAACAATCATAATAAATAGGTACTGGAAAAGGGCAGAAAGGAAATGTTCTATTTTAAAATAGAAATAATAATTTCATTTATATTATAACTCTTTGTTGTTGTTAAATTTCCTCCCTACATTTCCACTTGGAGTTCAGCTTGAAATGAATAAAGTTGGAACCACGGACGTAGAAAAAAATGGCCTTCTCTTTTATTCTAAAATGCAGTTTAAACGAAGAAAAACAAAATAGAATCTCCTACCTACATTTAGAAAGAAGAATAACGTATGTTTTTTTTTATTTCATTTTCATTTATTTCATTCATATAACAATTTACAATATAAGTGAACAGTGTACAATGTTTCATAAACCAGTTTTGGTTTTATGGATTACTAATGTATTTTATTTATCATCACAGAGACTTATTTCGTTGCACTTTATCGCAACACTTGACTACTCTTTATTTGGTCTAATGGTTGACTGGAATGCCCACATTTTGTGCCATAAAGTTTAAGGAAAATAAATAAATGTAAAACATGCAAGTTTTGTCTAGACGATCGTCATAGAGACAAAACTAATGAACAGTTCCCTTATTCTCTCCAAAATAATTTGATTGTTTATTCCGTACAAAATGGCTGTTCCTTTGATTATTTACAAAGGGCTGTTCTTATTTTCTGTGAATTTTTTTATAGCGCAATAAAATTTGAAGCAAGCAGGCTTATTACACTGCAGCAGGTAATGTATGCAAAATGCAATCCTGGCGACACGCCACAGTGCCCATTTGCATTGTTGCATATGGTAATAATGATTATACTGTCAGGAGCCTGCTTTAGAGGGATAGAAGATGTTATTCTTCTGTGAAAGTGCTATACGATGAATTTTTGTCTACTATGACATTGGCGAATATCGACTAATTTTAGTAAAAATGCTGCAGTGGAGTTGATGCCGCCAAAATTTCTCCTTTTTCAAAATGGAAGGGATGTTAAACTGAGTTAGTAATAAAAGTGATGTTGTGATGTCGTAAATTAAGTGCATAGAACCTGGAAAAACACATAGGCTATTATACCGAATTAAGTCTCAAGTTAATCTTAATCATGTAGTCTTGCTTTCTGTATCTATTACTTGCCTTAGTAGTTTCTATATGAGATCATACTAAAGCGTTTAAGTTCTTAAACTATAACTTGCAACTACATAAAGTTAGATTTACAAGTAAGATTGAGGCGTTTCAAAGTCCAACAAAAACTTTTACGTCCAACTTATTTGATCTACGAAGCAGATTCCAACGCAATTGTTCTTTTTATTTCTCAGTTTTAGTTTTCCTCGAATTAAGATCTCGTAGAAACTTTTGACTGATACCACTGAAAATTACTTTTTTATTTTTAAAGTTGTATGACCCGTTACATTCAAAGTTTCTTACAATTTAAAGCTATCCTATTTTTATTATCTTGTCAAAAGAAAGCTTTTTAATTTCATGCCTTATTCATCTAACTAAATAATAAGAAATCAGTGCATTTGATGACTACGACTTCTATGCCTATCTAAAGTCTGTTAGGTGTATTGTATCTGTGTTAGATCAGTTCAATTTATCTTTTCAGTGGATAACTAACAATACGCAGTAAATATATCAATCAATATTCAATATAATATATAAAATTCATCCGTTACTGACTGACTGACAGACAACGCACCGTTAAAACTACAAGTCGTTGAAAGATGTAATAGGGGAGCAGACAACTTTTTTTTTTGACGCTTCTTTGAAATATCTCACATTAATAGAATTCGCAAAAGAATCACATCCATAACCAAAGTATTTCCCAAGATATAGCAAAAAACAATTCACATTTTTAAGCGATGTTTGGGCGATACCAAAACCTAACTAATCGTGCATTCATATGACGTCACGCGTAGAAAATGGACTTTTCCTAAAAGTTTGAACTCTAATAAATCCGCTCAGGAGGATAAATTTGTGTTGAAAAGTCGCAAAATGTGTTTAATTATATGTATTCTATCATAAAATAACATATTTTTCACAATTCTCATACCTTGGCCGGTCCCCTATTTGGGCATTAGGTTCCTTAGGGAATGAAGGGGAGCACTTAGAGTTTTCCCGAAATTCCCACCGGAACATAATAATACAAAAGCTGGTAATACATAAGAGTATTGGGAATCCTCTGCTGTGAGTTTATACAAATTCTAACAAAGAATTTAGTACATACGTTATTGATGCCATCGCACAGGATTATATTATCACGAATAGAATGAAGAGAATAATTTCACATGGCAAGAAACGTTTCATCCTAGTGATAAATCTTTTTGTTTCCTACAATGACCGTGACAGCGAACTCGGCTGAAACCTTTTATTAATCTCCGTGTAAGGTTCACTGACCTAAGACCGTGAGATGTACAGTGACGAGCAAACACATCGGTCCTTAAAACTGTGTGTTAAGGTCTAAAATTGGATATCATGACACCACATCTATATCGTTACAGGTGTCCGAGCAACTTTGCGGAAAGTTATTGTTGTGGAGATGGACACTTTTGTTCTGGTCTGCGGTTCTCACCATTTTCTCACACGATATTGTGGACAGTTCGAAGTCTCAATTGATGCAAATATTTGCTACTTTTAAATACTTTAGGCATAATAAGGCTTTTTTACTAGCTCTATAAAGAGCTACACACATGGGACATGTGAGACATAAGTCCCACTGTTGGCAGACATAAACAGCTATCAGTAAAAAAGGAAAACTAATTCGTTTTCCGAATAGCAGGATGTAAAAAAAATAAAAATTTAATTATGTAAGTTTAAAAAAAACCTGTTTAAAAAAAATAAGATCGAGGAAATAGACTGTCATAAACTGTTAAACTAAATTTAATCGAAGAAGTTGAACGAAAGTTGAGCTGCAGTTCAGTGAACATTTCGGTCGCCAGTCTCTACGAGTTTGCTGCACCCTGGAAAAGCGATTGAACCTATTGTTTTATAAGTTAGGGTTGTTGTGTTCTCAGAATATTTATTATACACTTACTCGTAATGCGTAATAAATCTTGTCTGGCACTGAAATAGAATAAAACAAGAATTGAAATATTAAGTAAATTCTGAGGACTTTCTTTATCTCTCTGGCTTGTTGGTACTTAAAATTCGCAGTTCACGTTCGAAATCTCAATAGTTTACAGAAATAAGTTTTTTACAAAAATTTCATTTTTGACACAAGCTTATCGGAGATCTCGCGGGACAAAAATTCATGTCCATGGAGTTAACAGTTGAGGAATTCCCTCGTTGGAAGCCTACCCTGGATGCCTTATCATGCTTATCATAATAAGGCATTGTCAGCAGAACTGAGGCCACTTGTAAAATTTTAACTCTTTAGGACAAGCGGAAGTGGGTGAAATTCAACTTGCAAGATATGATCACAGACAACGGGACAGGATAGGTCAAACGTATAGGTATTATAAGTCTATGGATCAAACTAAATAAAGGCTAGTAAAATAGACACAGGCGACAGGAAACCTTTGTCGAAATGTTTGCCGTATTTGAATAGAACGGTATAAATTTCACAACTCAACCGTGCATTCTGTATTGCAAACCATTTTACGCGACTACCAAAAATTATGTTCAAGTTCACGGTTCATGTACGTATGTGAGTTTCCCCATAATTCCCAAGTGACAGATAGATGTGTGAGAGTCGTAGCATAGGTTATGTGCTGTACAGAACTGTACAGGCCCCACCACGAGACCGTAGAATTGCATAAGTAAAGTCCATTTTTTTCATAATGAGCGATTTTTCTGACAGCGAATTAAGAAAAAAAAAAATCAGTAAAAAAAATCTCAACAGATGGAGTTTTATTGAAAGTCGAGTTGTAATAATGGCTATACCTAAATTGTGCGCTTTTTATTGGCAGCCAGAGGCAGAAAAAAAAATCACCTAACAGTTTGACAGTTGCACAAATCACAATATTGATACCTACTTTTTTAGATCTTTTTTTTACAATTTTTTTTTTAATGAAATTTTACTTTTTGTATGGAACTTTTTCTCTCGCCTTAAGTGCCATCTATGAAGTCATCTGGAACTATTTTATTTTTACACGACTGACCAAAAAAGGAGTGTTATGTTTTCAGGGTTCATGTATGTATGTAAGTATGTATGTATGTATGTAAGTTTCTTTATTCCACCATAAGTCCTGAACGGCTTAACAGATTTTGATGGGAGAGGTATTTTTAGATTCCTTGCATTCCTCCGAGTGACATAGGCTATATGACGTTATCATTAAAACAAAATGGCGGATTATATATGCGATAAATAGCAGACCAAAAAAACAAAAGTTGATCAATGTTATCGAGTGGGGTATCAAATTGATGGGCTTTAAAAGGCGATTTCGAAAATGTAACATAACTTATATGTTTGTATGTACTTCTTGTCAGTCGTGTTTTTTATTTTTAATAATTAGCTTGTTTAATTTGGGTCTCGGAAAATCCCTCATTGTCCTATTATGTAAACTATCTTACCATGATTTTTTATGATTTTACAATACGAGATATAAATTAAAATAGACTTTTTAAGAAAATACTTTCGTGGTTTATAAATGTTTTACTTTAGAATGGGTTTGGTCTAATATTTGATTTATTTTCAACAAAATTCAACAAAAAGTACTGTGAAGATTGTTTACATAATAGAACAATTAAGAAAAAACGGAGTTTACATCATAATCTAATTTTCTATGTCACGGCTATATAGGTAGGTATAGGATGTACCTATTCCTTACATGAGTATAGGTAGGTTAGGTACCTACCAAGATATGAATTCTTATTGGATATAAAATCAAAAACACAAAAATACATTGTATGAAAAACATGTACTTATTTTCCAGGGCTTGAAACCGGTTAATAAAAAACCTAAAAAATAAGTGTTTTGACCTGGTTACGCAGTAACGCTCGGGCCATTACGGTCGGAGTGAAAACCCTTTTGAATCGGTCTCGCGAGCGGAAATTACCTGGTTAATCCCGCGCGGGCGAGTGACAAGGACGGGTATATCGCTCAGCGTTTTATCTCACTTACGCATTTGCAAGTCTCAACGTGTAGATTGGTTAGATTTATATCGAGCGAGAGTGAGAAATAATCATAGTTAGAGCGAGATAGAACACGATCGTCGAAAAGAGCGAAATGTTTTGGGTCTTTCCGGTATTTTGAACAGGAACTGAAATGATATCGCGCTTTGAACATAACCAGAAATAATATATGGTTTTGCTCAACCGTAACTGATTTAAAACGCTCTTTTTTTAAATGTATGGCGCATCGAGTGAGCTGGTTTAGAATTTTAACCAGGTTAGCAAGCCCTGTTATTTTCTAAGATCTCGTGGCGGGGCCTTAGGCGTGTTTCATTAATTTTATGAATTATGTTTTTATTCAGATTATATAACACCAGTTTTGTGAACAGAAGCATGTCGCTGGTGCCGCCGGGCGGCGCGGACTCGCCCAGTCCACGGCGCGCCGTCAGCCCACTGCTGGAGATGCGACGGCCGCACTGCACGCTCGCCTGCGACTACTGCGCTGCGATCCTGGAGGACAAGTTTAAACGTATGTAACAGAAGCATGTCGCTGGTGCCGCCGGGCGGCGCGGACTCGCCCAGTCCACGGCGCGCCGTCAGCCCACTGCTGGAGATGCGACGGCCGCACTGCACGCTCGCCTGCGACTACTGCGCTGCGATCCTGGAGGACAAGTTTAAACGTATGTAACAGAAGCATGTCGCTGGTGCCGCCGGGCGGCGCGGACTCGCCCAGTCCACGGCGCGCCGTCAGCCCACTGCTGGAGATGCGACGGCCGCACTGCACGCTCGCCTGCGACTACTGCGCTGCGATCCTGGAGGACAAGTTTAAACGTATGTAACAGAAGCATGTCGCTGGTGCCGCCGGGCGGCGCAGACTCACCCAGTCCACGGCGCGCTGTCAGCCCACTGCTGGAGATGCGACGGCTGCACTGCACGCTCGCCTGCGATTACTGCGCTGCTATCCTGGAGGACAAGTTTAAACGTGAGTAACTGGATGATATAGTAGGAGTAGGATGATGGTGTAGGAGCGAAGAAAAAACATAGAATGTGCCAGCTGCTTCTCTTCCCGCGCAGATTATAAAAGTCCATAGAGGGAAAAGGCTTTATACTGGGGATTCCTCCACTCATAGACGACAGACTAGCAACGTATCACTGTAGGTACATGAATCCCCATCCCATCAATTAGTCCACTATTCAGCTAAGCGTGGCCTTAGAGTCTCATGACTCTTGGTTCTGTCTACCCCGTAAGGGATGAAGACGTGATTCTGTATCTGTATTCTGTATAGCTACTTGGCTGGTTGGTTGTCATTGCCACAAACTTCTTCTTGTCGAGTCGTTCGTAAACATCTTTATATTTTTCCTAACCAGTAAGTACGTGGCATTGCCACGTACTGGTCAGGGAAAATATAAGTTTACCAAGTTACTGTACGTAGTTTATGCCATGTACAAGGACTCACTTCTTTCTTTCTATCCTGCTCCATACTTCAAACTCGACTTGAAACAACAATACTTAAAGTCAAGTAGAGTGGCGCGTCTTTGTAAATAGGTACTTATCCATAAATTTTTACTATGCGATTCTATTCGTGCCGATATAGAGTAGGCATTTAAATTTTGTAGTCACTCTAGTGGCTCTGTTGGCGTATTTGTTTTTGTCATGTTTATTGGCATGCCAAAGTTATGTTTTAATAGGATAAGTTCATAAGGACTCTTTAAAACCTCATAAAAGTAAACATTTGAACTAACTAGAACCATTCCCAATTTTTTTTCATGAATTACAGGAATTAGAAAAGCTCGATAATATTGGATTATTTCTGAAAATAAAATTTCATTCTCATTAAATGTTTCAGTCGAGACTGTAAAAGTTGAAATGAATTTAACCTCAGAAGTTAAATACAATTCGTTTGGTAAGTTATAAAATACTCTTACTTCTAGTAGGTAGGTACCGAATTTTCTTATTTCACAAAATTTTATAAGTAACTTTTTCCTCGGCGTGATTTATTGGAAACTGTAAGCTTAAAAACGTTACTTACAATCAACAACGCTACGCCATCACGTACCTATATTTGCATAATTAATATTTCTAACAGCAAAGCAAATTATTATTATTAGACACAAACAGCGTGGAAAATTCCTGTAAATTTACACATCGAGTAAACACGAGAATGGTTACCTTTCGTCCCACGTATATTAACATGACATTTAAATACCCAGGGAGCGCGGAGATGCGTCACCGCGGTACGTCGCCTTTGTCCGCGTCGCCACGTCAGTCTCTGACAGGGGAACCCCCGTGGACACTGCCCGATGATGACCGACCGGATTTCTCGGCGCTTAAGGAGAATATACACAGGATTAACAAGTAAGATATATTTGTGTTATGGAGCCACGACAGTCGCTGACAGGGGAACCCCCTTGGACACTGCCCAATGATGATCGACCCGATTTCTCGGCGCTTTAGGAGAATATACACAGGATTAAGAAGTAAGATGTATTTGTGTTATGGAGCCACGACAGTTGCTGACAGGGGAACCCCCGTGGTCACTGCCCGATGACGACCGACCGGACTTCTCGGCGCTTAAGGGGAATATACACAGGATTAATAAGTAGAGGTGACCGTTTAAACAATAAGCTGCTTATTAAGCGTGCTTTTTATAAAAAGCGAAAAAGCACGCGATTTGATTTAAGCAGATGCTTTTTTCAGAACTGCTTATTTCCGCCACTTCCTATCCTAGTCCCGAGTTCCCGACTCCCGCCATCTATAGTGTTTATGTAAAACTAACAGGTATTTTGTGGTATTTTACGTAATGTAAAATAAATTTTTTTAAATATAAATAAAAATAATTTTATTTTAATGTTTTTTTTATGATGCTTTTCTTTTGTTTAAAAGTCTCCGTCTAGTAAGCTGTTTACCGCAACGCAACGTTGCAATAAACTTTTTACTTAAACGGTTTAAAAACGCGGAAAACGAAAAAAGCGTTTAAGCAGATAAGCAGCTTTATAAGCACGCTAAATTTTAAGCCGTTTTTTCCACCTCTATTAATAAGTAAGATGTATTTGTGTTATGAAGCCACGACAGTCGCTGACAGGGGAACCCCCATGGACACTGCCCGATGATGACCGACTGGAGTTCTCAGCCTTAAAGAGAATATTATACATAGAATTAACAAGTAAGATCTATTTGTGTCATGTGGCCACGGTAATCTCTGATAGAGGAATCCCCCTGGACACTGCCCGATGATGACCGACGTTTTACTAAGATATTCATGTAGACGCGACGCGTCAATGCTTTAGTTAGAATATGTTTTGTTGAAATATTGATGTTAGAGAAATGTGTGGAATGAAAGAGGATGTAGTGACCAAAATTGAAAAAGAATGTTAAGATAGTTTGGGCATGTTGAGAGGATGGATGAAAAGAGATTGACGAAAGGTATTTATAATGCAGAGGTGAATGGAAGAGTTGGTCAAGGTCGACCTCGAAGAACGCACTCCGACCAGATTGCGGACCTCCTTATAAAGGGAGATATTAGGAGCACCCATAACCGGAGAGCATGTATGAAGAGAGTGATGAGTGTAGAGGAAGCAAGAGAGATCTGTAAGGATCGTAGCAGGTCGAAATCGCTAGTCTCGGCCTAACCCCAGGGGAAAAAGGCGTGATAATATGTATGTATGTATATTTTGTCCCTATCCCTCTTTAAAATATCTATTTGACATTAAAATGACTTGATAACTATTTTATAAATAAAGTAATCCAAATTCTGGATTTCCTACAGTAGTTCAAAGTGAAGACTGCCAAGCGAACACATTCCGATGTCCCACAAAACACATTTGTCACGTCGGTATCTGCGTTAATGGAATTTCTGGGCCAAGTCGTCCCTTCCAAACAATTCTATTTAATCCGAGGATTTGTTAGAGCAATCTTTTACTAGAATTTAATTTATGTTCAGTTAAAAAGAAAGAAAAATACAGCAGAAAAAAAATGTGTAAAATCGCTCACCGTAAAGTTTTACAAAGAATTACATTTAAAATTCTACAGCTGGGTATTTAATTACAGAATACTTACAGCGAGTTTTTGCGTACAGAACTACTGAACCATTTCAAAAATTCTTTCACCAATAAAATGCTATAGGTATCTAAAACAATAAAAAGTTGTACCCGAGTGACATAGTCTACAATTTATGTATGTACCTTCCGAGTGAAGCCGGGGCGGGGCGCTGGTCCTAACTAATATTATAAATGCGAAAGTGAGTTTCTTCGTTTGTTACCTCTTCACGCTCTATCAATTGAACCAATCTTCCTGAAATTTTGCATACACATAGTTAGAAGTACTGAGAAGGACAAAGGGTAGCTTTCATTTCGGGAAAAATCATTGTTCCCGTGGGAAATTTACGCGGACGAAGCCGCGGCCAAAAGCTAGTTATAAATAAAACCAATTGTCGTCAGGGATTGCGAAACTTCGACTCGGTTGGACATGCTGCTGACGCAGGTAGAGCAATACGCCAACAACCTGGAGGCTCTGGTGGAAGAACGCACGTCCGACTACCTGGAGGAGAAGAGGAAATGCGAGGAACTGCTGTTCCAACTGCTGCCCAAGTAAGTTTTTGTCTCCACTTCTGTCTGTTCAGTAACTATAAATTCCTGGATGTCGATGTCGACCATGTCGACGGAGAGTTTCAATCTTAGACATAGAAAAAAAAAATTATTTAATAGACATATAAACTTGATTGTCAAATGAAGCCCAAAAACGTTCATAATAGTATCCTCCGCTGTCTCCAAGTAATTTATTTTTTTCTAGCTCTATGATTTCAATAGTAGTTTTCTATATATAGTGTTATAATAAAACAGTAAAAATATTTTGTCTGTACATTTAGTATTTTTGACTGAAATGGATAGAGGGACACTTAAAAAGAATAATAGAAAAAAATTTTGAATTTTTTGTCTGTCTGTCTGTATGTATGATCACGCTAATCTCCGAAAGTACTGAACCGATTTGAATTAAACTTTTTTGTTGTATAGCTATAAAGCCTAGGCAACATTTAAGCTATAATTGATTTTGAAAACTGGAGCACTTGGTGAAGAACCAAAACAGAACAGTTAAACTATAAGATATATGGAAATGGTGCCTTAACAAAAGTCGTTCAACCTGATGATCATTTTCTGCTGACGTATAAAAATTGACGATCTGGAAACTTCGGATGAATAACTCCAAGAGACCAGCTACACTATAACATATATGGAAATGGCGCCTTAGTAAAAGTCGTTCAACCTGATGAGCATTTTCTGCTGACGTATAAAAATCTGATGAAAAGCTCCAAGAGAGATTTTTTATCTGAGCGAAACTCACGCGGGCGACAGCTAGTTAGCTATATAAATTCGTGCATGTCGAATAATGATTTTCAATAGTATTTAGGTTTAATACTAGTGCGTGTGTGTTTAATTATAAATTCCTATATGTCCCGGATAAAAGATTTTCAATAGTATAGAGTTTCAGTAGTGAGTGTTTAGTTTACAGTTTTTTTACTAGTAGATATATAAAAACACTATTAACGTGAAATCTACAACCTCTGTCTCATAATCTGAGACTGGATTCTTAGTATAAAATAAAGTAATTACATTTTAATATTTGAAAAAAAAACGCTTTTTGTTTGAGCTTTTGTTAACTTTAGATTTTATTTAATCAAATTCAAGTTTTCTCAATAGCGGGGTTTTACTACAACACAAACAAAGCAAGTCAACTGACTACCGCTTTATTAAAGTACAAAATTCACTCATAATCAGCTTAATCTCTCGCTATATAATAAGTTTCCTGCTTATTTCTTACGAGCGAGAGACTATTCCCTGGTAATAGGATTACGGTTTACAGCCTGTAAATCCGTTGGAAAATCGCGACTATAAAGCTGGCAACACTGATTATAAAACTCCAGCCGTATCTCGGAATGGCTCCGCTCTTCCCGGGATCGTAAAGTATTGAAACTAAGCTATAACCGTTTGATACGAGATATATTTTAGATTTGATTACTTTATACTTTTATCAAAAATAAAGCTGGCAATAGAGACAATAGAGAACTATTTCTAAACTTAAAAAAACATTTGTTTGACTTAAGAAAAAAATATGAGCAAGTAGTCTTTGTTACTGGCCAGGTACGTACAATTTGATTCCCTGACTAAAAGTAAAAAATATCATCAATCAATTATTAAATCTATATTTAGTTCAGTATTGTATGTAACAAAAGCATGCATGGTCTATTAGTTGAGCTGTAGTTGAGTCCAGATGACCATAAAACAACACAACCCTTGAAGTTAATAGTTTATTAGTAAAGTTCAAGTTTAAGTTAGAAGAAGCTTGTCCGCGTACTAATAATATAATGGTACCTACGTGTTTATAGTATAAGCGATATAAATCTGGACAAAAGGTCATTGACGTCTCTCTACCAATGTACACCATTTTTGGAAACGATACTATACAATGTCTTACAAAATTATCGCAAATACGTCTCCTTGCGAATCGCAGTAGAAGGCGGGGTGAGCATAATGACCTTGTCAGACGTCACAAACATTTTTTTAAAGACATTAAAATAAAAACAAACCCAATTGGTATTTATGTATGTGGGGTTGAATATAACGTATGACAGGTTGTGCAAAAGGAACAAAAGTACCTATGTAAGCCTAAGGCGCAGATACGTGACTAAAAAAATATTCAGTATTTTGGAGAATAACTTTTATTGTTACAATAACAACATATTTAAACATATCAGAAACCACGATCATATCTACATAATGTAGATAATAAAACTGTAACTGGTCTGTGTCTGTACTTAGAGATATTTATTTACCTAAGAAAAAAATATGGGGGTCTTTATGCCAATAGAAGCCAGAACAATTTTTGCTCAATCAAACAAAACAACTAATAAACTATTAACATTAACAAAAACAAATAGCGAAACAAAAACAATCAATAATTCACAACTAAAAATAACCTGCAAAAGCATATGTGGCCATATGGGCACATTCAACGGGGATAAAAAGTAGCCTATGTGCTATTCCAGGTCATTATCTACCTCTGTACCAAATTTCATCGAAATCCGTCCAGTAGATTTTGCGTGATTGAGTAACAAACATCCTCACAAACTCACAAACTCACAAATTCACAAACTCACAAACTCACATCCAAACTTTCGCATTTATAATATTAGTATGGATTTACATATTTTATTTTATTTTTTATTTTTATTTTATTTATTTAGGCACATCAACAATATAAACACAGACATTTACATTAAACATAATAAAATCTTAAACTAGTGTTTACATTAATAACAGACATGCACAACATTGTATTTAGATTACTATTAAAAAAATGTATTTAAAAATCAAAATTAACTTTAAAAATATCACAATTGTAAAATAATTATTTAGTATTAACTTTCAAAATTTTCTTTTTTAACATTTTAGGACAATCATTATATATATCTATATCAAAAATCCTATGATAGCAATTAAATGTAGATATAAATCTAGATATCGGAGCATTCTTACCCAACGCTGTTCTACATAAAGGAAAATCGAAATAATCTTTCCTGTACGGCCGCCGACTATTCAATTTTGGAACATTAATTTTAACTTGGTCAAGTAATGTAGGACACATAGATACACCCTGTACTATATTTTGGAAAAATAGTAGATCCATCATGCGTCGACGCTGTGCCAAGGTGTTAAGACCAAAGAATGCAAGACGCTCATCGTAGGAGCACCGAGATGGTATTCCCGAAGACACAAAAGCCAAATGCCTCGTAAAAGATCTCTGAATCCGCTCAAGTCTCGCAGAGTGAACAGCAAAGAAGGGATTCCAAACGACGCTGCCAAACTCGAGCGTACTTCGCACAAGAGCATTAAACAAAACAATCTTTGAAAAAGGGTTTCTGAAATCTTTCGTATTGCGTCTTATGAAACCAGTCATTTTAGATGCCTTTTTGACAATCGCATTATAATGAGGAATGAAGCTTAACTTTGCGTCAAGAATTACTCCAAGATCACGAACCTCAGGTACAGATGTCACTTCTTCGCCGTCTATGAAATATCGGGTCGTAATGGGCTTCCGCTTCCTTGTGAATGTGATACACTGGCATTTACTAATATTTAATGACATTTTATTATTAATACACCACTGATTAATTCGATCCAGGTCTTCTTGTATCAGAAACTGATCGTTGCAAGATGTTATGACACGAGAAATCTTCATATCATCAGCGAACAAGGAACAGTTACAGTTATGTATGCATGAAACTATGTCGTTAATGAATAGGGTAAACAATATAGGGCCAAGATGAGAACCCTGCGGAACTCCAGATGAAGCAGTGTATGTAGCAGATCGGTAACCGTTCACCACCACAGCTTGCTCTCGATCAGAGAGGTATGAACCAAACCAATTCAGAACGGAATCGCATACACCATACTGCGAACGGAGCTTATTTAGAAGTAGATAGTGGTCCACACAGTCAAAAGCACTGGAAAAGTCCGTGTAGATCGCGTCCACCTGACGATTTTTATCTAATTCTTCAATAATTGGTGTTAAATATGAAACAAGATTTGTTGCAACAGACTTTTTAGCTTGGAAACCATGTTGCTCCGGTCTAATTAAGATTTTAGTGTGGAAAACGAGTACGGGACATATAAGTGACTCAAAAACCTTAGAAAAGGTTGATAAAATAGACACAGGTCTGTAGTTCTTAACACAAGTTGGATCACCTTTCTTAAAAACAGGCACTATCCTAGCACGTTTCCAAACTTTAGGAAAAGTTCCAGTACTTAGTGACATATTAAATATCAGAGCAAGGGGATATGATAAAGCCTCCGCACAACGCTTTATAAAAAGCGGGGGAAGATTATCAGGACCAGCACCCTTGTTTGGATCGAGTCACTTCAGCTTTTTTACCACCTCCCGTTCAGTTACTTTAATGGATCCAAGTTTACTAACATCATTGAAAACAATTTCTTTAGCTACATTATCACTCTGATATCTCACTCTATTTGTATCATATATAGATTTGAAATTAGATGCAAATAATTCGACTACCTCAGCTCCAGAAGAAGCGGCATTGTCACCACCTGAGTGCATCACCGAAGGAATACCACCGCGTGATGAATTCTTCCTTTGTTTGACAAAGTTCCAAAAGGCTTTCGGATTTTTCCTAATATTAGATTCAATGTTATCAATATACTTTTTATAACATGAGGACAAAAGTTTTTCGCAGCGCTTTCTAATTATGTCAAATTCAAAATGGTCGCGAGGATTATTATACTTGCGTAATTTAGCTCGAAGTTTGTCTTTCTCTTTAAGGAGACGGATCAAATCATATGTAAACCATGTTGGATAAGCATGCTTCCGTGGTTTACGCTTCGGTACGTGCCTACCTATGACCTCAAACAATTTATTGTAAAAAACATTCACTGCGTCATCAACATTATTACATTTATTGATATAGTTTTCCCATTGAATATCTAATAATTCAGGAATCATATTTGTGTAATTTGCTTTATAAAAATTATAGTCGGAACGAGGCACATGGTCAAGCGAATTGACTGTTTTTACGTCTAAAGTTACAATCAGGGGTGGGTGTAATGGGTCTAATTTGCTAATTATACATGGAGATTTATTAACCTTACAAGGTACATTGGCCAAGACAAGATCTAATATCCTATCATGTATATTAGTGATAGCATTTCTCTGTTGAAGTCCAGAAATAGCAATAAAATCAAAGAGAGCGTAACCCAGAGAACTATTATAATTTTTGGGAATCAAATAATCAACATTATTGTCATTAGACCAATGTATAAAGCTCATATTAAAATCGCCAATTACAAAAATATCACTAATTTCATTTGCTACTTCTATAATATTATCCAATAAAGTGTTAAGTTCATTTAATTTATTAGGAGCTGAAGAACATACTGTATATACAGCACAAATACCTAATTTCTTCACATTATTACCATCCATAACTTCAATTTCCACCCATAAATCATCACAACTACTTTCCTTATCAAATAAACGCTTACTTTTAATTTCATTCTTTACAGCAATTAGTAAACCTCCACCATCAACCTTTGAGTAAAACTCAGAATGTGTACGATCTCGTCGATAGACTTGATATCTGGAATCAATAAATTCACTATCCAATATAATATCTTTTAACCACGTTTCAGTAAGGACAATTACGTCGAAATTATTTATAATAATGTTTTTATAAATATCATTCGTTTTAGTACGCATTCCTCGCAAATTTTGATAGTACAAATCAAACACTGTAAATTATTAAAAGCCACTACATGCAAAAACTAATTGTACACAGAGTTATTATAGTGAATTTAACGTTTCCTTGCTAGTAATTACTTTTGGTTGTGATGATTCGGTTTTTCTGACATATATTTTTCCATTTCTGACCCACACAAACTTATAACTGAGTTCTTTAGCTTTTAACCGAGTTGCAGCATGAAGAGACTTATTTTCTGGAGATAAATGTTCAGCTAAGTATATTTGTTTCTTGTCACCACCTATCCCAATAGCACTAGTATTAAGTTTATCTTGCTTGTTAGACTTGTTATATGTCCATACCGCCGCGAGCAAGGCATCACGGCATCGAGGGCTTCGCAGTTTCACGACTACTGAACGGGGACGGCTGCTGTTGGAGTTCATTTTTGCAACTCGGAAACAAGAGAGTACATCCCCATCATGCACGGGGAGGGACACGGCATTGCCAATCTGGGTCACGATTTGCGCCAGATTTTCAGATCTGTGTTCAGGTAATCCGTGTATTTCGATGTTTGATTCACGGCTATGCTGCTCAAGGGATCGTAAACGACTTGATAAATCCTTGACAGTGTTACGTAGTTCGGTATTTTCTGTTTTTAAAAGTTTAATGTCCTCTTCGCGGGACCGCAGCATATTGCTAATTTCTTCATATTTTTTATTAATGAATTCAATTGAGCTCAACATTTCAGTCATCTTACTGTTGATTGGTTCCAACTCAGTACTCAAAGACTTTTGCAATATCTTAGGTAACTCATTCTGCATAGCTCTAACAATCAAACAATTAATTTCACTTGCTTGGCTACATCTGTCCGGCGACCTGTCGATCTCAGACTCTGGCGACTCATTGCGTGAACGCTTGCTACGTTTATATGAGCTAGTATGCTGAACGTGAACATCTGAGCACGACTCAGAACTAACATGAACAGGTGTATTCTGATTATCAACCTTAGGGCGTTTGCTTCTACATTCCTGGCACTGCCAATTTTGTCGGCTTACTTTGTTCATAGAACAGAATTTCATTCATTCAAGGAAAAAAATTTTTTAAGTTTCTTGATTGGTTAATATTTAATTTATAAGTACTATTAGTATACTATATGGCTCTTATATATTACAGAACAGTTTTCAATATTAGAAGGCCACCTTCCAATATTGAATCTTATATCGGTGTATAATCTTCTCAAATCGGTGGATAGCCGTCTCAAATCGGTGGATAGGATTGTATACTCGGTGGACAGAAAATCTAATCGGTGGACAATTTACATAATCGGTGGCAACCAAATTTGATCTCAATTTTCTCCTTCGTTATGACTGATACGTTGTTGTCGTAAACAATGCATATATATAATATCATAAGGAATACATAAAAACTCAAAAATACATAAAAAAAAGGAAAACAAAAAAATCCACCGATAACATAAAAAAATCACCGTTTGTTGAAATTCACCCATGTTCGCGTTTCACGCAAAAACTACTGGATGGATTTGAATGAAACTTTTTTTATTGTATAGCTATTAAGTCTGGGCAACATATAGGCTATAATTGATTTTGAAAATTAGAACACCTGATGAAGAACCTCAACAGAACTATAAGAAATATGGAAATGGTACCTTTGCAAAAGTTTATCAATCTGACGAGCATTTTCTGTTGACGTATAAAAATCGAAGATCAGAAATATCTGATGAAGAACTCCAAGAGACCAGCTACACTATAATATATATGGAAATGGCTCCTTAGCAAAAGTCGTTCAACCTGATGAGCATTTTCTGCTGACGTATAAAAATTGACGATCTGGAACATCTGATGAAGAACTCCAAGAGTTCAGCTACGCTATAAGATATATGGAAGTGGCGCCTTAGTGAAAATCGTTCAACCTGATGAGCATTTTCTGCTGAACTACAGTTTGGAACACAAAAAGATTTTTCATCTAAGCTAAACTCACGCGGGCGAAGCCGCGGGCAACAGCTAGTATCATAATAAACTTCGAAACATAATAATAATTAATATTTCCTATAGATTTCGCCGTTATAATACGTGACGTTATACCTCGACTTTATTTTATTTGGAGTTACGCCAGAGTAGCTCAACTACCTTTACGCGCCGGTACTAAGATTTCACGAGGGACGATAGTTTGCGATACCAATCTATGGAAAGCGATAATTATCGCAAAAAAAAAATGTCTTGTTGTAGGTGCCAGGGCAATGACCTTTTATTTTTTCTTACACGATCCAGAGTATACCTATTTAAATAGACACAATTGACTTTTTATTTTAAGATTATTTTTTTATTGACGAAGCTTGTTGTGATTTTTTTTTAATGAATTTAATATTGACTTTGTTCAGATCCGTGGCCTCGCAGCTGATAATGGGGCAGCCGGTGATGGCGGAGACCTACGACCAAGTGACGATCTACTTCAGTGACATCATCGGCTTCACTCAGCTTTCGGCCGAGTCCACCCCGCTCGAGGTCGTCGACCTTCTCAACGACCTTTATACCAGCTTCGACTCTATCATCGAAAATTTCGACGTTTATAAGGTAATGTATAACGCCAGTTGATTAAAATACTTAAGAGCAAGTGACGATCTACTTTAGAGACATCATCGGCTTCACCCAGCTCTCGGCCGAGTCCACCCCGCTCGAGGTCGTTGACCTTCTCAACGACCTTTATACCAGCTTCGACTAAAAATAAAAAAAATCATATCGTTTATAAGGTAAGATATCACCATTATCATTATTTCAACCGCAGAAATTTCACTACTGGATCTATAGATCCAGTAAGGCCAGTATGCCTTCCCCTAGAATTTTCAGATGACCGGTTGGAAGCGGTCTGCATCCGCTTCCCTGCTATCTTCATCAGGTCATGCGACTGCATGGTCGGTGAATGTCCAACGCTGTGCTTGCTGGTACGTGATTGATTATATAATACTTGATCAAGGTTCTCGTTACCACGAAAGAAATAGAAGACAATCATAAAACTCAATTATAATTGTTTCTGAAGAAGGTTCACCAAAAATATAGTAGGTAACTAATTTACCTGAACCCAATCATAGTCATAAAGTGGCCCGACCCTTGCTCTCCGAAAATATATTTCAAGATGGGTCGGAGCCACTAGGGAATAATAGCTATGAAAAGTTATATGTGGCGGAAGTTAGTATGTACAGTCTACCCATTCACCAACACTGAAAAATGTCTATTGTCATCATAAATCGTAAAAGCCTTTGATGAAGGTATAACAGAATACGTAAGTAAAATATGACCACGTAATGGCAACGTTTTATTTATATCCAAGCCAAATGGTTTTCTCTTGTAACGCCATTTGATATTTGGGGCAGTTTATAGGTTATATTACGCCTTTATTGGGTTATAGACACTGGACAGGGGATCACGCTTAAGGCGTTTGGATTGCCGTTGTTCTGTGAAATGGTGTTTTTGTAAGGACTAAAGCTCAGCTGTGGTTAGCCAGAAAAATCTGAAAAAAATATATGTGAACTATCAACTCTTTAAGAACATTTGTTTAGATTATTTTTATTGTAAAATAAAAACTACTATATGAAAAAAAATAAAAACGGAAAGACATGCATTTTTATAATTTCCTTACTGTTCCGAAATGGCAATGACGTTCGGGAAAATTTTTACATCAAAAGAGACACCATTTATTATACTTCAATCGCTTAGATTTTCGTTCAAATCGAGCAACATTTTTCATACTAATGTTTATAAAACAAAAATCATTCGCCCATTTTTCATAGCGGGGCTCTGTGCGGGCGACGGGCGGCAGTCTGCCACTGGCTTTCAGACGAGGAGGTCGTGTCGCTCGTTTCCGCATCTGTCAATATTCCTGTCGCTTTGTTTACCATGTAGCGTAGAGAAAAACATACAGTAATCAGCCGGCTGTACCTGTACTTTTGTACATTACAAGAATAAATGAAGGTCACTTTACCTCCGTCTGTTAAACTTTTACTCCTCCTAAACCACGCTATGGATTTTTATGCCAGTTTCACTATTAGATAAGGATTTTTTGTAAATGTAAATTGATATAAATTTGATTTTATTTAAAGGCAATTTTATTATTTTAAGAGCATTGCAGAATGTCAAAAAATATATCCATAGAAATCATTTTCCTCCATTTGACGACCTCCGTGGCTCAACGGCCATCACGCCGTCGCCGGACACCGTACACCGGAGTTCCAGGGTTCGATCCCTGGTCGGGTCAAGATAGAAAATGATCTTTTTCAGATTGGCCTGGGTCTTGAATGTTTATCTATCCTAACTATCGCAATTCTAACTAATATATATTTGTTTATGCATTTATTTTTTTTGTTACATCTTCACGTTTTATCTACTGAACCAATCTTCCTGAAATTTCGCATACACATAGAAGTAGTGATTCGAGAAGGACATACGTACGTACATTTCATCCCGGGAAAAAGCAAGGTCCTTGTGGGAAATTCACGCGGACGAAACCGCGGGTAAAAGCTTTGTTATAAAATATAGTATCGTTGAATTAGTATCCCATAACACAAGCCTCGAACTAACTTTGGGGCTAACTCAATTTGTGTGATTTGTCAGTTCTGATATAGGAATAGTTCGTGACTACAAATGAAAACTAGAAAATCCTAAACAAGACCACAAGAAATGACGTCAGCTATGATCGGTGATCAAGATCCAATTCGAATCGCTGCGCCGCAGCAGTAAGCAAAAATCCTAAAACAAATTACGCGGGCGAAGCCGCGGGCTAAAGCTGGTATTTAGATATCTATTAAATATGTATAATTAGTAATTTGATAAGTAATTTGATAATCGATGTACAAATTTAATAAACTAAGAAAACATGTCACTCGGTCTCATAAACGCAAGTATGGTATGCAGAAAAAAATAGATGCAATTAAAATATTATTTTTAATTTATCTATCTTCAACAAACCAACCAATCCGGTAAAAACTAAGTAAGTTTTTTCTGATATAAAGAATGTCTAAATTACTCAACTTTGATCATGGTGCGTTGGTTGGTGGCATTTACATACCGAAATTTGAAGAATCTATTTCTTCAGTTAAAAAATATGTTCGTATGTATGTATGTGTATAACTTATTTTTATTTAATTAATTTAGTAGAAAACAAAATACTATAAAGAATAATTGGTAAAAATTTTAGTGATATTATTATTAATTTTCGTCGAAATATTTTTTGCACACCGTATAAAAAGTCAAAATGACATTAGCCCAAACTCTGATATCTAGCATTTTATTTTTCATTAGTATGAAAATATTGTTGCACAGTCATTTCATAAAATACGATTCAAAAATTATATTTTTAAAACAGTCTTCAATACTATAAATAGTTATTAAATATACGATTTTACAAACACATTATCTTATACCTAAATGATTATTGTATTTTTTTTTACAATGGATACGTTGCCAAGACTTAAATTTAGTAGTATTTGGTATTCTCTTCAGTCGTGTGTTTAGGGTTCCTTACCTCAAAAGGCAAAAACGAATCTTTACAAGATCACGTGTCCGTCCGTCTGTCAAGATTATTTTACTCAGGAACTCATGAAGGTATATAATTGAAATTCATATCTAATACTTGGGTTAGAGATGTAAAATGACCGAATCTGACCGGTCATAATTAAAAAAATTTGAAAACGATAAATGACCGATCAACTGTTGTCAAATTTTGCTATTTATTTTTTTACTTCTTTTATTAAATTCAATTGTTAAGGTACATATATATGAGACTAATAGATTCTTTTATCTCAAATATCAACCGGCAAAGCCGCGGAAAAAACCTACAGAATACTCGTGAAAAACCTGACCCTTCCTTTGCAATCGGTGAAAACACTTTCGATGACAATGACCATAAATGACCGATTTTTTCAGTCAAATTTAGTCACCTTGGTCATTTTCAACTACTTGGGTTTATGGTCTCTTTCAGCTGTAAAATAATCAAATTTATATGTCGACTCAATCAACAAATATAACCGTGAATAACTAGTGGTTCTGTGAGAACAGTAGACCTCGCGAGCCCTTCCACGAAATAATCGATATTTTACCGTGTCCCTCCTAGCTTAGAAGAGTTTTGAAACCAACCTACCAATGCTTGGAAAAAAGTAAAAAGTCTCATATTTTACCCATAAGCCCAAACATGTTCTTGTGGTTGTTCAATACCACTAAAAACTGACTGAAACCTGCCTATTTTGCCTCGAAATAATTGACCGAGCGAGCGAAGCGAGCGAAGGTCTCTAAATCGAGTTGGGGGCGAAACACATTGTTTGTATGTATGTATGTATGTATGTATGTATGTATGTATGTATGTATGTATGTTTGTTTGTACCGCGATAACTGCCGAACCGATGGTCCAATTTTGATGAAATTTGGTAGGCATGTAGGAAATATCAATAGAATTTTCAAGTTCGTTGGGCATCAAAATCGGTTCAGTAGTTTTTGAAATATTAATAAAAATGTCTGCGATTATGTAGCAAACGAAACCATAGCGTGTTCTAACTTTGGATAACGCCATCTAGATTTTATTTAGGGAACTGAATTATGTTAGAAAAGTCGAAATCAGAGTATATCAATAAAAACGCGAGTAATAATCGCGAGGTCTAAGTTCGCGGCGAACTACTAGTATAAATAATAATTATAAATATATACGGACAAATCACACAGATAGAGTTAGCCCCAAAGTAAATTCAAGACTTTACGGTATGCTACTTTAACAATACTAAATTATAAAACAAATACATAGGTATATAGATAAATATCTAATACCCACGTCAATTTCAAAATGATTATATTCCATCTTGACCCGACCGGGGATCGAACCCGGGACCTCTGGTGTGGCCGTCCGTATTGATTTTTTTGTGAATGTATATGTGTATTTTTAATATATGAATTTATAGCGGTTTTATTGAATTTCACTATGCTGTTCAGACAAAAAAGTTACGTTTTAATAAGAATAACAAAAAAGTTAAATGACATTTTTGTTTTTTTTTTTTAAATAACTGAGGTTTTTTTTATATATTTCCGCCATTTTTTAAAATTTCGAAAAACTGGCTCGACTAAAAAATTCTATAAAACTACTGAACCTGCTCACAAAATTTCATGAGAATCGGTTCAGAAATGCGACCTGTAGGCGATGTCTGTCCGGAGACAGACAAAAGAATTTTCGGCTAGTGGAAACTGAGACGCTTCGCTCGCTGCGCTCGCTCGGTCAATTATAGCAAATTTTCGCAAATTATGCAAATTCAGAAGACAACCAAAACCTATCGTACTTCCCGTTGACCTAAAATTATGAAATTTGGTAACCAAAAAGGTCTTATAGTACTTGTACAGCAATAAATCTGAAAACTGTAAATATATTGTTAGAAGTCTAAAACTTCTATCAATATATATTTAGGGATCAAAACTGCAAAGTTTCTTTTTGAAACTAGTTGGTCTTTCAGTAAGAGCTATAATGTAAGATGCTTTGATGGCCATTTATTTTTATGAATCGGGGGACTAGCATTTCATACCATTGTAAAAAAAAAAAAAAACTATTTTAGCTGTGACCTTGACTCTGTCAAGAGATTATTTTGGTTGAAATAAAAGTTTTGTAAACTACAGGTGAAATAAATAAATAATATTATTATTTAAAAATTTATCTAAATTTGCCCAATTAATGTGATATCAGCTATGAAACCACAAAAATATCTGGGGATGCGTATGAGCAAGCACATTTCTTGCGACCGTCGCGTTCCGCTGCTCGTAACAAAGTGCCGTCTTTGTTTGGTTGGTCGTTTCGTTCACCACGCCTCGCCGCCGCTGCCGAGTGGGGCAAGCGTTAGCGCACACTAGGTGGCGCTAAAATCGTGGTGTAGCTGACAGTTTATTGATACCTATTTTAGTAATCCTACCTATAGGCAGGATACTATAGTATTCTCTGCCTACCCCCACAGGAAAAAGGGGGTGACAATATTTATGTGGGTATGTATGTACATGTAATCCAATAGGGGACCGGACAAGGTCTGAGAATTGTTAAAAAAATGAAATTTTATGATAGAATACACATAATTAAACACATTTTGCGACTTTTCAGCATGAGTTTATTCTCCAGTGCTAATATATTAGAGTTCAAACTTTTAGGGAAAGTCCATTTTCGACGCGTTACGTCATATGAATGTACGTTTAGTTAGGGGCGTTTTGGTATCGTCCAAACATCGCTTAAAAATGTGAATTGTTTTTTGCTACATCTTGGGAAATACTTTGGTTATGGAGGTGATTATTTTACGGATGATTCTATTATTGTGAGATACTTCAAAGAAGCATCAAAAAAGTTGTCCGGTCCCCTATTATAGTGAAAATGATTTGTAAAATTTTTGTGTGACATACTATACCATTTTTAAAATGATAGGTTAGTAGAATGCGATATTTAATGATAATTTGTGAAAGGTTTTTTTGTGAAATATTAGTGAATCGTATATAAGATAATATTTTTCTTAGCTAGTGCCCGCGACTTAGTTTGCGTGTGAAATGGAGATCGCTGTGGCAAATCACTCCATTAAAATTATCAAAATAGTCGTTATGAGTGTTTCATTCCACATAATCATTCCGATCCTCAGTCATGAGAAATAAGGATAAAGGAAGAAATTTTATGCACAAATGTATTTTCTAACTAGCTTTTTCCCGCGGCTTCGCCCGCGTGAATTTCCCATGAGAATAGTGCTTTTTCCCGGGATGAAAGGTACCCTATGTCCTTCTCAGTACATCTAACTATGTGTATGTGTGTAAATTAGTGAAGAGGTAACAAACAAACGAACAAATAAAACTCACTTTCTCATTAATAAAGAAAAAAATCTTAATGGTATCTACTTACCATTGAAAGTCAGTTTTGTATTTACAAAATCATTTATCTATACCTATACATATAATAAAACTATATACGTATAATGAAACAGTAAAAATATTTTGTCTGTACATTTAGTACTTTGACTGAAATGGATAGAGGGTTAAAAAGAAAAAAAGAAAGAAAAAAATTTTTTTTTTTAATTTTTTGTCTGTCTGTCTGTATGTATGATCACGCTAATCTCCGAAAGCACTGAAACGATTTACTTAAAACTTTCATTAATTGCTTTGTTTCAGCAAAACATTTACATTTTGTTTCATCAAAATCGGTTCATTTAAAAAAAGTTATCGTGATTTTAATAAAGTCAAGGCATGAGTTACGCGGACGAAGTCGCGGGCAACAGCTAGTACCCTATAAAAAGTTTCATTCAAATTAATTCAGTAGTTCTAATGATTAGCATGTGAAAATAAATAAACAAACATACAGACAAAGACAAACTGATAAAATTCTTAAAATTATTTTCTTCATCACACAATATTTTTTTTGTTGAATATAAATTCACCGTACCTACAGACATACCTACTATTTTTACTGTTGATAAAATGTTATTGATTACTCGAGCGCTCGGGTGTATTGGCGTTGTCTCTGAGAGCGCGTGATTATGCAGCGGGGGTGCGGGGTGCCCGCGTCATGCTTTGCCCGCAAAAACAAATGAATAAAGGGAATCTAACGCCTTAATGGGTGTTCAACAGGTGATGATTACACAAGGCAACAGCATTTTGGTTGCTCAAAAGCTTTCTTTCCCCCCAAAAACTTTTTTGAAAGTAATGATAATTTCTCCATACAAGGACTATAACTGTAAAATGTATGAAGAAATTATCATAACTTTCAAAAAAGTTTTTGGGGGGAAAGAATAATTGTAATATTTAAAATTAAATTGCTGTGTAACATTGAACAATATTATAATATTTACAGCTACAAACCATGTCAAAAATTATAGAACTACTAATTACAATACTATTCCAAACTAGTAGCGAAACACAGAATTTTAAATTTTTGACACAATTTTTTTCTGAAATCTGAGCTGATGGGGGAAATTCATAATTAGACCTATATTCTACACATTAAGGTCTATCAAAAAAACCTAGTAACTCTAAGGCAACAAAAAAAAAAGTCGAAAAATTGTTCCCTTGTGTTATTGGTGGTATAAAAGTAATGGATAAGGAAAGATATCATGCTATTTACGGCTTGCGAAACGGTAGTGGTGGAGTAGTGACGCCAGTGGATGAAAACATCCTCGAAACTTATTTACCTTGGCAGTTTATAAAACAAATTGGATTCACATTAAGGCAATTTATTAAATCCCTACCAGCATTGTGAGAGAAAGACACAAGAAAGTTGTCGTTTCATTTCATGTAATGATAATTATACAGCAATCATGAGGAATACGTACGACTAGGAAGAAGCTTTTGACATGGGGATAACATTAAATGTTGAACAGGTAGATGATGCTTACGTACAAGGTGGTAGTAGGGTTTCGGATAAGACTGGATTTATATTAATAGCCCCTTTGTTGGGTAAAAAATAGAGGATAAAATTGAATGGCTGTTCAACAGGTGGAGACCATAGGCGATGCCTACATGGTGGTGTCAGGGTTGCCGATGAGAAACGGGAACCGCCACGCGGCCGAGATTGCGAGGATGTCGCTGGCCCTGCTAAGGGCGGTGCGGCTGAAGACAGTGCCGCACAGGCCTGGAGAACGGTTGCTATTAAGGATTGGCATGCATACAGGTATGCATGATTTATTTAAAATCTAATTGGATATAGGTATCTATGAAAGGTCTGTCCATAGGCAGTCCTGTAATTTTAGCCGGTTATTATACTTACGGGGCAGGAAACAAGACACAAAAGAAGTTTAATTGTTGTGTCTGCTATAGAAGTTTACTGTCCTGCGAAGTACTCGTATTAAGTATTGTTATTTATACAACTCATACAAAGTTAGTAATCATAATCATTTTGAAGTTATGACGGTAAATTAAGTTTTTGTGGTACACTTACCATTACAGTGAAAAATAAGTAATAATTCTTTACAGGTCCCTGCGTCGCTGGAGTAGTTGGCCTAAAAATGCCTAGATATTGTTTGTTCGGTGACACTGTTAATACGGCGTCCAGGATGGAATCTCACGGAGAAGCGCTTAAGATCCACGTTAGTCCAAAAACAAAGGAGGTCCTAGACTTATATGATTGTTTTGTACTGGAATGCAGAGGAGAGATCACTATGAAGGTATGTAATGTTATAGAAAGTTATATATTGTTATGTACATGTATATATTACATGGGTGTTAGGTATACATAGTTAGTTGATTATGGAAAATACCAAAAGTTTCTTTTGTTTTAGGGTAAAGGAAAAATGACGACCTATTGGTTAATTGGCGAAAAAGACGAAAGCACTCATAGTCCACAACATGAAGAAACAAATCATATTCAAACAGGGATTATAAATAATCCTAGCATCACATTCCAAGGTCCAGACAGTCCTGCTTCACATTCACTCACGCATAGTCAAAGTCCGGAACGAAATAATGAAACAAAAGATACTAATAACCATAGACCCATAGAACTGCTAAACGAAAGAGATCGTATCAAGCATGAAATAGCAACATTTGTTGCAAAAGATCTAATTAATAATATAGATAATGCTGTAAGAGAGTTCAGAAAGTCACAGAGCGCTAATTTTGCTTCTGTCACGTGTACAAAACCTGTTTGCAATGGGAATGACAGGAAAATCATTACTCCTACTTATGATAAAGAACTTGTCATAAGTAAAGGGAAAGTAAGAGATGTAGTGAATAGATTTAATAACTGTGTCGTCAACGAGAATGGAAGTAAAGCTAAACCTAAAGGTGTGAAAACTGAAGACTGAATGAAAGATAGTTTACGCTTATTGTTTTCCAGTCCGGTCTAAGTAAAAATTGGATAAGGGAAACATTGTAGTTTCTATTGTAAATTACCAAAATATTTATTATATTGTATTTAGAATTATATTGTGCTAAGCACATAGATGATTTAATTTTTAGTCTAGTTTTAAATAAGACCTATTAAAGTTGTGTGTTAACTAAAATATAGTTTATAGTGGGTGACCAAATACCCTCCGAATTTTAGTAAGATTGAATTAATAGTTGATATTATATGTCTTAAATTAGTAATAAAAGTCGCAGGAGCGATCAATCAGAAAGATGTAGTGAGAATTTTATGTGTATAAGACAAAATATTGAAAATTAATAATATTGTATTATACACTTTAGTCCCTGTAGTATTTTTACTGACCTTTTATACTTCCATACCTTTCTAACCAATGTACCTAGGTATTTATCTTAATGTAATCAGTCATACGTATTCTTACGATATTTCTAGAAAGTCTTATAACGATATAATAAATGTACCCCAAAATTGTCTTA
Organism: Ephestia elutella; assembly: GCA_018467065.1. Taxonomy (NCBI): domain Eukaryota; kingdom Metazoa; phylum Arthropoda; class Insecta; order Lepidoptera; family Pyralidae; genus Ephestia; species Ephestia elutella. Next base: position 8,710,050 of record CM031570.1, on the reverse strand, counting down.
TCTAAGATTTTTGCATGATCCTTGTTGTTACATTCGCTGCATATTTGTGTGAGAGATATTTAATGTTTGTTTAGATTATCTCGGATTCTCAAGTGCTTGCTGACATCTGAGCTGCATGCAATTTGCAAATGCCTACAAACATTAATTCCTACCAAAGCATTTGTTTTAGTTTTTAAGTAAATGTGACAATGCAAATAATAAGTATGAACTATTCTAGTCAAAATCTTTATTACTTTAACTTATTACTTTAAATAAATGGAATTGTTATTAAAAGTTATTTATGTAGATATTTAATTTTATGAAATAGCTTTTAGAGGTTGATAAGAAGAGCCTCAAAAAAAAAAGTTTGACAGACAGATGGACAACAAAGTGATCTTATAAGGGCTCAGTTTGTACCATTTAAGGTACGGAACCCTAAAAATGGTGCAAGGAAGTCATTTTGTCCGTCTGCTTGTCTGTGCCATCGTATCTATACATATAAGTAGTCAGTCTCAACTTGTGTTAGATAAGCAGACTATTTAGTCAGATTCAGTGAATTGAGTTTAGCGAGTTTGGCCCAGCTTACAAATTCGGTGTTTCGAAAAGTTAAAATAGTGCAACTGATTAAAAGTTTAATTGTAAAAGTTTAAAAGTTTAAGTGCTATATTGTATGTTAACTTATTTTGAATAGAACTTTATAAACTTAGTTATGGTTTGACAATCTAGTTATTGTTTTGCTGTGATAATTTATTTTCAGAAACATTTTGATCTCAATTGGTATAGAATACTCAAGTATTTTATTTGTAAACTTTGTATAGAATAACTTTGTTAGAAGCAGTTTCATGTCATTTTAATGTAATGTAAATTTGTTAGATGCCAATTTGAATTGTTTAAATTATGCACAAAGTGATTTAAAACAAAGTGACTAAAAATGTGACGATGAATTAATTTTAGAGGTGTAATTTTTTTTTATTATAGATTTAAAATTTTCAAAAAAATCATCGATATAATATTAATTACTTACTTCTGTGCCTCATAATTTCTTTTGGTATTTTCACTGAATATAAAGCCATATTAGTATTGAGAGGCAATTTATGAAGAAATCACAATTAATATAAGTTATATTATCATTGCAATGAAAGCTCTTAATATAAAGATCGTTACCTATTATTATGTATTTTAAAGAACCTCATTTTCATAGAGGGTTTTATACAGATCTCAATTTTGGTGTAACCTACTCTTTTATTGTGATATAACTGTGACAGTAAAGTTTGTTAAAGTACAAGTAATATAAGGGTTCGAGGAATCTTATTTAACGTAATTTCAAGTTCCTTTGTATTGTAAACACTGTGTGTTGCGTTGCGGCAATTAATTAAATGAATAAACTTAACTATGTGTACAATTATTTCGTTTATTTGTGCCTCTTTTCTATTTGTTTTGTACAAAAGCGTTTCTAGTTTGATTAAAATGACCCACTGAAAGAAACATCATCACAATTTCGATACTCGTCCATTTCATGCACGGGGAAACATCTCTAAATTAGACGCAGAAAGTGTCAAAATTGCTTCACTTATTTATTTGAATTCGACTTGATAACAATTTATACTCGCATTTCCAAGCAAAGCAAAACAGGGTCAAATAAAATTTCTGTAGTTCTGAATGCGTGTAGTTTATAAAGTTTTTTTTTCTATATATACAGGTTGTGTACTCGGAAATCTCAAAAAAATAATCACCTGTTCCATATATTTTGGGCGAGTAGGTATTGTAAAATGTATGGAACAGCTGATTTTTTTTTTGAGATTTCAGAGTCGGTTCCATACAAAAAGTTGCTCATATTCATGAGTACCTTCACCCCTAGAAAGAATGCAGGTGTTTACCCAAAGTAGTAAGTAGTTTAGTAGGTAGTAGAAGTTTAGTGTAGATGTAGAGAAGCCTCACTCAGGCAGGGTTTGTTACTGGTACCAAATTTTCTTTTCAAAAGAAAAGTACCGGTACCTTCTAGGGAAAGTACCGGTACTTTCCGGTAATTTATTTGAGTATTTGTACCGGTACGAACCGGTACAAGCTTTGCACTCAGGACGATGAACACCGAAATTGGATCATGAATCAAACCAGCCGGAAGAAATTGCGCCTGAAAATAGGCGCCGAGGAAACGGTGAGCCATTTTCTGCAATTTATCATCTTATTTCTGTGAAGTCATCGTGGTTTTAATTAGAAAAAAAAAACTTTTACAAAGATTGAGGTTAAATTTTGTAATTTGAAGTTAACTTTACATGCTTAACTTCCCACTAATATTTTAAATACGAAGAGAGGATGTGTTAATGCGTGATATAATATCAAATTTAGGTAACTTTATTTAAAAAAAAGAAATCTCTAGAGGCTGAATAAAAGTTTATTTAAAAAAAAAATACTTTTTGCTGCGGGCGGAGCCGCGGGCAACAGCTAGCAGGCTGGTTAATTTTCATCTGAATCTAAACCATATCTATGCTCCGTGTCTCTCGAGGTAACCATTTTTAGAAGTTTTGGCAAAGCACAGTTGATTCCGCATGGATCAAACAAAGGGTAATTTTGCATAGATCATATTATAACCTTACTAGTTATATTGTATCTACTGTGCAGAGCAACTACGCTCTGCTGCCAGAAAATGTGCGCAGAGCGAATCCGGACAAACGAAGCGGCGGGAAGAATTCTGTACCGGAACTTCACCGGGAAAAAACCACCGGTAAAAATAAGTACCGGGAAAAAATCTCCACGCGGCACCACGTTTGCCCGACTAAAACCTAATTAACTTAACGCAGTCTGCTACCACCGTAGCTTATGAAGGGAGCTACAGGGCCCTATATGATAACCTAACCTATAAATTAACTACAATTGAACACTTACCAAACTAAATCTTCTTTCTCTTCGGATCCAAACTTGAGTGTCTTCGGGAAGGGGGAATTCCTAATCACCCTACCTAACCCATGAGATCTCAATTCCCCAGAATAACTAAATAGATTTCTTCCCGTAGTTTCACTCGGGAACAGCCAGATGTGAACAGCCAGCCACGTTTCACCTCTCACCAGAAATAGTCACAATAACAGAGTTTTTCACAAACACCAATTCAATAGTTATTTAACAAACAGGAAATTCACAATTATCACTCAAACTAAACAACAAGCAAAAGACGCGAGACCGCTCCGCGTATTAAAATCAAACCGATATCGCCCTGGACAATGCAATGGCGGACCACACGCGACGCCATCCACGCTAGCAGTGTGAGAACCCCAAAACGCCTGGCGGCGATAACAGGAAACGCCTGCGTTTAGTTTTACCCAATATATTACAAACATCCCCCCATCCCGGTCTGAGAAGCAGACCGCTAGCTTACTCTACGGGAAGGCGGGCGAGAGAGGTCACACCTCTCCTTAAAATCGAACCGTCGACCAACACCTCAGCCACACGCGGAGTGCCATCTCCGCCAAGAATCAAACGTATTATGCGAGCTCGTCGCCAAAGCAATGAGGGCAAATTTGCCTCTTTTAACAATACTAAATCACCCTCCCTGGGAGGCTCAGTCCTGTCTGTCCACTTCACTCTTTGCTGCAGCAAATGCAAATATTCAAGCGACCAGCGACGCCAAAAGTCCTGGCTCATTTGCTGCAACATTTGAAAACGCGACAACCGATATACGCGTTCATCCTTCCACGGGTATTCGGGCAGGGCATTCAACGGCCCTCCCACCAAAAAATGACCAGGGGTGAGAGCTTCCAAGTCATTTGGATCTGGAGATAGCGGACAGAGAGGACGAGAGTTGAGGACCGCCTCAACTTTACAAAACACTGTGGCCAGCTCTTCAAAAGTTAGAGCCGTTTCTCCGATAATGCGGCGGAGGTGGGTCTTTGCGGATTTCACAGCCGCTTCAAAATCCCTCCCCAATGGGGGCAACTTGGGGGACTAAACTTCCAGGTTATTCCCCTTTGGGCAGCAATTTGACTTAAACTAGTACAATTTTTATCAATAAACACAGAAACATCCTTAAGATAATTTACAGTTCCCTTATAGTTTGTGCCATTATCAGACCTAATAAGGGAAGGTAGACCTCGACGCGAAACAAAGCGATCCAACGCGGCGACGAAGGCCTCCGTAGTCAGAGCCGATACCACCTCCAAATGGACAGCCTTGGTGGCCAAACAAACAAATACACACAAATAGCCCTTCACAATACGGGCATTACGAAAGGGAGAAGCCTTGATCGAAAAGGGACCGGCAAAATCGGTTCCAACGCCGTCAAACGGTCTCGAAGGTCGGATTCGATCAGCGGGCAAATCACCCATCTGTGGTTGCATCGTGGATGCCTTCAACCTATAACATGCAATACATCGAAACAGGACACTACGGATTGCTCTTCGGGCAGACAAAATCCAAAACTCGCGTTGCAAAATAGCCAACAAAGCATTGCACCCAGCATGGGCGTTACGAATGTGTCGATCAGACACCAAAAGATGCACCAAGGGTCCGCCCTTGGGCAACAACAGAGGATGGCGAGTCTCATATGGAAGATCCGCCTTCCGGAGCCTGCCTCCAACCCGAAGAAGCCCATCCGAGTCGATGTACGGGTTCAAACGAGCGACCGCGCCCTTCAACTTAGCGCGTCCGTCGCGCAAAATACGAAGCTCTGACTCAAACCGTCCGGTCTGCACGACACGGACCCAATGCAACAATGCGCTCCGGCGCTCTTCTGCACCTGCAATCGGCTCCAACCGCTTTGCCTGTGGGTTTCTACAATTATGTATGAAACGCTTAATCCAACTGGTAACACCCAGAAGCTTATCCAAGCTGCTATACCGAGCAAGTAGCCAATCCGGCTCCGACGTCGTCTCAGCGACTACAGCATGTACACGGAGCCCGGTCAAACTCAAAGAAGTAACATCTGTCTGACAGACAGGCCAAGAAGTTTCTGATCCCATCAGCCACTCTGGACCCCACCAGAGCGGGTGTGACACCAATTCTGGTGCCGTACAACCTCGGGAAGCACAGTCCGCTGGGTTAAGCTCTCCCGGCACATGTCTCCATGTTATATCAATTCCGATATTCTGGATTTGGGAAACCCGATTTCCCACAAAAACCTCCAAGGTATGTGGGGCCGCGCGCAACCATGCAAGCGCGACCTGGCTATCCGACCAGGCGAAGATGTCTCGTATCTCGACCGTGGCCGCCAGCTCACTGGCAACGTGATGCAACAATTTAGAGAGAAGGTGAGCTCCACTCAACTCAAGCTTGGGGATAGTCAGCCTAGTCCTGATGGGGGCGACCTTGCTCTTCCCTAACAAAAGCGAGACATTGACCCGGCCATCGGCGTCAACTGTCCGCATATAGACTGACGCGGCGTAGCCTCTCTCCGACGCGTCACAAAAGCCATGCAGGCTGGCTCGATATTTCCCGGGGGCAATATTCGACGAGGCAAGGCAATCCGATTGACTTCCTTAATCGATGAAAACAACTCGAGCCAATCATCCAATGGAGAGCCAAACAGCGGCTCGTCCCACGAGACGCCCAAAGTCCAAAGTCTCTGAAGAAGACACTTTGCAGAGAATATCACTGGACTGATCCAACCGCTTGGATCAAACATACGGGCTATTACGGACAACACCGTTCTCTTAGTCCAGACCTTTGGTATTTCCAAGTCCACTTGGAATGTGAAAATATCGGTTAGCGGCTGGTACTGCATGCCCAGCACCGCTATCCTGTTGGGATCATCCACATCCTCAAACAGGTGAGGGTTCTGTTGGTGATCCTCCGGGATCCCTTCTAGAACTCTAGGCTCATTGGACAACCACTTACGTAGCTCGTAGCCACCTGTCTTCAATATTTCGATCAATTCATCCCGCAGTAGGAGGGCCTCCTCAATACTTTGGGCTCCGGTGCACACGTCATCTACATACAAGTCACGTGACAGCACGGAAGCCCCACGGGGAAAGCGGATCCGTTCCCGCTCTGCCAATTCAAGCAATGATCTGATGGCGATATAGGGACTAGATTTCAAACCATACGTGTTTGTGTTGAGTTCATACACCGTCACAGGATCCTCAGGGCGCTCACGCCAGAGTATCAACTGGAATCGCCTGTCCTCAGGATGTATGACTGTCTGGCGGAACATCATCCGGATGTCCGCGCCAAAAACCACTTGATGTCTTCTAAAGTTCAAGATGATGTCAATTATATCCCTATGCAATTTGGGACCCGAATGCAAACATAGATTCAACGAAACCCCGTTCGAAGTGGGTGCGGACCCATCGAAGACGGTCCTCAATTTGCCTGTTGAGGCCTTCACCACCGCGTGGTGGGGCAAAAAATAATGCTCAGTTGAGCTCCAATCAACTCGAGCCGGAGACATGTGACCCAAATCCTCGTACTCGCGCATAAATTCAATATATTTATCGCGAAGTACGTGGTCACGCTGCATGCGTCGCTCCATGGACAGCAGTCGTTTCTCCGCAAGCGCCCTACTTTGCCCTAGGCTAGGACGAGAGGCAACAAAAGGTAACCTAGTTACAAACCGACCGGAGGGCAACCTCTCCGTGGTCGATCGAAAAAGGGCTTCGCACTCAGCGTGTTCCGGATCCATCCTGGAACTCATAGGTGGCTCCTCCACCTCCCAAAACCTTTGCATGGTCTTGGCCAAGGACGCTGATGCGACGACCGGTGGCTCCTCCACGGTGCTATTATCAAACACAGGGCCCATCAGGGCGAAACCAAAAATCGTAGACACTGCCATCAGTGAAGACGAACCCAGAGCCTTCTGTGTACCCAACAAAATCCAACCCAATACGTCCGAGCCCAGGAGCAAGTCCACTGGGCCGGGATGAAAGACAAAGGGGTCGGCCAAATCCAGACCCGAAACCAAAGACAACACACCCGGCGGTATGTCTGTCGAGGGGTGCCAACCCGCAATGGTATCCATTACCATAGCCGAAGTCGTGATCCTCATTGTGGAGGACTTCAGCGAAGAAAAGGTGACAAGTGTCTGGCCCGTCAGACACTTCACTTGTATGCCACCAACTCCAAGAAGTGGCACAGGCGAGTCTTCCACGACTAAACCTAACTGGTGTGCCACTCGAGTGGTAACCAAACTGCTTTGAGCCCCTGAGTCCAACAGAGCTCTCAAATTAATGGCTTCCCCCACGACCCCATACGCGGACCACCGCGGTAGGGAGCAGAACCGTCCGCGGCTCTGTCCCAGCAAGGGAGCAAGCTAGTTACGGGCTCCCCACTCTCTCCAAACCAGGGTCGCGCCACTGACCCGGATAATATGGCGGGCGAGTGCACATCCCCATCTGAGGGGGGGCAGAACCCGCGGCCCGGCCATACATATGGTACGGCGGGTGGTACTCCAGCCGTGGGTACTCGTGCAGCGGCGGAGAAAACCGCTGCGGCTGCATGTGTTGGGTATTGGTAACCCGCGTGGAGGGGGGTGTCCCCACTCTCACGTCCGGTCTAGGGCCCCCGCCCATGGGGGCCCTATCCGGGGCCTGGCCAGCTACATACTGGCCATGACCTTGGGGCGCGTGGTCCCGGTCCGCCAAGACCCGCGCAGGTACGCGACCCCCCTCCCGAGGGGGGGTGCGACGAGCGAAGCCGCGTCCTCCGTCCGGTGGTGGAGGGCTTCGCGCAGGAGCGCCCCCGCCCATAGGGGACCCCTGCCTCAACATCCGGGGGCCATCCCCGTTCCGGTTCATGCAGAGCATCGCGTGGTGCCGCCCACGGCATGCACTGCATGGTATGGCACTGGGACAGTCACGTGCATAGTGACTGCCCAAACAATAAAAGCAAAGTTCATGCCGCTTTGCCATGCGGCGCCTATCTTGTACTGGCAGTCTCTGCCAGTCCCTGCGTTGCAGCAGGCTGTGGCCCATCCGGCCACATTGCAGGCAGTCCGCGTCCCCCGCGACTGCTGCCGTGTGTGCAACCCGCACACCAGCTCCACGCGGTGGCGGTTGCCGTCCCTGTTGGGGCCTACGTTCAGGCGCTCTGGATGGCGCTGAGTCCGTCATGGTATTCTCAGCCGCCCGTGCCTCAAACTCCAAAAACTTCACCAAGTCAGTGAATGTTGGTAGGGTGGTGCTATCCCGTTCCGCATTCTCGCGCTCAAATCGCGAGCGGATGTCATTGGGTAATTTGCCCAATACAATGTGCACCAGCAAAAAGGACCATTGGTCCACCGGCAGCCCCAGTGTGCGGAGCGCGTTACAGGCCACTGTAACGGGCGTGAGCAACTGCAGGCGCAACTGTGCCCTGTTGGCCACCTTGGGCAGGGCCATCAACTGTGCGGCGTGCGCATCCGCTAACAAACGTAAGTTTTGGTAGCGGGAGTTCAATAACTCCCAAGCCGTATCGTACTGGTCGTCCTCCACCCGGAGGTGCTGGATGAGCGACCGCGCTTCATCCTCAAGAGTGGAGAGGAGGTAGGCCATCTTCTGGGCCTTCGACAAATCCTGTCGTGCTACGACCAGGGACTCAAACATATTTTTATATGCTACCCACTCCTCCATCCTACCCCCAAAGTGGGACAGCTGAAGGGTGGGGAGCCGACCAGTAACCGCTGGTCCTTCCTGTCTAACAGGTGTGCGAGGGCTGGTCCGCCAGCCTGTCTCGCCCTTATTGCGGTCACCGCCTCCGCGATATCATCGTGCAGACTCAGGATCTGGTCCATGTCCGCCATGTGACCTGCGTAGGCCTCCGGGGTAAGATCGGCTTCGGTAAGCGCCGCCATGGCCGCTTCCGCGCTAATCAATCGTGAGTGGAGGTGATCCGCTCTTAGCAGTATGGCGCCCTCCCTGTCCTTCCGGGACAGGAGTCCTCCGGCCGTCACAAACCATCTCAATTCGTTGGCGAGTGTCGCCCTAGCATTGGAGGCCTTCGCCATCGCGTCAAGTCACAAACAAAAAATAACAAAAGGTAAATAAAAAACAACAAAATCAAGCAACTACACGAAGAACCGCGGTAGGTATGAGAATGGCACAAACCCGGAACGCACGGTACAAACCGCAAACAAATACAAAAAAGGTTACAAATATTCTTATACAAACAAACTAAGAAAAATCTAATAATTTTTACAAACAATTAATTATTTTTTACAAACGAACAAATAGAGGGTAGATAAACTACGCTCTGCTACCAGAAATGTGCAGAGCAACTACGCTCTGCTGCCAGAAAATGTGCGCAGAGCGAATCCGGACAAACGAAGCGGCGGGAAGAATTCTGTACCGGAACTTCACCGGGAAAAAACCACCGGTAAAAATAAGTACCGGGAAAAAATCTCCACGCGGCACCACGTTTGCCCGACTAAAACCTAATTAACTTAACGCAGTCTGCTACCACCGTAGCTTATGAAGGGAGCTACAGGGCCCTATATGATAACCTAACCTATAAATTAACTACAATTGAACACTTACCAAACTAAATCTTCTTTCTCTTCGGATCCAAACTTGAGTGTCTTCGGGAAGGGGGAATTCCTAATCACCCTACCTAACCCATGAGATCTCAATTCCCCAGAATAACTAAATAGATTTCTTCCCGTAGTTTCACTCGGGAACAGCCAGATGTGAACAGCCAGCCACGTTTCACCTCTCACCAGAAATAGTCACAATAACAGAGTTTTTCACAAACACCAATTCAATAGTTATTTAACAAACAGGAAATTCACAATTATCACTCAAACTAAACAACAAGCAAAAGACGCGAGACCGCTCCGCGTATTAAAATCAAACCGATATCGCCCTGGACAATGCAATGGCGGACCACACGCGACGCCATCCACGCTAGCAGTGTGAGAACCCCAAAACGCCTGGCGGCGATAACAGGAAACGCCTGCGTTTAGTTTTACCCAATATATTACAAACATCTACAATTACACCTTTTACTACAATTATTATATTATTTTTGTTGAGAGAGAATTATTGAATCTCGTTTTTAGTTACATAATATATGACAATTTTCCAAGTAATTTTTTAATTAAGTATTGTAACCCAAAGTTATTCACTTTTACTTAAGCAGAATAAATTAATTTGGTAAGAAAAGTCAACGCGGCGGTTTAAGGGATAGCCGCATAGATTAAAAATTTAAGACACGATACACAATACTAATTTATTTTTACAGACAGACATTTACACAGACAGACATATAATTTTGAGCAAAACCCCGACAGTACAGTGTATGGGCGACGCATTGAAAAATAGCTATTTACGGCTAGGTATAACCTTTTGACAAAAATAAAAACGAACGAAAATAAGAACGACTGTTAAATGCCATATGAATATATAAATAAATTGACATATTTTATGGTCGTTGTTTTTAACCATGGAACTTAGCCGCCAGTTGTCAAACTAAAGTTTTTACTTCGAACATTAAGTTTCTGAATTTTTTTGAAATATATTAAGAATCACTTTTAAAATTTAATTTGAATTAAGTAGGAAGTTGGCTTCCGAAGTGGCGAGTCTGCATTTCCGTAACGAAATAAATACAAGCACGTTTCCAAAATGACTTGTTCAACACGTTTATCAATTCAACATTTTATGCAATAAATTATTCATTAATTCAGGAAATTTATTTTTGCTTTTGTAAATTAAGAAAAGAATTCTGAAGATAATATCCAGATATATTGTCAAGTACCAGGGAACGTGTCTATCTTTTTTCTTTTCATCTTCGCCCTCGAGGAGATAGCTAAGCATTAAAAGATTTGTCGACGTTTCTAAAATGAAATGGTAAGTATCGCTGATTCTGCCAGGGAGTGAAATCCAATTTGGTTTTTAGATTCTTTATTATTTCTTTTGGCTTCAATTAAAACAGAAGCTGACGCATTTAAAAGATTGGAAAATATTTGGGCAATCCAAACGAGGATATCGTTCTTTTGTAAGAAATGGTTGGACGTTGTTTTCGTCTTTTGAACGACGTAGTTCTTGTATCTGATATGCTTTACAAATTAAATTTGAGGCACAGTCAAGAGCAATGATATGTATATAATTTTAGTCCTTATCACATTGTCTTAAGGACCGATATGTTTACATATTAATGCTCGTGAGCGTGACAGTACTCATACGCATTGTTAGGAGTGTTTATTTGACATGTGCGTATGTGTATCAGTCTGTGGCACTGTAGCTCTTATACTGGTGCACTATTTTTGATGCGGTTTTTTTATTTTATAGCTAGTTTTCTCGGAGTAGTTCTTAGCTATATTTCACGAAAATCAATTCAGCCGTTTGAGAGTAATCAGCCACATTCTAGATGATGACAGCGTTTTAGTAAATTTTTATTTTGTTATTAGTTTAACATGGGTGTTATTTAACGGGTTAGCATGGCATTCATGTTTTTGTTAGCAAAAAAATGTATTTTGGCAGCTGAAATATTTATCTAGATATAAACATACGTACAGATAGAATTTCCAAACAGCCAATTTCGGGCATTGAGACTAACGTGAGATTTCATTCCAATAGGTGTAATATCGGTAAACACTTCGATCGAGCCTTGAGTTCTGATATATTGCGTGCCAAGTAAATTTGACTGTGAAAAATGATACGTGCTACATGGTTTTTCTTGTCTTCCGTGATAGATGTATTGAGTGTTTGGCAAATGCTTTTTCATGTTCAATTAGATGAATACAAGTCTGGGCGCGAAGAAAAAACATAGAATACCTACTGCTCCTCTTTCCGCACAGATTGTCAAAGACAATCAAAGGCTTTAAACTGGGGATTCCTCCCGTCATAGGCGATGGGCTTACAACCTGTTACTAGGTACCTATATCTGAATACCTATCTATTATATCAAAAAGCCTTCTATTCAGCTAAGTGTCACTTTTGAGGGTCCATTCTTCTCATCTTTCCATTTATTTGTTTATTCTACTTAACCAGTGAATTTTCTCCGAAAAATCATTCGTGGTCTATCAAAACACATAAAGGAAAATGTTTACGTCAAGTAAGTTATAATAGCAACCATTAAAAGTTATTTTATCAGGACCATGTTATCAAAATGCCTCCGGTAAGTTGCAAGAGACGACTTGGAGGTTGTTAACAATGAAAGCTCCAAAACTTATTCTTTTGCTAATTTATTAAAGCACTAGCTGTCGCCCGCGGCTTCGCCCGCGTGAGTTTCGCTTACATGAAAAATCTTTTTGTGTTCCAAACTGTTTCGGATTTTTGATTTTTATACGTCTACAGAAAATGTTCATCAGATTAATAAAGTTTTGGTAAGGCGCCATTTCCATATAACATGTTATAGTGTAGCTGGTCTCTTGGAGTTATTCGTCAGATGTTCCAGATCTTCAATTTTTATGCGTCAGCAGAAAATGCTCATCATGTTGAACGATTTTGGCTAAGGCGCCATTTCCATATATGTTATAGTGTAGCTGGTCTCTTGAAGCTTTTCATCAGATGTTCCATATCTTCAATTTTTATACGTCAGCAGAAAATGCTCGTCAGGTTGAACGACTTTTACTAAGGCGCCATTTCCATATATGTTATAGTGTAGCTGGTCTCTTGCAGTTCTTCGTCAGATGTTCCATATCTTCAATTTTTATACGTCAGCAGAAAATGCTCATCAGGTTGAACAACTTTTGTTAAAGCACCATTTCCATATTTCTTATAGTTTAACTGTTCTGTTTTGGTTCTTCATCAGGTGTTCCAGTTTTCAAAATCAATTATAGCCTAAATGTTGCCCAGACTTAATAGCTACACAACAAAAAAAGTTTCATTCAAATCGGTTCAGTACTTTCGGAGATTAGCGTGATCATACATACAGACAGACAGACAGACAGACAGACAAGAAATTACAAAAAAATTTTTTTGCCTTCTATTATTCTTTTTAAGTGTCCCTCTATCCATTTCAGTCAAAAATACTAAATGTACAGACAAAATATTTTTACTGTTTTATTATGTGTATAGATATACTTACAATCATACCTACATACATTCTAATCCTAACTAATACTATAAATGCGAAAGTGAGTTCGTTTATTTGTTACCTCTACACGCTTTATCTACTGAACCAATCTTCCTGAAATTTTGCATTCACATAGTTAGAAGTATGGAGAAGGACATAGGACATTTCATCCCGGGAGAAAGCACTGTTCCCGTGGGACAATCACGCGAGCGAAGCCACGGGCAAGAGCAAGTAATATTATAAATGTGAAAGTTTGGATAAGACTTTGTGAGTTGTTTGTTGGTCAATCATGTAAAATATACTTGGCGGATTTTAATGAAATTTGGCAGGTACACAGAAAAATACCTGGAATAGCACCAAATATTATATAAACTCTAACTCGCTAGTGTTTGTATAGTATTTGAGAGCACATAAAGTACTTCTTATTCCGCCCACACAAATCCTAGATGATATAGGAGACAATGGAGGGGTAAATAGTGTGTTCCTTGGTAATTCCCGTCCCTTTAGGGTAAGATAAATTAGAGTCGATGAGCGTCCACTATTTACTCGCCTCATTACAGTGATGCCTTTGTTTAGTAATTCAGTCTGAGACCGATCTGTCAATGGCAGCTCAATTACAGTACCCGACGGTAATGATTACTAGGCTTGAAAAAAAAGGCCAAGTGCGAGTCAAGCTCGCGCACCGAGAGTTCCGTACACGTAAAGCATCTCACATTACCATTTATTTACCATACCATATTTGAGGTACGGATCCCTAAAAATCGACTAGTTTAGCTTTGTAAAGTCTTGCTCTTACCAGGCGTGGGTTACAGGGTGACAAACCAACTGACAAGCCAACGCGTAATGTTGAATCTTCTTAAAATATAGTTATACGAGATGCAAGATGACATTTCACAAGTTCCATTATCTATCTCGAGCTCATTTAGTATTTGGTATTATCAGTTATCGCCATTCGATACTTTACATCGGCTACTTTAGAAATAACATAAATCGAAATTGCATACTACACTCTCGTATACGAGATTTCGATACTATAGAACTAACATACATCGTACTCGCATACTAAGACATTAGGTACTTTAGAACTACATCGGCATTTCATAGGTACTTCGCTCTCGTAAACTTTAGCACTGGAGTACGTAGTACTAGGATACTTTAGAACTAACGTACATCGTACCCGCATACTACGACATTGGATACTTTAGAAGTGACGTATGTACATAGACATTTAGTACTTAGAGATTCCGTAGCCGGAGTCATTATTTATTGTTTTTGTAAGTAAGTTTGGTCTTAGAATATTTTTAAATTACATAGTATTTACTTAGTTGCTTCGTCAGCACAGCAACAATTCTCTACTTCCTGTGATGGGTTAGCAACTCAATATTAGCGGTCTCCACTCTCAGCCTTATTTAATTAATTTTATTTTTCGACAATTCTTTGATGTTTTCTTACAAGGGTCGTTAGCGAGAATTTTTAACCACTTCATACAAAATTCCGGGGAACGTTTGTAATATCCCCAGACCCGAGGGTCGGGTCAGCCATACAACTCGCTAATTACGAATTATCTTTAACAACACCCACGTCTGGTTTTTATGGATAACAACTGAGGGGAAGTACCTTATTAAAACAAAAGACGCTCCGTAAAAATAGGTAGAAAGGAAATGGAATTGTTTTCTTTTGTTCATTTTCTTTGTTAGATAAATAATTCGGTTTTGAGATTCTCAAGATGTTCAAAAGCAATTTTGTAAAATAACAAGAGAATATTTTGAATTATCTGCACACCGACGCGCCGCATCCGTAGATATATTTTTCAGTATCTTTAATTAAATCTTTATTAGGGTTCCGTACAAAAATGAAAAAACGGAACCCTTATAGGATCACTCGTGCGTCTGTCTGCTTGTCAGTCCGTCTGTCACAGCCAATTTTCTCCGAATCTACTGGACCAAACCAGATGAAATTTAGTGGGATAGGTAGTGTAATCCTGAGTGTGACCCAAACTCTGATGTTCAAAGTAAATAAATATTTTGTTTAAATAAGGGGCTTAGTAGTTGATTCGCACGAAATTCATTCGCCCGAACGTGCGAAACGTCCACTTTCAATAATAATATTTTTTTAGTAGGCGTTTCGCATGGATGAATTTTAATCGCGTGCGAACCGACCTCTTCAAGAACTAGTAGTATGCGATTCGCCCACTTAACGAAATGTGCGAATAAAAAAATCAAGGTACAGTTGTGTACAAAATATTATAATATTAATATTAAAATATGCCACATTTTCATGGCACTCACATAAATATAAGGTCAATAATAATTTGAGCAGCTTGCGGGATGTCGAGTTGGTGTTCAGCAGCTCGTCGCCGCCGCCGCCGGCGCCGGCCGCGGCCGCGGCTGAGCGGCGGACGGCGGGCCTACAGCAGTTATAACATTGTGGATTGTGTTACATCGGCTTTATTTCGTTATTTTTCCTTATCACAAGTGCATTGAAGTAGTGTTTTTTGTGGCCAGTGAATATAATATGCAAACCTATAATAAACAATTATTTTTTTCTTTATCGAAAACATCGAAAAGACATTTTTTTATTATCTATTCTGACTTTAAAGTAAATGTGCATGGTGCATGTACTGTACAATCATTGAATCTTTTTGCTTTGTCTCTCTTTTTTTATTCTATAGTTTTAAACCAGAAATTGAACCCAATTTTATACATAAATATTTATCTTATACGTTATAGCTACCAATCGTACATTTACAATTGTTCAATAATTGTTATTTATATATATAGGTATTCATACTTAATATCGCTATTCAATATCAGACGCAGCATACATTATATTCACACACAATCACATAATAAATTTAGTATTCACTCATATGTTATAGATCATATTAAAAACTTATACTATAAACACATTGCATTAATAATAATACACAATCTAATGCTTATTGATATTTTCATTCATAAATCACGCTCACATTTTTTAATTAAAAGTGGTTAAATCAAAACAATTGACTATTGGTCTGTTTAATAAAGGGTCTCTAGGGTCGAGGCACGATGAGTTTTTAGCAGCAGTGAACCGTTTTTCCCCGGACATTCTCGCCATAAATGAAACTTGGCTTTTCGACGGCGAGGAAGGCCGCGCTCCCACAGTGCCCGGGTACAGACTGCGACACATCCCGCGGCCTCCGACTGTGCAGCGCACCCATGGTGGCGGCGTAGGTTTTTACATACGAAAGGGGCTCCAAGTGCGAGCCTGCCCACATCCTATACCCCCCACTCATGTCGATCAAATGTGGATATCTCTTAAAGTCAATTCTGTACGCTTGTTGATTGGTACGGCTTATCGGCCACCTTGGTTTAGTGCCGGAACATTTTTTGACGCATTAACCGACTCACTTTCCTCATTTAATAATTATGACCAGGTATATCTAGTTGGTGATTTCAATATAGACTTGATAAAAAGACATTTATCTGTATCCACAACTTGACAATTTCCTGAATTATTTTTAATCTTACTAACTTTGTCGATAAACCCACCCATTTTACATCTCATAGTGAAACGACAATTGACTTAGTTTGTTCGGGCAGCCAGGTTCAAAACGTAACTGTTGATCATATACCAGAGCTTGGAGCTCACGCTTTTATAACAGCTCGTCTGAATATCAGAAGAGGTAAATTGCCTTTACAGACTATTAGCTGCAGAAAATTAAAACAAATACTTCTAGATAATTTTGACAAGGATTTGTTGGACTTAAATTTGTATGAACTGTGTGAACTGGATGATGTAAACGAAATGGTTTCATTTTTCACCTTTAGAGTGCTCCAATTATATGACTTGCATGCGCCAGTTGTCACGATGACTATTCGTCCGAGGAATACTCCATGGATCACCAGTAATCTTCTTTATCAGATGAAGTTGCGTGATGATGCACACCATAAGTATAAATTATCTGGATTGGATGAGGATCGTAGGGCTTACAAGGATCTTAAAAAAATGGTTGAAATTTGCCTTTACACAGAGCGCAATGCTTATTTTGAACAATATGTGAATTGTAATATTAAAAATCCTAAAGCTCTATGGAAAAATCTTAAGAGTTCTGCACTTCCTGATCCGAAAAAGGCATGTGATATTCCCCAACATCTCTTAGAACCCGACAAAATTAACTCAAATTTTTTGAATGTCCCTGGCAACAATTCCGTTTCTATATCTAATCTCTCGTATTTTGAGTACCATCGTAAATTCACTTCTGAATTTAAACTGGAGACTGTGACTGAAGAAGTCGTGGCTAATATTATATTAAGCATTAAGTCTAACGCACAGGGAATGGATCAAATCAACAGGGATATGGTTTTATTAACTCTGCCTCACACATTGACATTTATTACGGAGACCATTAATAGATCTATATTATCTTGTACATTCCCTGATATGTGGAAAGCTGCTATCGTTCGTCCGATACCCAAGATCAACAATCCTCAGTCTTTTAAAGACCTGCGTCCAATTAGTCTTCTCCCTTACTTATCCAAGATCATGGAAAAAGTAGTCTATCTTCAGTTATACAAATATTGTGAATCTTGTGGCCTTCTTCCAGACCAACAGTCGGGCTTCAGGAAGGGACGTAGTACAGCGACTGCATTGATCGACGTTGTTGATAATCTCATTTCCAATCAAGATAAAGGTGAGGCTTCTGTGCTGGTTCTTCTCGATTTTTCGCGTGCTTTCGACTGCATAAATATTCCACTTCTTCTTTCCAAAATGGCATTCTATGGATTTCATTCGTCTACAATTCAATGGTTTGATTCTTACCTTTCCGGCAGAACGCAGCAGGTTGTGGTGCAATCATCTAATGGCACAATGCTCAAATCAAAGAATAGTCCTGTGAGCAGAGGCGTGCCTCAAGGCTCGATTCTTGGGCCACTACTGTTTATTCTATACACGGCAGATGTGGTTGACGCTATTAAATCGAGTAAATACCATCTATACGCTGACGATTTGCAGGTGTACGTATCAGTCAACGATGACAACTTTGAAAGTGCGTTGGAGGATTTAAATCGGGATCTTGACAATATCGCAGCATGGTCGGAAAAAAATTGCTTAGTTTTAAATCCTGCCAAGACTAAATATTTAATACTGGGGTCACAGAACCAAATAGATAAGATGGTCTCACGAAATCTGTGTATCACAATCATGGGTAATAACGTGAAGCGGGTCGAAGAGGCGCGAAACCTAGGAATTTTAATGGATGGTAGACTTCGGTTTGAAAGCTACGTGGTCGAAATAGTGCGTAACTGTTTCTATAGATTAAAAGTTCTGTACAGAATCAGAGATTATATAAGCGTAGACCTACGAGTAGCTCTTTGTGAAGCATTGGTACTATCAAAACTTAATTATGGCATCACCGTCTATGGTCCTTGTCTCCTAGCTAGGTCACAGAAATTAATACAGCGTGTACAAAACGCATGCGCTAGGTATTGTTTTAAGATTCCACCCCGCACTAGTGTTACACCTTATCTGTACTCATCTAAACTCTTAAAAATGCGTGATCGTCAAAAATTGTATACAGCTACTTTATTGTTTGGTGTTATAAAGACCAAGTATCCTTTATATCTATATAACAAGTTAGAATGGCGAAGTCAGAGGAACAATCGTAGACTACGAACTTGTGTTCCCCCACTTGTCGTGCCTCGACATAGGACTGCTGCATTTCGCAGTAGTTTTAAGTATAATGCTACCAAAATATGGAATAATATTCCCCCTCCCATCCGGGACCTTAATTCTATCTACTCATTTAAACGTAAATTTAAAGAACATATTCTAACCTGCGCTTTCCAGGTAGCAGACTTTAGACCCTAACATCGGCCACAAATTTTTAAAAATATACACGTAATCATAATATATTGTAGTAATCTACCTAATTAATCACATAAACTATGTACCTACCTCACTCTTTCTCATTGTGATATGGATAGCACTGATGTCAGATTTGATTATACAACTAATATTGTATCTCATCCCTTTTCAACCATAATTTCATCGATAAATGTCAAAAACAGTCATGTATTCATTTTTGCACATGCATTTGTATTATATATTTTGTTTTCTAAATTATACATACATCTTATAAGTTCTCAATTGGCTCATTTTTGTGTCGCTTCGCTGACCTCACCCAGGGTTCTGGCAGAATCAACAGCGTCGCAGCGCGGCCAGTTCGCCTGCGACAATAAGCTGAGTCTGGACCCTTTCTCATTGCCATTTAACATTTATATATTTTCTAATTGACAAAACGTCACAGTACATCCAACATGCACTTTCAATTTTGTTTGTTTTATACATTTATATTTGTATTGTTACGTTTGTATGCTTTCGTCGCAAAATGTAAATGGTTTGAGAATAAATCTTATATCTATCTATCTATCTATCATAATTCATATCAAAACGTGAACATCACGAATGAGGGAAAGAAATAAATTCATGGTGTCTTTTTTTTACAAGTAGGTAATACGAATATGTATTTTGACAATTTTATTAACCTCTGCTACCTAGCGGCAAACGAGACATCGGCAAAGTTAGTTTACGCCACGTTACGTTAGTTAGTTGATAAACAAAGTATATACCTATAAGAAATATGTTAATATAAGGTAAAATTTAAATTAAAAGAATAACTTGTTACATAATTATAAATATGCCATTCTATTTGATTACAAATTGTTATAACTGTGATTTCTAATTGTGATTTTAGTTGTAGTTATGTTTTTAGTTACCCAAACTGTAATGTGTAAGTACAATATAAATTTTTATAAAAGAAGCATTTTATTTCTTACCTTTATTAGAAGTAAGAATTAATAATTCTAAACGAAATGATTTTGTGCGCGAATGTAACTTTTTGTTAAAACTTTTTCATAAAAAATGGGTATGTGCGAAAGGCGTACTAATAATTTTTGAGAGGGTCGGTTCGCACGCGATTAAAATTCATCCGTGCGAAACGCCTACTAAAAAAATATTATTATTGAAAGTGGATGTTTCGCACGTTCGGGCGAATGAATTTCGTGCGAATCAACTACTAAGCCAAATAAGGGTTTGGGGGACAAATTAGGAATAAAAAAAAGTTTTGCAAACCTTCCTGTGTGAAATGAAAGGGCTCATTATGAGATTATCTCAAATATACTTTTGTTATGATTGTAAGATAAATAGTTTAGATATTATTCATGGAAAATGACGAAAATTTGATCTCCAAAAGAACTGAGCCTAAAATTTAAAAAAAAATACAAAATATAGTTCATTGCCTATAGATTGCATTGTACGGAACC
This sequence comes from Ephestia elutella, assembly GCA_018467065.1. NCBI lineage: Eukaryota > Metazoa > Arthropoda > Insecta > Lepidoptera > Pyralidae > Ephestia > Ephestia elutella. The sequence goes on along the minus strand of CM031570.1, from coordinate 8,689,855 downwards.
CTCTAAAGAACCGGCCAAGTGCGAGTTCAACTCGCACTTGGCCGGTTTTTTTAAATGACGCTCGTGTTGGTGTAACACAATCAAAAGAAAAAAGTTTAGATAGACTCTAACATAATACCTATATGGAAAAAATACTTAAGTATACTATGTACCGACCTTTTTGCCATTTTCAGCTTGGCTAAAGGTCTAACTGGCAGAGAGTGGCTTATGGCATTCAGTCAACCTATTGTTCTTTTATTCTAATAATAATTTGTGTTAGAAAGATTAAATAAATAAAAAATTAAGACTGTGTATGTACTCGTCTATTCTCCAGGAAATGAGAATGAACTGGAACGAAGATAATGACGTTATAGAAAAAAACCTGTTTCATGGCCACCACCCGAAATTTAATTTACCAGGCCAATGCCCGGGGTAAATCAAAGGCTTCGTGATGCGAAAGCTGATTCACGCACTCAATATTACTTCTCATTCAGAGATGGACTAAAACTAATTTTTAAAAGGGCTGTTTGAGCAGTTTACCATCGAGCGGATGTCAAAAAAACTCCATTGGAACAGGAACTATTTATTCCATAAAGTTAGATCTTATTTTTAATTTTACTGATTTTTTTCTATGTCTTTGATTTATTCACTTAAATTTATAAACGTAGGTTGTAGGCACATGTCTCAATCAGCGGAGTCTGGCTACCAAGGAGTGTCGTGTCGTGTCCAAGATCCACTTCGGGTCGCTGCGGTGCAGTAGTAAGTAAGTAAGGTTGTAGGCATCTCATAAACTCCACAAGTACTTCAATTTTAGCATAATATGAAGTGCACATGTTGAAGTAACAAGCACCACTGGATACCACTCCGACGAGCTGTCCGTTATGTGTCACAGGTCCTCCAGAATCTCCCTGTCCTGGTCGCGTCACTCCATACGTACATATTAAATCTTCTCTGACATTACATTCTTTTATTGTAACTTGAGCCTGTTTTGGTGTATTCGGATATTCTCTCTCTGTCTGACCATATCCTGCTATGGTTACCACATCTTCTAATTTTACTCCCGACCTGCCCATTGGTATTGGTTGAACATATTGATCAAATATTATCCTGTTCTTAGTAATAAGTAATCCTACATCGACTGTTGAATCGTCATTTGAGATAAATTGCGTTCCACATGATTTGAAGTTTGGATGTGAATATTTAGTATTTCCATGGCCTATTTCTTTGTAAGGGTAACTCTTGGCTTTGAAGGATATCCACGGGTAACAAATGCAATGAGCGGCGGTAACAATCCAGTGTTCACCGATGATGGATCCACTACATCTGGTCATGTAGTTCTGGTCATTTTGAATATCTAAAAGCACCAAATGCTTTTGCTCCCCTGGTCGGCTATCTTCACCAAAAAATACTCTGGAATCAACGTCTGATAAGCTTTTCGCCGATACATTTCTAAAAGTAATTGAAACATACACTAATACCGATATAAATGGTAACAGGTTCATTGTTACCGATAAAAATATGTATCAACTGCGTACTTACTTGAAAGTATCGGTTCGAAATGTTGTCGTTTGATACTCGCACTAAACATTTATTTGAAAATAATACAACAGTTATTTCAAGTATTTGTGGAAACGTTAATTTATTACGTCTAACAAAGTGACTTATCATCTTTATGATAACATTGACGTTCGTACATAAACAGTTAATATGTCTCATCGATATGATTTATTGGGAATTGGTAAAATGTCTATAATGTATAAAACTATTTTTGGTGAACTAGAAAATAAAACAGTAGGTACCAAGAGTACAGGGGACAATAATGCAAGTATACCATTCACACAGTCCACACTGGAGTTGCTCTCGCAAGAACCATGACCATCGGAAGTTTGAGTCATTTCATCCTTGACTCTTATAGGTTTTCTATTTTTATGTACTACTAGCTGTGTCCTGCAACGCTTATGTAAAAATTCTGGATTAAAAATTACCATATGTCTTATTTTTCCATGAATATGGTAATTTTCATGTAGTATTCCAGGTCTTATTCTATGAATTATTGAATGTGGTTAGTTTAATGTGCTTTTCAGGTCTGAATGTGCTAATTTTTAGCCAATAATGGCTGAATATATATTAGGCTTATGCCTTGAGTGACTAACAATAACTTTCACATTAACAAACCTCAATAGTTTTCGAAGTGCATCAATTTAATTGTAAATTAACATTGAAATATGATATTAATACCGTTTAAAATGTATAAAAGAAAAAAGACCTTAAAGATAAATTTATCAATGAATATAATTGAATGATGAGGGTTCATAAGCCAATGTATTAGGAGACATGGATCCGAGAAGGAATGCTTGATTAGAACTATAATAAGGAGCGCTCGTAAAGAAATAAATGCCAATAAAAATTCCGATGCGTGCAAGTAAATGGAATAAAATGTCGGGTTTGACATTGAACGCGGCATAAAGTTCTAGGTCACATGTTAGTGGCAGAAACAGGGTGGATGCTTTATAAGGTTCCCAACTCCTTGGTAGACATTTTATTTATTTAAAATGAAATAGAAATAAATTCTGCCTAGTCTATCTTGACTTGATCTTGATGACTTTGGCCATGTCGTGCCAAAACACCAAATACAGGATTTTGCTACTCATCATCCAGGGCAAAATTCAAGGCATAAGGAGCGCAGGGTAAAGGCGCCACACCTGGAACCTGCGTGAGTCACGCGCGTGACTAATTCAGATGCAGTAGGTACCACCTATCTGTTTTGTGCAGCGGCATCAAAAGTAAAAATCGTCATGATGCTGTTCGATATCAGATATGAGAGGAAACACAAAGATTATTCAATTACGAAGCAAATAAAATAGCTCTGAACAAAAGGAATAGGAACAGGTGTGACAAATGGTATCCAATAAATAAACTTAATAACGTGACGAAACACCCAAATATTTCAACACGTGGTGGGAAAAGAGACATTTTCTGTTTACGCATCGCTTTATGGTTTTTACGAGGACTCGTAAAAGTATGGGGTTTTGCGAATCGTTAATAATATCAAAGTTGTGACTGTTGAGTGTTCTATAAAGTACTGTGGGTAAGGGTGTCGTTACGATTTTAATCTGAGGACATAAAATGTTTAATATGACGATTCTTGTTTACAAATGAATGTAATTTTTATGTTCAATACTGAAAATTATCGAACATTTTACATGTAACCCAAATTTTGATATAAAAAAAAAATCATGAATACACTACATTTTCTCTACAAATTGAAAAGTATACATGCGTGTTTGTAAAAACAACCTACACACATGTATGTATAAAAAATATTTAGAATAAAACAAGTAAGTCAGGGTTGGGTTGGCAGTGACTTAGGTAAGACTATATAAAAGTTACGCTTCTCATAAAACCAACATTAAAATCATAACATGCATCCCTCTTTGTTAAGGGCATACAATAAACTCGCGAGCCACTAAATATAAATAAATGTATATGACACAGTTAACATCATACCATCACACCAATCACCTCTGCATAGACGTATGTATGTGTACAGACACGACGATTATTTCTTCAAATCCATAAAACTCCATAAAATGTAAAAGCATTGCATGAACGACCCAATCTGCCAGGCACTCGATAACGCAGTTGGTTGTTTCATTCAATACTGTCAAACATATTATGACATACTTTAACGTACGTTTACGTAAAATAATTTAAATAATTTATTAAAGCATATCAAAATACGACTGATGTTTAAAAATTTAATAAGGACGTATATTACCCGTGGTCATTGTGCCTGGGATAAATCTAAGGTCATATCGGTAACCTTAGATTTATCCCAGGCACAATTACCAAATGTTTTTGTTTCTAGGAAGGTCCATCCCTCGAGGCCTGTGATGTCTCATTAGTTTCGAGAACGTTGTAAAAGTCAAAACAAGTGGGCAAATCCGACTAACAAGACCACAGGCTTGAGCTTTACTGTTTTATTCAAAAGTATATAAAGAAATTTCTTAAACGTTAAAAAGGCTGCCTCTATAAAAACAAGTACTTCATTAATTGGTAGCTAGGACTTGCATCTAAATCTGGTGTGTCTGTCGCAGTCGGATTGTATATACAATCCGCCGTATTTAATTACGGCTAGCCGTTTTACAAAACAGGGCCGTTTTGTAAAGCGGCGATACAACGATTAGCCGGATTGAATGCGGCTGAATGAAAATCCGCCGAAATGTATTCGGCACCATACGTTCTTCAACACAGCTAGCCGTAATGTAATATAGCAAATTATTTACCGCCACTTTGACAGTTTTTAGTTCCGATTTTTAACACTGACATAACAATAACGATGGCGTTTAACTCTGATGATAGGCTCGACCTTAACCCGTTAAAGTGTTTTGTTGTCACTTAGACTAGAAAACATAACGTGATACCTATGACATATACGCTTAAGCAACAATCTCTGCAACGCTCTATGACAGTACGTGACTTAGGAATACACCACGACTCTAAACTTATATTCGATGTCCATGTCGATAATATTGTCTCAAAAGCCTACAAAGCCCTAGGTTTCGTGTTAAGATGTTCATCATTATTCAAAAGTATCAAAACTATCAAAATTCTATATTGTACTTAGGTGCGAACTTACTTAGAATATGCCTCTCAGGTATGGAACCCTATCTACAATATCTATATCGATCGCATTGAAAGTATTCAAAAGAAATTTAGTTATCGGCTCAACATTAAGTATAGCTCCGATAACTATTTTGACCTTTACAAAAAGCATCATTTAGTTCCGTTAAAAGTTCGCAGAGACGTTGCTGATATCGTATATTTGTTGAAGATAGCTTCTGGTTCAGTGGACTCTCCTGATCTTCTGGCTAAATTGAATTTGAACGCACCTTCTAGAATTTTCAGATATAACCCTCTTATTCGTACACCGATAGTATCTACTAAATATCGGCGAAATTCGTATATGGTGCGTGCAGGCAACAATTTTAATAACAGGTTTAATACTTCTTTCTGTAATTTTAATATTGATACCCACTGTATTTGTTTTAAGTAGTGTGAAAAAAAAAAATGTTCAACTTCATTGTTACCTATTTAAGTAATATTTTTTTTATTTGTGAGGACCTATAATTGGCTTCTTTTGTTCTTAAGTGTTAAGCTATTGTTGCATAAATGGCTGTTGGTCTTCCTAATAAAAAAAAAAAACTTTATTAAAACCTCACGAAGTTTTCTATTTGTTTTAATGCAAGGATAGATGATTGTTACCACTTTAACATTTAATTATGATAGGTTACAGTTGGGTTTCGAAGTTCCAAACTCACAGCTATTAATGACAAACTTTCTGACGACGAAACGGCTAAATGTGATTGATTTGGTCATTAAAAGGGCGAAGGACCATTAGTATCTACTACGCTTAATTTGAGGTAATCAGCTAAAAGTATTTTCGAACATGTGTTTTTGTTTTCAAAACAAGATATGTACCTACTTACTTACACTATTAGGTACCTCAAAAGGTAAAAAAGGAAAGGTCATTTTATTTTCAAAAACTTGATGCTTTTGCTGAACAAAGAATTACACTCACTTGGGCTATCGTGTCAAAAACAAAATTGAAACTCAACGAAACGATTGCCGTGGGTAATTTGGCTTGAAAAGTTCAAAGTGTACACTTGGGTCAAGTAAATAGGTTACTGTGTGACGTCGGCGGTGACGGTGACGTCACAGCTTACGTTGGAGGCACACTCAGAGTGTGGGGGACTGTAATTCGACATACCGGTGGCTACTGGAGATAGACTAAATGACTTTTTACCATAATTTTTTTCTGTGTCTATGCTTTTTACATACTAAGTGTGCCTCGCGACTGTGCTCCCTTATAGCTTACCTCATGGATATGGCTTCATTATACAGAAATATTGTTTATTTCCAGAGAGAGCGTTCAAACAATCAAACTCTTCAGCTTTATAGATAGGTCGCTCTCTTTCTTCCTTTTCGAATGTTTTCCAAAATGATGTAGATTTTTCATTCCTTTCTCAGTTAAAGGCTGATGCGTAACTTGCACATTTTACACCCATGAGATTTCTAGCTCCTAACCCTAAATTTTTTGGATAAAAAAAGTAGTAGTAGTCGTAGTTGTTACAATTGTTTGAAATGTTATCTTTGGTTATTGTGTAGGTACCTTGTAGCAACCAGTTTGCGAACCAATAAATAAAAAAAAAGCAAGTAAGGCATTTTAGGCTTAACTCTATTTCAATAGATTTTGCATGAAAACTTAACAAACATTTATAAATTTTTACAAGACTAAGTATGACTACATCAAAAGTAAAATAAAGTATTTTAGCCACTTTGGAAAAGATTTTAAGCAGTGGGAAAAAAAAGGTACCTAATAACCAGTAATAATATGTATTCTAAGTAAGTAAATATATTCTACGCAGTAGGATAAAACAAATCGATCAACATTCAATCAGGGTAGTATGCAATCCAATAGTGAAATATTGGTTCATTTCTATCACATACGGGCCTGCCAAACACGAGTGTCAACACGGGTTATGGCGACAAGATAAACAGGTAAGCAAACATCAATCCATCAGATTCGCATGTGAATTGCGCGTCAAGCCTTGCATGTGACTATCGATGATGTTACGAATAGAGATGTAAAGAACTCGAGTCTTTTGAGTCCTAAATTTTAAGACTCGTTAAAACAAGATCCCCAGACTCGAGCACTTAAGTCTACATAAAGTCTCGAGCGCATTATGGCGCTCAAGTCTTGATTCGCGCTCGAGTCGTTTTACGCGACGAGTCGCACTCAAGTTCTTTACCATTTGGAGTTACAAATTTTATTCCCTGTTTATTTATACAGTAATAAATAAACAGGGAATAACATTTGTAACTTTTGTGAGATATAATAGTAATTTAGTTATTTTTGTAAAGTCTAGTATTCTTAGCTTTTGAAAATCCTACTAATATTATAAATGCGAAAGTTACGCCGTTTGCGGTCTTGATACGCTCAAGACTCGATACGCTCTTTTTAGACCTCGAGTTCTTTTTGAGACGTGAGCTTCTTTTTAAGACACGAGCTCTTTTTGAAATACGTGTTCTATTTTGGCGCTCGAGTCTTCGAGAAAGGACTGGAGCTCTGAGTTTTGTTAGTACACCGAGTCTTGTAAATTTGAGCCGAGTCTATCGAATTAAGACTCAAAGACTCGAGTTATTTACATCTCTAGTTACGAAGGATATTTTATTTTTAGCCGATTGCAAAATGGAGTATATAAGCACGGGTAAACATAAACACTTAGGTCTATATAGGCAGGTAGATAATAGGTTATCTTATATAAGTATATAAGATTCTGTATCTCTCTCAGCCGAAAGACGTCCACTGCTGGACAAAGGCCTCCCCCAAGGATTTCCATAACGACCGGTCCTGCGCTGCCCGCATCCATGCGCATCCCGCGACCTTCACCAGGTCGTCGGTCCACCGAGTGGGAGGCCTGCCAACACTACGTTTTCCGGTTCGTGGTCGCCACTCGAGAACTTTTCTTAATTTTCTTAATTTTTCTTAATTCTGTATAAATAAACCAAAAAATTGTATAGAGTTTCATTTAACGAGTCGTACATTAAGTGTAATTTCGGCTATGCAATTTTAAAACCTAGCAAGGGACAAATTTAAAAAAAAGTACCTATTTTTATTTTTAACACGTTTTTAGGGCTCCGTTGTCCGACAAGGAACCCTTATAAGATCGTTCAGTCCGTCCGTCCTAGTCTGTCACAGCAGAATATATTCTACGTTTATGGACTGATTTGCATGTAACTTGGTTCGAGGATACTTCACATATAGATCTCATTTTTTAAAATACAATAAATTTAAATTACCCTTTTTTAAGGGTATGTAAACATGTAAAGGGGGGGTGAATTATTTTTTTGAGTGCACCCTCTTGTGTGTGGTATCGTTGAAAAGGACTATGAAAATAAGGTAGGGTTTCCATACAACACTTTTTTATCAGCTTTACCATTTGCGAGATATAGCCCGGCAAAGTCGTTTACACGGTGCCCCCCCTGTAATTTCAAAAGTCTTGGACCTATAAACTTCAAATCACTCGTAAAGTAACAGGCGCGGACACTCTTATTTAAAATTATTTCGGATATCCTGTGATGAATACTTTTTAAATTATCAATAACATAAAAATATATACTTTTTTTCCAAAAGAACGCAAGAAATGCAAAACAGCGCGGTGCCAGAAATGACTACGGAACCCTACTTTATGCGTGGTCCGACACGCATTTGGCTGTTTTTTTTTAATTTGTCCCTTGTTAGGTTTTAAAATTGCATAGCCGATTTACACGTAATTTTTGTAGTAAAAATTCAAAAACTATATCAATATAATAACGTATTTCGTATTTGCTCTTACAAAAGTGTCAGTAGTAGTTTTTTCCTGTGTTGGTATTGAGTCATTGTGTGATTTGTATCGCCGCGGCAGACGGCCTACTTTCTCAGTTTACCTCTCAAACTGTCACTCCCAGACCTACTATTTATATCTATTTCACTTCATTTGTTTTCCTGTATCTATTTTCTTGCAGTAGGGGAAAAGGGCGACAGACCAGTGGTGTATTTTTGTTTACAATTAAAGCACGTTATATATGTCAATTAAAAGAAATGAAATCGAAAAATTATTAGTCTTGGAAAGACATAATAAAGCGTTGATCCTGAGTACTTTTTAGGGTTCCGTAGTCCGACAAGGAACCCTTATAAGATCGTTCAGTCCGTCCGTCCGTCCGTCCTAGTCTGTCACAGCAGAATATCTTCTACGTTTATGGACTGATTTGCATGTAACTTGGTTCGAAGATACTTCACATATAGATCTCATTTTAAAAAATACAAAAAATTTAAATTACCCCTTTTTAAGGGTACCTCCCCATGCATGTAAAGGGGGGGGGGTGTATTATTTTTTTGAGTGCATCCCCTTGTGTGGGGTATCGTTGATAAGGACTATGAAAATAAGGTAGGATTTCCATACAACACTTTTTTATCAGCTTTACCATTTGCGAGATATAGCCCGCCAAAATCGTTTACACGGTCCCCCCCCCCCTGTAATTTCTAAAGTCTTGGACCTATAAACTTCAAATCATTCACGTAAAGAAACAGGCGCGGAAACTCTTATTTAAAATTGTTTCGAGTATCCTGTGATGAATACTTTTGAAATTATAAATAAAATAAAAATATATACTTAAAAAAAAATACTACGGAACCCTACTTTATGCGTGATCCGACACGCACTTGGCCGGTTTTTTTTGTTAGATTTCATTATAGTTTAGCTACTGTTGTATATCAAAAAAAGAAAGAAATAAGTCAGATGCCGTTAAATAGTTAACACGTGAATAAATTGTTTGTTTTCTTTGATACGTACGTATCAAATAAATGTACAAACTCACTTTGGTATATAAGTATAACTTATTTATGATGCGCGAATGGGCGTAGAAGGTAACACTAATAAAATTACATGCAGCAGACTTCACAATTTAGAAGACAAAGAACTAAAGAGTACCTGAGTAGCTCTAGCGCACAATTTTCAGTAGAGAGAATCTAAATTCAAGGTAAAACGTGGTAAAACCATTACTGGTTAAGAGCTACCACAAACGAAAAATATATTCAAATATCCCCCGCTTCTTGTCAAATAAGATTATGTACTCATCACTCTTACCAAGAAATACGTCATAATTTCCTTATACTACTTCGAACCAGGAAAAGAGGCGGCCAATCTTATTTAACCGACATCGCTGGAATAATAAAGAGGTTCGAGGATTAATTTGAGAAAATAATGTCACTCGTGTCGCATAAATACAGAAGGATCTAAGAGGAAATTAAGCATCTGTATTGTAATTAATATTTAATGGAAAAAGTTTGTGATTAAGAATGTGAGGTGTTTTTTTATTATTTGATGGAATCGTTACAAATTAATTCTTAAGGGATTTGTAGTGTTGTGTCTGAAAGATATCTAGACTATCTTTGTTGTATATTAAAAATGGCAATGTAATTACCATTAGTCTCTGATTCTTTTTAGATAAGACTTGATTGTCTGTGGTTACTTGCAGTATTTTTATGTATGTACTTTGGTACCTACTTGAGTACTTGCCTATTGAGCCTCGGTAAAAAACATTAATTTTGTTTATATTTCTAAATAAAAACATCTTGAGTTGAGAATACCTACATTTTTATTAAATTCCTTCAATATTTATTCTGTAGGAAGACAGTAGTTTATCTAGTATCTCGAAATTCCCACATACAGAGAGACTGCAGAGTTTGTAAAATAATAGTACATTGTGATATAAGTGCGGTAAGTTGAAAATTACAGCCGAGGCGATATTGCTAGCCCGAGCCGTAGGCGAGGGCTACAAGAAAGGCAGAGGCTGTAATTTTCAAAGCGCACGTATGTCATACGACGTTTTATAACATATTTGCGATATTTAAATAAAACTCGGAAAACGACAATACCAAAGAAAAAGCGCGCGGTATAATTTTACTTGTTCACAAATTAGCGATGCGCGCGCATCAGCGCTTTTTTTAAGGCAAATGCACAAAAAACAGCCAGTATTACTAATAAAGTAAATTAATATTTTTGTGTTTTGTTACAGATAAATGGTTGTAATTTATTGACAAAATTAATTTAAAGAATTAAATTTTTATTTATTTTATCTCCTTAAGTTAATTTTATTCATAAAATGTTGACCACTTTTCTTACATAAAAACTCTTTGCTTAGATTTAAAAAAGTATCGTTCGTTTTTAGACGGAGCGTGCGTTTTACTTTACAATAATATATATTTTTTTTATTAAATATGTTATAAAAATATATATATACTAGCTTTCACCCGCAGCTTCGCCCGCGTGAATTTCCCACGGGAACTTTTTCCCGGGATGAAAAACTTCTAACTATGTGTATGCAAAATTTCAGGAAGATTGGTTCAGTACATGAAGCGTGAAGAGGTAACAAACAAACAAACTCACTTTCGCTTTTATAATATTAGTTAGAATTGTATCTGTGTGTAATGTGTTGATATTTGTATCTGATAGATAAATAAGTATTCCGACGAAAACTTCAAAATATTGTTCGTAGATTATTCGCTGGCATGAGCCGCGGACGTGAGTGTCAATTTGAACTAACAAAGAAATGCAATCAATGGACTCTGGTGCAGAACGTCGCTGCAATTTAACGCAGTTGCATTCGGCATTCACTGGCGTCCACTAAATAACTGGAAAATGAAGAGAAACTTTACAGCGGAAATATTGAGGGAAGCATAGTCCGTCACGCTTCGATAAAAATATGTTTTCTAGACAGTTCTTATTGTTATTTTAGATTATTCACTACTAGCGTTCGCTCTAGGCTTCGCCTGCGAATGAAATTTCCAATATCCTTTTTTTAGTGCTCGCCGATATTTGATTTTTTTGTTCAAAATTGAATTCATTTCGGCGGGTCTTTCGCGATGCCCTCTGCCACTCGAGATACAGGTTAATGCCTAGTTCGATGGTTGAGAGATGGACCCGCCTGAATGAAATGAAATGATGCGAATGCGACTGTACTATTTTAAGCCTTACTTAGATTGGGTCAAAAATAGTACATTGTTAACGAGTGGGTGAAAGTAACTTTTTTAAGTCCCAAAACGAGGGACTTAAAAAAGTCTTTCACCCGAGGTAAACACTGTGCTTTTCATTACGAATACAAGGAAAGTAAAAATAAAAACATGAATTCGCTAAAGAAATGATGAGTGAATTATACGGAAGCATAAACAAAACTCTAAACTTGAAAAAAAAATGATCGGATTACGGCTTTAGCTTCCAGCATATTTTTTTTCTGTGGCCGACCAACTATTTAGCTATTAGATTCTTTTCATTTGGTTCCATCATTGCAAAAATAATAAAAAATCTTTATTATAAAAAAAATAAAAAAAAAATATATTCTTTAACTTCATGTTATTTCAATTTTACATAATATGTTGAATGGCTGTATAGGAAGTTGGAATATGGTTCAATAGAATGACGTGAAAATAGAACTAAGTAGTTTTTTTTAAATAATTTGACAGCTGTCAGTTGAAAACGATTCTCTCTAGGGCTGAAAAGTATAACTTTCTCCACGCACCTCAGGCAACTTCAGACTTACTTTCAGATTATGAGTAATGAAAAAACTTTTTCATTTCATGGCGTAGGTACTTCATGATCAGAGCGACAAATATTTTCATAAACAACATAGCAGATGGCATTTCTATTAGCATAATATTCAAAACTCTGGTCACAATTGATTGTCCTCTGTCTCCACATTCAATTCAATTAAATCCATACAAATACGAGCTAGTTACGAAAGCTTTAGTGTGGTAGACATCTATTTGTTTCCAATTTCACCCGAGCTACGATTACCAAAGGAAATAAAACTTAATTGCTGATTCGCTTAGAGCAAAATGGGATCAGATAAAACGTAATTTGGATTTTTGTCTAAATTTCGTTGTTATGATATCAAAAGCAGCTATCCATAGAATGATTAAAATATTACTTATTAAAATCAAATTATTTTTTTCATTTTCTTCTAATTATGTAATTACGCTTTACAGAAGTAATGGAATTGCAAAGGGCCGTATTTTCCTTGGTACTAGAACATTCTTTGACTCTCAACATCAAAGTCAAGGATTCGTTTGCTGAGAAAAAGCGTAGTCAAAGGGCCCTTGACCTTCCAAGTTCCAAACAAGATAGACGTCTCTCTATGATCTCTCTATGTTAATAAGTACTTATTTCGGTAATTACTTTTTAATATTTAAGCCCATCATATTTAAATTAAAGCGCTATAAGTTGGACCTATGTTTATGTCTAGATAGGTAGAGATTGTCTAAACTGAAATGATGCGCCCCACTACTTTTTTTTCCATATATGAAATTTGCTTGTGTACGTTAATGCGGAGGTCGGCGCGTCATTTCAGCTTAGAAAATGTCTACTAGATATTGTAAATGTGAAAATGTGTTTGACTTTCTCGATGTGTATTTTTCACCAAAACATACACATTTATACAGTTACACCAATAATATTTACCTCATAGAGCTATGTACGTCTTGTATTTACCTATAGTTTATTAACTGCAAATTTGAGTAGGTTGACTGTACAAGTGTACATTATGAAGTCCCTAAGTTATAGTCAAAATGTCCAATTTACATATCAAATGTCGGTACGCTGAACTGCCAAACTTAGATTGACTCGGCCGCTGCAGGCGAAACCCATTATAGGCCATCAGTCTCAAGAATATCCTGGAAACCGACAGCCAATCAGCGTCGTTTATATATGGATCTTCAAATAATGCCTGTGCTAGGAAATTTTGCTCTCCCAAAACAATAAATTATTTTAATAATACAATAAATTAATTCGTTACGTTCATTTATTGTATTACCTATTTAAAGAATTTTATTGTTGCGGAAATAAATTAATTAATTAAATTCAATTATTGTATTAAAGAATTTTATTGTTGCGGAAGAGCGGAATTTCCTGCACAGGAATTATTTGCCTAAAAAGAAATTTCAAACTCGATTAAAAGGTGAAAGATAGCAATGAGTTGAGGAAATGGGGAAAGGTTTTGCCCAGCAGTGGACATATAAAGAAAAAAATCTACGAATAACTTTTTCTAACAAAAATATTGGGACACACGCCCAATTAAGAAACAAACTGCTATACGAGTCTAATAACGTTTAAAACTAGGTAACGTATATTTAAAATGTATGATAAGTGTAGTTTTCCACATATAAATTAATAAATTACTTAATTAATTTTGTTGTCTACTTTGGAAGAATATTCCTGAAAATAGAACTTTCAATTTAAATTGGGTATTCGGAGCGGATGTTTTGGCTAAATTTCCTACAAAATGGACACATTGGGCTTAACATGACAACGGAACTTTGGGGTCGCGGCCAATCGGACCCGCATATATTACGACCGACCAGCCAGCCCCAAACATTACAACTTGTCCCCAACTTTCAAATAGGTTACAATTTTTGCATTTAACTTTTCTATTGACTGAAAGAAAATGAATTGAAGATAAGCTATCGTTTTTTTTACAATTTGAATTGTATGCTTTCTTTGTTGCAATAGTATATTCTTCTACTATTTACTATATATATTCTTTGCTGTGCAAATAAATATGTGTAACTATTTGATTAAAAAAAATATATTTTAATAGGATCTTCAAAATTCTCTTGCACCAAATCAAATATCTGAACAATTTGTCAGTTCAATCGAGAAAGAATTTGCTGTCAAGAAAATAAATGGCTTAAACCGGGGATTGCTAATTTAACCCGGGCAGTGCTAAGATTTACCGACTTGACCCGAATTCTGGGTTCAATAAAAATGGGCGCTTTGGCATTTAAGGTATCTGTTAAAATTGAGATTTGCAATTACTACGGTTCACACTTTACACTTTTACTATACGGTCACTTTAACTATGAGGTCATAGCGTATTATTATTTGTTATATTAGTTAATTTATACTGAAAATATTTCTTATTTAGGTTCCGCAAATACTTAACTGCCTAGTAACTTTTGATTTTATGATTTAGCTCTTAAATTGAATTATTAGTACTTGGAAGTTTCGCAGTATCAAATTGAAATATTACTTTCTGAGAACAATCGCTAAATTTCTCTAACTATTTGAATAATAAATCTGAACTATGGTAAATGGGAATTGTTCTCAGAATAAATTTCTTTTGGATTTCATATTGAAATTCAAATTCAAATCATATTCAGAAATAAGACCTTTACAGGCTCTTTTTTACGTCAACTTTTAAAAAGAATATATTGTAAATCCTCAAAGCTACTAAAATAGCATTTCGGAACGAGACCACTGCTGAGAAGTAATGCCGAAAAAACTCATTATAGGAACAGCACAATTCGAACTTATCCGAACTATTTATTTGCTTGTTCGCTTTCATGCTTTATGTACATTCTATCTACTCAATAATATGCCCAGCAGTGAGCTTATGTGGATATTTTTTTATTGAGGAGGATATTATTATTTTTTATTTATTTATAAACATAATAACATTAATACAGTTTTATATAATGCTTATATATAAGCATTATATAAAATTATTATGTAATACTGAAAAACAATAAAACATACATATGTGGTACCTATCTATCTATCATCAATCAATTATATAAAATTCTTTCGTTGCTGACTGAGTGACTGACAGACAACACACAGCCAAAACTCCTAGGTGTAGGAAACTGAAATTTGGCATGTAGGTTCCTTAGGGAGTGTAGAGGGCACTAAGAGAGGACTTTCAGAAATTCTCACGGGGATAAAGTCTCGGGTCAATGCTAGTTAAAAATATTCCGTATCCGTGAGATACATGGAAATCCGTAAGCAAAATCTGACGACGAACATAAACTACGCTATGGCTTCGTATTGGAGGAAGCAGTTAAGATCCATAACCTATTTTATTATCATTCTATACCTTTGTACTCTATACAATTAACTTGAAATATCTTGGGAATATCAGATCAATGAACCTTTAGTCTTGAGTATGGTTCTATGTGGAAACCATAGCCAATAAAATCCATTACGACAAAGCTGTATTCTTATAATAAATTGTGCACATTTGTTTGTTTGTTTATCTGTGTAACGACGTCGGTAAGTCTGATAGGGAAAGAGATTTAAGAGATTTATCAATGCGAACTTACGTACACCGTAAAATGTTACGACACGTAGAACGAAACGCAATTGGTATAAGGATCATTTTTACCGGATCTATTATTTTCAATGCGTTAAATACTTTGATGATATTATCTAAGATCTGTATTTCATGCAAATAAATAAATTATGATACTGATTGATTGAAAAGTCAGAGGATTCAAGTAAATAAGAACATGTACTTATGTATACCGGAGAGCATGTATGAAGAGAGTGATGAGTGTAGAGGAAGCAAGAGAGATCTGTAAAGATCGTAGCAAGTGGAAATCGCTAGTCTCTGCCTACCCCCACGGGAAAAAGGCGTGATAATATGTATGTATGTACTTATGTAAGTTACTTTCAAGATTTATTTTGCTTGTGTGGCCAATCATAATAAACAAAGTACATTCAAATTTATTCTATAAAAACAAAAAATAAATTATACAAAGTAATGCAATATTAAAAGCACCTATCTAAATTCAATTATTACTTGGATTGAGGAATCTACAAAGTTGGAATTTAACGAGAAAACTTGAGGTCGGTAAAAACTTAAACGACTTTGGGAGGCGCGTCAAAGAAGAGCTGTATATTTAGGCGATGAATGCGAATTCTTGAGTTTTGGCTAAGTATTTAGAGACATTAAACTCCTTTAGAACAAATTTTTCATAAAAAAATGTGCGTTATCGAACCAAGTCTAAAGAAAATGAAGAAATATTTTAATCTCTGTGTATTTAATTTTTATTTAAGTATTAATTGCAAAGACCAAACGGAAATATGTAATTTTTTTTATTTATTGAAAAAGATATTGATTTGATAGGTAAGTACAATATTTACGAAGGAGGTTCGGGTATTCAAATTAACCTAGATAAAAAACTATATAGTTAAACAAAAATACTCTCAACACGAGAGCGTTAGTGGATTATATTTGTACAATATTCTATTTAGAAGTCCTTGCAGGAAATACGGTGTATTTCCTATTTTTTTCAAAGTTTTGGGAGCGAGCAAGTTTAGGAACTATGCTACAATAGACAGACACACTACGTGTTTCGAACTACGTGTTGAAAAGATCTTTCACATCATATTGGCATGATACTGCTAACATTCTCACCACGGATCCGTTCTGAAGTCAGCTCAGTAAAGCCGGCCGCACACGTCAGTTTTTTTCCGTAAGGAATTTTCAGATACGGGTACCCGAATGCATGCTTTTCATACAAAATGTTCGAATTTCATTTTCCGCTCTGAAAACAAAACGGTCGTATGCCCACTCGAACATTTTGTATGAAAAGCATGCATTCGGGATCTGATATTTCCGTGGTGCGGAAAATACTGACGTATGCAGCCGGCTTAAAGATAATGTATATGTCACATGTTGGGAATTATAATGGGTTCGTCAGAGGCTGGCTCATAGCTTGTAGAAATTGCTTTTAACCACCGACTAAAAATGAGGGGTGTCTTAAGTTAAAAATGAAGGAACAGATTTGACTGCAGTTTTTTTTCTACATCGAAAGCCTGCATGATATGTTACTGAAAAATCTTAGCCGTTTGATTAATTTATATATAACTATTTTACAGCGATATGCTAACCGCAAACATTGCCGAAAACTTATTAATATAATATTAACTCCACGAACGCTTCAAAGGACCGGCTTCCCATAGGCCTGTGGCTTACAAACGTATATGAATAATAGAAATAATACACTACATTACAAAGTATATGGTCAATATAATCATCGTTCCTCTCCTCATCTGAGATTCTTAGCTCAAGTCGTAAAACTGAGTCATTGGGGAGTCACAGCGCTGCATAAACCGCAAACGGCGTAAAATAGTATTTGGAGTGTTTTATATTACATCAATAAAGCTACTATCGTCCGGCGGCTTATGTAATCTGCACACGTTGTCCTAGGTGAGCGTCAAAAGCAGCACACGGCGCAACGCGATGGGTAAATATTAAAATCTATGTACTTGTGGAACGTATTGTCGCGTGTAATATTGCCTTGTAGCACAGCATCGATTTAAGTATGTCGAAACGATTTAAGTAAACTAAATAGTGTATTCTTTGATGTAAAAAAATTTCGAACGTCAATACCATTTCGGAATAGTAAAGAGTAGCAAGAAATACATGCCATTCCGTTATTAAATTTTTTTCATATAGTAGTTTTTATACCACTGGTTCGCCTGTGTCCTCTGCCTACTTACGAAGATTGTCTCTGAGCTTGAAAGTCTACGTCTTTCAACGGGGGGAGATTATGTTCAAGCGCCTGAACGAAATTAAGAGCAACGTAGTTCAGCGTTATTAATATTGCTTTGTAATACCGTCAGAATTGTTTATACGCGGTAGTTTTATAAAAAATCACTTTTGCTTGTCACTACTACTGTGAATATCTTTTTTACCAAATTATACACGTCTTCAAGAATTTTGAGTTTTTTATTGAAGAAATTCCATTCTTGTGCCAAAACAATGTCTTTTAGTAAAATAAGAAAGTTAAAGATATTTTTTTTTATTAAACGCACTAGTAATGGATTGTATTAATTTATTTTATAATTTAAATAAATTATAATGTTTTTAATTACCTACTTAAGTTATAGCTTTCCTGAAAATTCTATTAGAATCCGGAACTCTTAATCAACTATGTAAGAATATTCTCTATATTCCATAATGTAAATACCTATTTATATTCCGGCAGTTTTCTAATAGCACACTCAAAAAAACTCGCCGCACAAAAATAAACCAAAGTGAGTTATTTGGAAATAAAAACATCAAATAACAGAAACACAGCGTTCTATGATCATAAACGTCAGAAACCTTTTAACTTGGTCTTAATATCGCCATCACACACACACACTAGTGCGTACCAGTTAACCCTCCCGTTGACCTGCTAACAGTAAGGGCAACTATAGGAAAACTTTTACCGGTCTTTTGTAATGTAACGTTGTTAGGGTTACGCTTTGCTTAATTGGAGATAGGTTAAATTAATGTAATTAGGCTCCAAAAGTAATGATTTCTCAGGTGCTATGAAATCATTTAGATTTTGATCCTTAAATATTTTTATATTCACTAGTTATTTTTGTTCCAAATGAGAGCTTTTTCGAAAAGTATTTTCAGTGTTCTTAGGGGTTCGTTCAGCGTGCGGGCGATGTCGCGCGACTTCCGTTGTACCGACTCGCGGCGACACGATTGACAGTATGTAACTAAATGGCGCTGTGCAGCGTGCCCGCGACTTGTTTCGCGCGACAACGCGTCTAAAAAACAATCTTAATTTTTTTTCATATAGTAGTTTTTATATAAAAACTACTATATGAAAAAAAATTAATAACGGTTAAATGTTATGAAATAAATGAAACAAATGTTACTCAAGACTCAAGACCTGATAGTACACATATATTTTTTTCAGATTTTTCTGGCTAACCACAGCTCAGCATTACAAAATCACTATTTCAAAGGCTATGGCAATTTAAGCGCCTTAAAACGAATTTGTATCAGCGTTGCATTCTCTACCTACTTCATGAAAGTAGGTAATTTTGAGATTGTTTTTTAGACGCGTTGTCGCGCGAAACAAGTCGCGGGCACGCTGCACAGCGCCATTTAGTTACATACTGTCAATCGTGTCGCCGCGAGTCGGTACAACGGAAGTCGCGCGACATCGCCCGCACGCTGAACGAACCCCTAAGAACACTGAAAATACTTTTCGAAAAAGCTCTCATTTGGAACAAAAATAACTAGTGAATATAAAAATATTTAAGGATCAAAATCTAAATGATTTCATAGCATCTGAGAAATCATTACTTTTGGAGCCTAATTACATTAATTTAACCTATCTCCAATTAAGCAAAGCGTAACCCTAACAACGTTACATTACAAAAGACCGGTAAAAGTTTTCCTATAGTTGCCCTTACTGTTAGCAGGTCAACGGGAGGGTTAACTGGTACGCACTAGTGTGTGTGTGTGATGGCGATATTAAGACCAAGTTAAAAGGTTTCTGACGTTTATGATCATAGAACGCTGTGTTTCTGTTATTTGATGTTTTTATTTCCAAATAACTCACTTTGGTTTATTTTTGTGCGGCGAGTTTTTTTGAGTGTGCTATTAGAAAACTGCCGGAATATAAATAGGTATTTACATTATGGAATATAGAGAATATTCTTACATAGTTGATTAAGAGTTCCGGATTCTAATAGAATTTTCAGGAAAGCTATAACTTAAGTAGGTAATTAAAAACATTATAATTTATTTAAATTATAAAATAAATTAATACAATCCATTACTAGTGCGTTTAATAAAAAAAAATATCTTTAACTTTCTTATTTTACTAAAAGACATTGTTTTGGCACAAGAATGGAATTTCTTCAATAAAAAACTCAAAATTCTTGAAGACGTGTATAATTTGGTAAAAAAGATATTCACAGTAGTAGTGACAAGCAAAAGTGATTTTTTATAAAACTACCGCGTATAAACAATTCTGACGGTATTACGAAGCAATATTAATAACGCTGAACTACGTTGCTCTTAATTTCGTTCAGGCGCTTGAACATAATCTCCCCCCGTTGAAAGACGTAGACTTTCAAGCTCAGAGACAATCTTCGTAAGTAGGCAGAGGACACAGGCGAACCAGTGGACGACGAAGGCAGCCACGCGTTGTATCGACATCTGCAACGCGGGATACACCATCTCGACCAGGAAACAACCGTAGAACTCGACCCATGCGCCAATTTAGAGGAAGCACATTGTCTTCTTGTAAGAGAACTAGATCTCCAACATTCAGCGTTGACTTATCAGTCTTCCATTTAATGCGCTGTTGCAATTCGGATATATATTCATTTTGCCATCTTTTCCAAAAGTGCTGGCGAATTTTTTCTATACGTGCGTATCGTTGAAGATTATTCTCTTTGTGATTCTCCAAATTTGGAGCTGGCAGAGCGTTAAGTGGTCTCCCAATAATAAAGTGCCCTGGGGACAAGGAGTGGAAATCTTTAGGAGAGGATGACATGGGGCATAAGGGACGGCTATTTAAAATTGCCTCCACTTGTGCGAAGAGAGTAGAGAGTTCTTCATAGGTTAAATGGGAATTTCCCATGACGCGTTTTATATGGTGTTTGGCGGACTTCACGCCGGCCTCCCAGATACCACCGAAGTGGGGAGCGTAGGCGGGTATAAAATTAAATTTTATTCCTTCCGTAGAAGCAAACTCAGATAGGGATTCATTATTGTTCTTTAGAAAACTACCGATATCTTTCGCAGCTGCTACAAAGTTTCGACCGTTATCTGAATATATCTCGCTTGGTTTTCCGCGACGAGCAACGAATCGACGAAGTGTCATTATAAAAGCTTCTTTGGTTAGATCACTAACGGCTTCTAAATGAACGCATTTGAAACGCAGACAAATAAATAAACATAAATAACATTTGAGCAATGTAGCACCGCGACCTTTACGATTTAGTATTAGGAAAGGACCAGCATAGTCAACTCCCACAGATTTAAACGGAAAATCGACAGAGATCCGATTAGGTGGTAAATTGCCCATTTTAGGATTTAACGTTTGGCCGCGAATACGTGCACAAATAACACATTTACTTACTACACGCCTTGCAAGCTTCCTTCCGTTTAGGGGCCACACAATATCCCTAACGGCTGATAAAGTCAGCTGAGGACCAGAGTGTAGATTGCGCACATGTTCACGTTCAAAGTAAAGTTTCGTCACATGATGAGCAGAATCAAGAAGAATAGGATGTTTCTTCTCAAATGAATAATTAGATAAATCTAATCTCCCACCCACTCTTATCAATTTTGTCGTCTCTTCAAAAAATGGTGATAAACTCAGTATTTTAGATTTTGGTCCTAATGGTTTGTTTTGTTCAAGCCTTTTGTAGTCAATAGTAAAACTTTGTTTTTGTGTAACACGACAAATAAAATTGAAGGAGCCGTTTAGTTCGTCAACATTTAAAATACCTGTGAGTCTAGTGTTTTTATTTTTGGGATTTGCATTGTGTAGAAAACGTAAAATATATGCGAAGATGCGTTGCAATCGATTGAATTTTGAAAATTTGGTAAAATCGAAATCAGATTCAGGTATAGTAACAGTATTTATTTTTACCTCCGGTAAATCAGTAACACCATCAACCTTGCATATTGGTCAATGTGATTCGTCATCGCGGAGATACGAAGGACCTTCCCACCAAAATAAATTTTTAATAATTTGGCTTGCATTAATACCCCTAGAAATCAGGTCTGCTGGATTAGCTTTTGTAGGTACATAGCGCCATGATTGTGGATTAGTGAGCTCCAAAATTTCAACTATCCTGTTTGCAACAAAAGTTTTTAGATTTCTGGGATCATTTTTGATCCAACAAAGCACAATTTTAGAGTCACACCAATATATCACACGTGTGGGGGTGTATCTGATAGACTCACAAACAGATTTACATAACCTGGCCGAAATTAAAGCCGCGCAAAGCTCTAGACGAGGTATTGTAGTCGGTTTTAGGGGGGCAACTTTAGACTTTGCACACAATAATTGGATTGTCACTTCATTTTGCGCATTGATTGACCTGGTATAAATGCAGGCGCCGTACGCACACTGCGATGCATCGCTAAATGCATGCAACTCTATGACTTTTGAATCATCGCCTAAGACTCTGCGGGGAATTTGAAGATCGGTAAGTAAAGGTAAGTTTTCAGAGATTTCTAACCAATTTTGTTTTATATCATTAGGCACAACGTCATCCCAGTCAATCCCTTTTAGCCAAAGTTTTTGTAAAATAATTTTTGGTTGTATTATACAGGGACTTAATAAGCCCAATGGGTCAAAAATGCGAAACGAGTGGGACATGATTGACCTTTTAGTAATTTTACCATTTTCAACAGGAATTTTTACAGGAAAGTGAAGTTTATCGTTGGATGGATCCCAGCCCAACCCGAGAGTACTCGACGACTCGCTAATGGTAAGTTTTTCTTTAGTATTAATATCTGTATGTTGAAAAAGTGACGTTAAATTAGTTTTATATTTTCTTAACGGAAAACAGGCAGAGTTTAGAGCATTAGAAACAGAATTTTGTATGTATTTCATTTGTATTTCGTCATCAAATCCGGTTATTAAATCATCTACATAGAAGTCGTTCTGAATGATGGTTTTAATAAATTGATCCTCGCATTCCTCTCCCACCTGCCATAAACATCTAGTACTAAGATAACTCGCACTTGCGGTGCCGTAAGTGACGGTATCTAATCGTAACGTTCTGATAGGCTGAGACTCATCTTCTCTCCAAAGGATCAATTGCAAATTGCAGTCATTTTTATCAACTTTAACTTGTCTGTACATTTTAGCTATGTCTCCAGTCAAGATAAATTTGTACTGCCTTGCTCTGATTAGAATTGAGAAAAGAGAGTCTTGCATGTTTGGGCCTACCATTAAGATATCATTGACAGAATAGCCGGAAGTTGTGGAGCGGAGCCGTCGAACACTACTCGAATTTTCGTGGATTCACTTTCTTCCTTAAATACCGCATGATGGCAAAGAAAATATGATGGACATGGAATAGCTACAGGCGACTCCGAGAGATGCCCTAATTCCTTGTATTCACGTATGAATTCCAAATATTGTGATTTTAGATCTGGATTTTTTCGGAATCGTTTTTCGAGATTTAATAAACGTTTTTTTGCTAATGTATAAGAGTCCCCAAGGCAGTCAGGTGAGTCCTTTAGGGATAACCGCACACAAAACCGACCTGAAGATAACCTAGTCATGTTACTTAAAAAATGTTTTTCGCATTCAATGTCATTTAGGCCTTGAAGCTTCTTTTGAGGAAGCTCTTCAAGCTCCCAAAATTTAATGACTATGTGATCAATATTTGGAGTTGAAAGAATTGCATGATTGCATTGAATTTTGTTATTTGTGTTTTTTGTGCTAATAGGACCACCTATGATCCAACCGAATTTAGAGCTGTGCAATTTAGGATTATTGGGACCCAAGGAGATTTGTTCGTTGCCAAGGATGTCCCAAAAAAGGTCCGCACCACGGTGCAGGATCGTTGAATTTAGGATCCGCTAGTTTTAGGTATTCTGGTATTTTCAGATTTTGTATGTCAATCGAAGACTTTGGCAGGTCTCCAGTGAGATCATCAAGAATGTAACATGATAAAGAAATACTGTATGTATTTTGCATGGATTTTAGTAAAACAATGCAACTTTCTACTACTTGATTAGTACAGCTGTTACCTATACCTATTATATTTATGGCATCAATTGAAGTACACTTAAAATTAAGTTTTTGTTGCAGAGATTTTGATATAAGTGTAGTTTGACTACCACTATCTAGAACAGCACGAATAATCTCTGTTCGGTTATTCAACGGATTGCAGATTTCTATCATTACTGTTGACAGCAGAACTTGACTAATTTGGTGTGTAAAGGCAACAACTGAACCGTTATTTTCCTTTTTAGGCTCATGGAGAAGTGTGTTATGCCTCTCTGTGCAGAGACGACAAGGACCCATACGACAGTCCTTTACAGGGTGTCCCTGTCTCAAGCAATTTTGGCATAGCTTATATTTAGTGACAAATGACAATTTTTCTGGTATGGATTTAGATTTGAAAGTTGTACAATCGTATATTTTGTGATTTCCGTTGCAAATTATACAAAGATAATTACTAGGTGAATTTTGAGTGTTAGTAGATACGAATGAGTTGACATTTTGGGAACGATTTAAATTATTATTATTTATATTGTTATTTTTGTTTTGATTTGTTTGGTATTGTGTGTTTGAACGGGGAGGTTGTTTATTAAAATTATTATTATTGTTATTTCCAGATTTGTTGCGATTGAGTGTGTCCAGAACGTCAGCACGGTCTATCAAAAATTTATTAAACTGTTCCAAAGTAGGAACGTCCTGTAAAGTGTTTCGATACTCTTCCCATTTAAGAAGAGTTCGGCTGTCTAATTTGGACGATGACATATGTATAATTAACAAATCCCAGTGATCAGTAGGCTGATCAAGACTGGATAATGCCCGCAAGTTCTTAGTCACGTGATCAACAAGGAACCGCAGTGATTTCTCTGACTCGCGCGTTATCGGTTGGATATTGAACAAAGAGTCTAAGTGATGGTTGATAAGAGTTCTTTTGTTGTCATATCTTTCGCATAATATGGACCAAGCCTTTTTATAATTCACGCTTGAAACTTCTAGATTTGATATAACGCGTGCCGCATCGCCTTCTAGGTATGACAACAAATAATGAAATTTGTGAACGTCAGAAATGCGTTCATTTTTATGAACTAAGTTCGAGAACGTATCACGGAACTCCAGCCATTGAAAATGTGAACCGTTAAATTTAGAAATTTGTATTTGAGGTAATTTAAACCCTATATTTTGATGATCGCAGACCGCATTGGAAGTGGATTTTCGGCGCTTTTCATCACTGCCAATTAAGGTTTTTGCCCTTGCTATGTTAGTGATAATCTCATTTTCAATGCGCTCGCGTTCCTCAAGTTTAAGAAATGAAAAGACTCCTCATCGGCATCATCCTTAAGAAGGTCCAAAATAATAAAATGGGAGTCATGAAATAAAAACGATTGCTGATAGTTTTCATGACTCCCATTTTATTATTTTGGACCTTCTTAAGGATGATGCCGATGAGGAGGACGATGAACTTCAGGATCGATTTGACGAATTGTATTTTCAAGTGTTGGCAATTCAACGAAAATTTGAACAACGTTCATCTCAACAAGCTGACACTTCGAAACATAATTCATTGACCGGTTCGCACAGTGGAAATATGCGGTTACCAAAAATTTCGTTGCCAACTTTTTCCGGTGCTATCAAGGAATGGCCTGAGTTCATTGCAACTTATAACGCGTTGATACATGATTCTACCTCCTTATGTAATATTGAGAAATTTCACTATCTCGTGTCAGTTTTAAGTGGTGATGCTTTATCGTTCATTAGAACTTTTCCTGTTGCAAGTGAACATTATTTAAGTGCGTACGAGGCTCTCAAGTCCCGTTATGAAGATAAACGCGAATTAGCGTTTACGTGCTGGCGTGATATCTTGGACGTTAGTTTAAAGACTTCGAACGCTCAAGATTTTCGACGCGCCTTAGACACGATCGATGAGAACTTAACAATTTTAAAAACTTTAAAATTACCTACCGATAAATGGGATTTTGTTCTTTGTTATAATGTTCTGGCCAAACTCGATACCAAATTAAGACGCGAGTTTGAGGAAAAACATACCGATATTGAGCTTCCACAGTATAACCATTTAAGGGCATTCTTACACTCTAAAGGTGAAGCATTAATTCGCGACACGCACTTTTCGAATGTTACCAATAAAACCGCTAACGTTTCAAAGGACACACCGGGAACTTCACAGAAGTTCAAGCGACATAACGTCACGCATTCGCTTGTCGCTCCCACCGTCACTACTCATAAAAATGTTGGTGATAAACAACAAGCGAAACCTGCTCACAATTCGAGCACTCCGATTCGTAAATGTGCCTACTGTCGCAATGAACATCACATCTCGGCCTGTAATGATTTTTTGGCAAAATCAATAGATGAGCGCATGGCTGTGGCCACTGAAAAGAAATGGTGCTACAATTGTCTTAACGCATCCCATTCAGTGCGAGAGTGCACATCAATGTTTTCATGTCGACAATGTAGACGTAAACACCACACTTTGCTACATAAGGAGTCGGCGGCAAGCTCGGCGACCTTAGTGGCTAAGGATTCGTTGACTCAGTCTGATCCAACCGTAACCACAACCGTGTTACTGGCAACAGCTCTAGTCCAGATTCGTGATGCTTCTGGTGAATTTCATACATTTCGCGCGTTATTTGACACCGGCAGTCAAAACAATTTTCTCACGGCTCACGCCGCTCAACGATTAAATCTAAAACCTATAACTGGTAATATCAACGTTTATGGGTTAGGGGGCAGCCCTGCCTCAGTCAGTGGCTTTGTTACATGCGACATTGGCACCAACTGTAACGTAAAGTTTCGTCTGGGAATGCTCGTCATACCGAGCATTTGCGGAGATCAACCGATAGCAAGGCTAAATACGAAAGGATGGGAGGAGGTCAAAACACTACCGCTAGCTGATCCTGGTTTTGACATCCCTGGTCCAATCGACGTCTTGTTAGGTGCCGACGTCTTTGCTGAGTCACTTCTCGAACAACGTCTGAAGGGTAACGCCTCTCAACCGCGAGCTTTCAACTCAGTCTTCGGCTGGCTTCTTCTTGGGAAGTCCAGACTCGCATCGTCCAGTCTACTAGGAGTAGCCCCTTCTACCGTAGACGATAGTTTAAACAAAATTGTTCAACGTTTCTGGGAAATCGATAACGTTCCACAATCTTCCCGATTGACCCCAGAAGAGCAACGCTGTGAAAATAGTTTTCTCAGTAATCACTACCGTGACGAGACAGGTAGATATGTAGTTTGTCTCCCCTTCAAAAACGACGAGGAGCCAGTCTTTGAAGGTTCTCGAGAGATAGCCTTACGACGCTTTCATGCCATTGAAAGGCGTCTGTATCGCGATCACAATTTATACCAACAATACGTGGAGTTCATGACTGACTACATCGACAGTGGTCACATGACTCTGGTACCTGCCAAGCAAATGGGTCAAGGCAAGTATTATATACCGCACCATTGTGTGCTACGTCCCGACAGCGCTACAACGAAGCTTCGCGTTGTATTCGACGCCTCGGCTAAAGATGCAACTTCCAAATCGCTAAACGACTCGCTGCTGACGGGACCGAAGCTACAATCAAATATCGTAGAGATCCTTCTTCATTTCCGTGAGCACGCAATTGTCTTCATGGCAGACGTGCGCCAAATGTACCGTCAAATCAACCTAGCTCCTCAACATCGTGATTATCAACGTATTCTCTGGCGAGCTCACCCAGATGAGCCTCTTCAAGAGTACGTATTAAATACCGTAACGTACGGAGTGTCTTCCGCTCCATTCCTGGCGTGCCGCTCTATTCAGCAACTGGCCAACGATGAGGGTCACAAGTACCCAAAGGCCAAAACCGTTTTAACTTCCGACATATACGTTGATGACGTCATATCCGGAAGCTCATCGCTGAAGGACGCCAGAGAAATCAAAACTCAACTCATCGCTCTTTTCGGTCTTGGCTCGTTTGAGCTCCGAAAGTGGGTGAGTAACCGACCCGAGCTACTTAGCGATCTTCCCGCGGAGGCGTGTCTTTCAGAAGCAATCACTTTTACCGAAACTGAAGACACAACTATCAAGGTTCTGGGCCTTAAGTGGGAGCCTGCTTCGGATTCGTTCGTCTTTACCGTAAATCCATCTAATCAACCGTGCACCAAGCGAACGATTCTGAGTGAGGTTGCCAGAATTTTCGATCCTCTGGGTTTTCTATCTCCTTTAACAATTCAAGCTAAATGCTTTATTCAAAAGCTTTGGATTCTAGGGTCTTTCATGGGACGATAAGCCCCCACCGGAAATTATCTCTCTATGGGAAAAGTTCTCCGAACAGCTTCCTCAAGTTAGGAATCTTAAGATTCCACGTAAATACGCTACCGATAGCGCTCAATCATATCAACTGCATGGATTTTGTGACAGCTCCGAAGCAGCATATGGCGCCGTTATATACCTGCGCGTTACCGAGTCTGACGGCTCCGTTCGCGTCTTTCTCGTTTGTGCTAAGGCTCGTGTAGCTCCTTTGAAACGTCAATCGTTACCTCGCCTAGAGCTGTGTGGTGCACTTTTGCTCGCAGACCTTATCAAATTTGTCAAGGGCACGCTGCGGATTCCTGTTCATGACACTTATGTGTGGTGTGACTCCACCGTTACCTTGTCCTGGTTGCGAGCTCCTTCTTCTCGCTGGGTGACATTCGTTGCAAACCGCGTAAGTCACATTCAAGATATCGTACCGACCGAGTGCTGGAGGCACGTACCATCTGTCACAAATCCTGCAGATGTTTGTTCGCGTGGGCAATTGCCTCACGATTTGCTAAACAATGCCCTATGGTGGGCGGGCCCAGAATGGTTGTCTCAACCACAGTCTGAGTGGCCAATCGATACATCGAAAAATCGTTCAAACGATGACAATGCGGTGCTCTCTGAGCAGCGTCGCACCACGGTTCTCGTTTCGGATCAAATCGAAAGCGTTAATCACACGTCTATAATTGATCGGCTATTCGAAAAATATTCTTCTTTAGATAAAATCTGTCGCATTATCGCTTACGTTCGCAGGTTTTGTAATAACATGCGTAACACTGTTCCGCGATCAGATAATCTTTTCGTAACGGACGCTGAGCGTCATCGTGCGTTACTAATTATCGTCAAACATTTCCAACATCGTTGTTTTTTGGATGTCATATCCAAATTACAATCAAAGATACAGTTACCTCGCAGTTTTCGTAAACTAAACCCGTTTTTGGACGAGCAGGGTATACTCAGAGTAGGCGGGCGCCTATCGCGCTCCGATCTTGACTTCGAACATAAGTATCCCGCATTATTGCCCAAAAAGAGTGTTCTTACATCAGCTGTAATCGAATCTATTCATCGAAACAATTTTCAGCCCGGTCATTTTTTAACGCTGGAACCTCTTACAGCAGTTCCTGACTTCGACTACAAGGACGTAAAAATCAATCGACTAAATCGATGGCAACTTATCCAATCTTTTCAACAACGATTTTGGAAACGCTGGAAAAATGAATATTTACATGGGTTAACTCAGCGAGCAAAATGGACCACGGACTCAACACCGTTAACTGTAAACTCAATCGTACTTATAAAAGAGGACAATCGGCCTCCTCTTCAATGGGCATTAGGACGAGTTGTTTCTTTGCATCCTGGCCCTGATGGGGTAGTTAGAGTCGCAACCATTAGAACAGCCAGAGATCACTCGCTTAAGAGACCTTTGGTCAAACTATGTCCTCTACCATCCGTATAATCGTTATAACTTAGCATTTCTTAGCTTTTAAGTTTAGGATAGTAACTTAAACATATTTATCGTTAATTACCGTTTCTTATTCTTACTCTGGGAAAATCCCATTGGTATTTTGGTGGGCGGAATGTTCCGTTTTCAACGTAAACTTCGTTTACTTTTCAATTCGAATTTCGCGCGCGTTATCGACGCACTTGTCAATCATCATGATTCGTCGTGCTGCAGGCGATTTAGCCAATGGAGCGCCCGGATTACCGCCGGCGCATGTACTATCCTACCGGCGTCTTGGAATACAGCGCCATAGGCTGGTGGCAGAACCAGTAAACCATTTCTGAGTCTGGACTGAAAGATAGATTCAGCATTAAGAATCTCTATCTCAGTCTGAATATCGTCAAACCTTGTTAATAAACATTCCAATCTGTTAAGTTTTAACGTTAATTCTGCAGTTTGTTCATTAGAAAATTCGTCTACATTATTAATTTTATCTAAATAATTTTTAAGTTTCGTAACTTGGCCCTTAATAGAACTTCTTTTAAGAATAAGATCCTTTAAGGCTTGTTTAACTATATCGTCTGGCATTTTATAAATTTATGGCAAAGTAACTAATATGTTTCAACAAGGCCTGAGTGAGTATGAAAGGAATAAAATGGAAAAATCTCACGCTCTCCCCGCGACGATAAACAGTGCAGGAACCCGGTCGTGTCGTCCGCCAACACCGCAGGTAACTGATAACAGCCCGAGGAGGCCGAGCAGTGATAAGGACCCGGTGCAGTAGGGTAGAACGCAGGGAATTCCTGGAATTGTTCAGCGAGATCGGGTCAACATTTATCACTAAAGAAATATATTAATTTGGATAAATACCTACTATGCAAAATAAATTGAAACGAAAATGGATATTTGTAAACAATTTAGGAAAATCAAATGTTGAATATCACTAATTTGCGAAATTTTATGTATGTGAGTATATAAGTATGTTTCTTATTAAATAAAACGGGTGGAATACAGCCTGGAATGGCACCTAGGGTTATCCAAATTCCCACGGGAACGGATTCCTGAGGCACAAGAAAATAATTTCTGTAATTGTAAAATATCAATTTGTAGGATATGTTTGATTACGAAAATTGCACAAGTAGATGGTTATTTAAATAGTTACGTGGATTTAGAAGGATTTTACTAGGTATTTAGAGGATAAATAGTGGAATTTAGGTTGGATACGAGAACAAAGGAGTGGCACTTAACTCGGTGTTTTTGGAGAAAATACGCAGTTATTCGGCACAATCTTTTGTTGATTGGTTGACCAGGCTGACAAGTTGATCTTCTATCACCATAAGCAGCTCCAATCCTCTTCTGTATAAGATATAGTAGACAAAGGAATCCAAGGGAGTCCAAAGGTCACAGCAGGATACGAATTTTCGTTGTTCGATGTTTGCATCAATGACCGTTGAATTTTCTTGATTCTCGTCCTGACAATGGTCGCCAATTTCTTGTTTTGGCACAAGAATGGAATTTCTTCAATAAAAAACTCAAAATTCTTGAAGACGTGTATAATTTGGTAAAAAAGATATTCACAGTAGTAGTGACAAGCAAAAGTGATTTTTTATAAAACTACCGCGTATAAACAATTCTGACGGTATTACGAAGCAATATTAATAACGCTGAACTACGTTGCTCTTAATTTCGTTCAGGCGCTTGAACAGACATGTTAACCCACGTTTACAACTCCAAAAATTCACTAAATTTCATTTTGAGAGTAAACAATATAGAAAAAGGTCTATTACTAAATAAAATATTGCTTTTATCGCATAAAATTTCGTATACTTCTAACGAAATTCTACGTGAGTCGAGGTTTAAATTAAATTTAGTTCATATTGTTTCTGATATAGATCCAATTTCAGCTTTTATTTCAAGAACGTTTCTATTTTTAATTTTCTTTCAAACAAAGACGTATAGTTTCTGCAAGGGAATACAATAGTGTCGAGTTACGATGATATAAAGTTTACAGAAGGAAAGAAACATAAAACTTAGAGAATACTGCAGGATCAAAGATTAATACAGAGATTAAGCTTTCCCAATCTTACAAAAAAAAAAAACAAAAATGTAGAAAATATCGGATTTACAAGGTAATCAAAGGGTTAATGTAGTTTTTTAAAGAGGTTTGTGTAAGGCAATTTCATTGCCATAAGTACTGAAGTACCTGTGGTTTACGAATGTGGTATTTACAAAATCAGAGGATTCCATTTTTCGAAGATTAAAAGTTTAACAGTAGTATTTCACATAAAAAGTAAAACGGAAATGTCGTGATTTGTCAATTTTATTAACATTTTATTGTTTATATATTATCATTTAAACAACACCAATAGATTTATGTAGTAATTAAAATTATTGCAATGGCAATCTAAAGCCTCGTTTTATGATAATATTGGTATTACTGTTTTTCTTAAGCCTTCCAATCACATTCGTATATCCGTTTTAGAAACAACCAATGAGATGTCGTTGGATCCCGCTTGCTGCAAGCAATCGACGAATCAGCAAACCGTATTCGAATTCCTCTTTTGGACAAACCAATTAGTTTAATAAGTTCCATTTTTTTAGAGTGGTAGGCTTGACTTGGAGCAAGCGGGGTGAGGAGATAGTTTTGTTTTTGGGGAAGTTATATACTCTCTCGCATTAAGCAAAAATTAGAGTGTGAGACGAAGAATTTAAAGTTAATTTGACTGTTACCCTTATAAATAGGATTTTGAATGTCTATGTTACTTTAAGGCAATAAAAGTGTACTTAATTTGTTTATGTGAAGTTTAATTTTATAAAAGTTCAGAAGTACGGAAGAGAATCCAGCCAGCCCACGACAGGAAATATGTATAAGGTATTTATCAATCTACATTATTTTATCCCATTTTAAATTGGTCAAGATTGACATTAGTTATTTTACGACAATTGACTGTATTCAATATTTGAAATTGCAATTTGATTTTACAATTCTTTCAGAAGGTAACTAACTAACTAACTACATACAACATAATTCTACTAATAGTTATATTCCTGATTCCTGTAATTAGTACGTAAAAGTGAAAGGATAGTCTGTGTTGTTATGTTTCATATAAATCATAAATACTACTAAGTACCTACTACCTACGTCGTATTATGAAAAGTTACCTAAGTGCACTTATTTGCTTTGCATGGTTAAATTGGTACCTATTTATTAAATATATTCATATCACTGTACTAAAGGATGGTTACTGATAATGAACTTCAAGGAAAATACAGATTTAATTAGAGATAAGTGGGTACCTACCTATCTTCCTGAGCGAATTTGATTTTACATATCTATTCTATATCGGTATAAATATTCATGTACAAGCGCTTGCAAGACGAAATAGTTGATACTGAATGGTATAAACTAGGCACATAAGGACATTACATTTCATATAACAATACCTAAGCAGATAAGTACCTACTCACATAATGTGGTGTACTTACTTAAATATATGACCGATTGAAATGTAGAGTAATATGGATAGAAGTTAGTGTCACAGAATAAGTATAGTACTATATATGCTAGTGTACCCAGACCTTAATGTTAATTGTAAACTTGATAATTGTAATGAACAAATAAAACTTTATTGCACCCTAGCGCGAGCTCGAAATGCTTTGCTCCCGCTTTTTGACAGTTCCCCAGTTTCGGAACATACCTAAATTGTCTCAATTTTATTTTTATATGAGTATAAAATGTATGATTATGATATGATTGAAAATACGATCGATATTATGCACTTAGTATTATATGCTGAAAGAGATATGCTGAAAATTAAAGCGTAGAATGGCACTGGTGTACATTTATCATTTATTATACCGCTGAACATAATAACAACTCAATACCATCAATGAGTATTGACTCACTACAATAATTCATACATAAGTTATTACTACGCAGAGGTATACAATCAAAACTCTATGTCGCGTAGTCCAGAAATGTAAACAAACTATTCCATGCGACACCCATTAGATTCGGAGAATCGTAACACGAGTAACATAAACACCGTCGATAAATATTACAGAGGCCCAGTGAAGGGCAGCGTGAAGGGAATTCATAAACAATATACCTAACACACAAATATATTGAAATAGTGACGTGCCATGTTTATAGGGTTGGACAATCCTCGATTTTTCCGTCTGACATTAGGTATCAGAAGACCATGTGTGTCTTATGATATAATGGTGACCATGTGTGTCGCTCGTGTAATAGAAGACCATGTGTGTCTTATAATAGAATGGTGACCATGTGTGTCGCTCATGTAATAGAAGACCATGTGTGTCTTACAATAGAATGGTGGCCATGTGTATCGCCCCTTTTATAAGATTCGTCGCGTAATAAAAGACCATGTGTGTCTTAAGATGGAAAAGTAGCCATGTATCGACCATGTGTGTCGACAGCATAACGTTACTGAACTAATTGAATAAACTAGCTGCTGCCCGCGACTTCGTCCGCGTGGAATTTACTATTGTTTGTATCTCGTTACATGTGCGACGGCGCTTGAAGTTGAGACCTACAGCGGATTTTAATGTAGATGTGGATTGTAATTGCGTGATGCACATACAACTATAGACATTAGTCCGACACAGATCGTACTAGTTGTGGGTTCGTGTATATTTGTTTCCCATGAGTAGTAGATTACTGGACAAAACTACACACTAATAGAATAAATAAGTCATTCAAACTTTTTCGTTTTGCAACGCCCTTTTCTTTATTTAGACTACCTATTTTTACAATTCCCGATACGACAAAAAAAAAAAAAGTATTTAATTTTTATGTTCCTCAAAAATTCGACTGTTTTCAATAAGTATAAGAAAAAAAAAAGTAATAACTAAATTTGTAAATCGAATATTTTTATCAGATTATTTACAAGAACACCGTCCATTCAAAGTAGGTACACTGTTAAGTGTCTGCAGTGCAGAGATACCCCACTAGTCTTACAGGAGACTGCCATACCTTAATACTTTAAACGATTTTACTTAGTTCTCGAATAAAGTTTGTGTATGGCGGGAGAACAATATTTACGCACTTATTTATATTTTCGAGGTCATGGAGCGAAAGCGAGTGGAACATCGTAATAAAAAAAGGAAAAATCCTGCATCTTCAACCATGCGGCACTTTAAACGTCCATGTACCACTGTGAGAGATGCAAGCTCAACGAATATGTGGGAAATAGAAGAAGTTCGCCTAGACCCGCCTACCGTTGATACCGTTGACAACCATTCCACGTCGAGAGAATCTGATAACTCGTTCTCAGCCGAAGATGTTATGAAGTTACTTGCTGGTTTTCAAAAAGATAAGGCGAAATCAAATCAACTTCATAGCAATCAGTTAAACAACGTCATACCCGAATTTGATCCTTCGAATAAAATGCAGACAGTAGATAGTTGGTTGAATAAAGTAAACGAATGTACAGCGATATACGAATGGAACGAGAAGCAAACCATACATTTTGCTCTACAGAAGCTTACCGGACAAGCTAAAAAATGGTATGAATCCCTACCATCTGTCGTCTTCACATGGGAAGAATGGCAAATAAAAATAAAAAAGGCTTTTCCAATCGAGCAAAATTATGGTCGGCTTCTAGAAGACATGCTAGCACGTACTACTAAGCCAAATGAAACATTCCGTGAATATTTTTATGATAAACTTAGTCTTGTAAATAGATGTAATATTGTAGGGAAAAATGCAGTAGACTGCATTATCCACGGAATTTTAGATAAGTCCATTAGAAACAGTGCACAGGCACTGAGTTGTAAGGAACCAGAAGACTTATTGGGTTTTCTCAATTCCCAAAAAATGTTAGAGACATCATTTTTCAGAAAGCGCGATACCTTTCAAAAGGGCTTAGGTGGTCGTACTTACAATAATCAGTTTCCTTCTAGCACAAAAAAATTAATCTGTTTCAATTGCCGAACTGATGGACATACTTTCCAAAAGTGTCCAAAACCTCTAATTAAGTGTCAAAAATGTAATCGGATCGGACATAATGATTCGACCTGCCAATTAAATCCGTTAATTAATCAGTCTGATACAAGAGAGCAGAAGACAATGGCCATATCTATAAGTAGCGATAGTAATGACAAGTTTTTTAAGAAAGTTTCCGTGTCTGACTTTTCTTTCACTGCTTACATAGATTTTGGTAGCGAGTGCAGTTTAATGAGAGATTCGGATGCCAGTAAGTTAACTTTACCCAAATTGTACAGCCAACTTCCTATCATAAGGGGCTTCGGCAACTCCACGGTGATACCTAAATATAAAAGCCTTATACAATTAAAGATAGATGAAGTCGATGCTGAAATCGAAATTCTCGTCGTTGATGATAAATTCCTAACATCTTCGCTACTAATAGGACAAAATTTTACGGAGCTTCCATGCATAACGGTGTTAAAAGATAGTAATAAGTTGTTGTTTTACAAGAGTCCTATTATCGAAAATGGCGAAAGCAGTCAAACCCTAGAATTGTTACTGTCATCTCCTAGTAACATAGAAGATGTCGGTATGGTCGAGATTTATACTAAGGACACTTTGTATAATGGCAGCATATACATTGAAGGTTATGATTGCAGCAAGTTGGGTAATGAATACCACTTACATCAAGGTGCTTATGAAATATCTAACGGCAAGGGAAATGTAGTTATAACGAATCTTTCAAATACACCACTAGCCATTGGAGCAAGTACTGTAGTAGCTAGAGGTATTCCTGTTAACGAGAATAAAACTTTGTTTGTTAATAAAATTATAAAAGACCATCCTAATCTTAAGAATATTGAAAGATCAGAAATTAAAATAGGCAGTCAATCAGACGAAAAAACTCTAGATAGATTACACAATTTATTGCAATCTTATCGCGATTGTTTTGCCCAAAATCTTGAGGAAATAGGATGTGCAAAGAATGTAGAAATGTCCATCGAACTAAATGACGAGAAGCCCGTAGTGTACCGTCCTTATCGACTTTCTTATTCAGAAAGGGAGAAAGTTAGAGATATAATCGATGAATTAATCCAGAATGACATAATTCAAGAATCTAACTCTGACTTCGCTAGTCCTATTCTCATGGTTAAAAAAAAATCAGGCGAATTAAGACTTTGCATAGATTTTAGAGCTTTGAATAATAAAACAAAAAAAGATATATTTCCCTTACCCCTTATTGATGATCAGCTAACTAATTTGAGCGGCAATAAATATTTCACAACGTTAGACATGGCTTCTGGCTATTACCAGATTCCCATGGCTCAAGCATCGCGAAAATATACAGGATTCATAACACCAGATGGCCACTATGAATTCAAACGAATGCCTTTTGGTCTTGCGAATGCGCCAGCCGTTTTTCAGAGACTGATTAATAAAATTCTTGGGGCGAAACGGTTTGAAACTGCTCTGGCGTATCTTGATGATATATTAGTGCCATCAATAGATATAGAAGAAGGATTTAAAAGGCTAGAAGATATTTTAAACCTTTTACGAGAAAATGGTCTTACGTTAAAACTTTCGAAGTGTCGTTTTTTTGATACTACTATTAATTACTTAGGGTACGAGATCTCAAAAGAAGGCATAAGGCCTAACGAACAGAAGATCATAGCTGTAAAAGAATTTCCAGTACCTAATACAATCTGTACACGAAGTACGACAGTTTCTTGGCTTAGCCAGCTATTTTAGGAGATTCGTTAAGGATTTCGGTGAAATCGCGAGACCTCTTACCAATTTATTAAAAAAAGACTCTCCTTTCAAATGGACTAGTGAAGAATCTCAAGCCTTTGAATTTCTTAAACAAAAGTTACTTGAACGGCCAATATTAGCTCTTTATGACCCGAAACTAGAGACCGAACTTCACACTGACGCCAGTGCATTAGGTATAGGAGGTATATTGTTGCAATGGCAAAAGGAACCTCGAAATCTGAAACCAGTTGCATACTTTAGCAGGCAAACTACGCCTGAAGAACGTCATTTGCACTCCTATGAGTTAGAGACCCTCGCTATAGTCTGTTCATTAAAAAAATTTAGGGTGTATCTATTAGGTATCAATTTCAAAGTGGTAACGGACTGTAATGCACTTCGTACCACACTAACTAAACGTGATTTGATACCGCGAATAGCCAGATGGTGGCTACAAATAAGCGAGTTCACTTTCCAAATAGAATACAGACCAGGTTCGCAAATGAGTCACGTTGACGCGCTTAGTCGAAATACTAACCTTTTAGAGCCTGTAGAGGATCCCATTGCCACTGTATACAATATCAAAAAGGATCACTGGTTGTTCGCGCTACAAATGACAGATCCGGATGTTTCTAGAATTGCAAAAATCCTTAAACCGGGTACTGATGAAGAACTTAAAGACATTCGGAAAAATTATGTCGTACAAGATCACAAACTTTATCGTAAATTAGATAACAAATTACTACTAGTGATACCACGAAGTGCGAGATTTCAAATATGCCGATCTAATCATGATGATATAGGCCACCCAGGAATTACGAAAACAACGGAGAAAATCCAAAGTCAATTTTGGTTTCCTAAGCTTCGGCACTTTGTAAAAAAATATGTTAAATCATGTATAGAATGTGCCTATAATAAAGATGAAGCTTGTCGAAAGAAAACTGGTCAATTATACCCAATTAAAAAAGTAGATAAACCATTCCATACAATACATATAGATCATCTTGGTCCCTTTACAAAGAGTAAAAAAGGCAATACTTATATCCTTACAATCGTCGATGGATTTACGAAATATTTGTTTATAAAACCTGTAAAAGATACTAAATCTCAGAGTACAATAAGAGTACTTGAAAATCTGTTTAATGATTTTGGATTACCAGATCGCATTATTTCTGATCGAGGAACATCATTTACATCTACCACTTTTGAAAATTTCTGTAAATTACACGGAATCAAACATGTGCTAAACGCAGTCGCGAGTCCCAGAGCGAACGGACAAGTAGAGCGTTTCAATCAAACTATTTTAAGTGCAATGGCTAAACACAATACAAACATGAACGAACGCTACTGGGACACGTGTCTGGGTAAAATTCAATGGGGTATTAATAATACTGTTCACGCTGCAACGCGTACCACTGCAGCGGAAGCTCTATTTGGTATGAAATTTCGAGATAGCTTGACAAACAAACTTGAAATTAGTGTAGAAAAGTCTAATAAAAATATACTGGATTTAAGAAAAGATATAGATACCAATATTCAAAACGATCAAGAAAAGCAGAAGAAGCGTTATGACAATAATAGAGCTCCCGCGGTAGTTTATAAAGAAGGAGATATTGTTAAAATTACAAGAACAAATTTCTATAACCAAGGCAATAGCACTAAATTAATGTCGAAATTCATAGGCCCCTATAAAGTTATTAAATCACTAGGAAATGATAGATATAAAATTTCTGATGTACCCGGCTCCAGTAACAGTAAGAGAAAATTTGAAAGCGTTGTCGCAGCAGACCGGATAAGACCATGGGTCGAATTAGAATCTATGGATCCGGATATGGATAAAACTAGTAGTGATTCCGCAAGCAGTGATGAAGACATTCCCTTATCCGAACTGCGACAACGCCAACAACAACGCCTTTAACATTAAACAATAATTTTAAGTCAATCCAGTAAGCAAATTCCTTTTATAGAATGATAAACAATGTTTGATATTGTTAACCAATGTACGCGACGAGTGTCGTGATTACTCAGGAAACATTTTCTATTTTCAATAAGTGGAAGAGGTAGTGCACCAGGAGGTCGCACTCTGTAGGATGGCCGAGTGTCGTGATTTGTCAATTTTATTAACATTTTATTGTTTATATATTATCATTTAAACAACACCAATAGATTTATGTAGTAATTAAAATTATTGCAATGGCAATCTAAAGCCTCGTTTTATGATAATATTGGTATTACTGTTTTTCTTAAGCCTTCCAATCACATTCGTATATCTGTTTTAGAAACAACCAATGAGATGTCGTTGGATCCCGCTTGCTGCAAGCAATCGACGAATCAGCAAACCGTATTCGAATTCCTCTTTTGGACAAACCAATTAGTTTAATAAGTTCCATTTTTTTAGAGTGGTAGGCTTGACTTGGAGCAAGCGGGGTGAGGAGATAGTTTTGTTTTTGGGGAAGTTATATACTCTCTCGCATTAAGCAAAAATTAGAGTGTGAGACGAAGAATTTAAAGTTAATTTGACTGTTACCCTTATAAATAGGATTTTGAATGTCTATGTTACTTTAAGGCAATAAAAGTGTACTTAATTTGTTTATGTGAAGTTTAATTTTATAAAAGTAACAAAAAACTAAAAGTTGAAAAATATATTCGACGGCCTTTTAATCAATTTCTGTTTTGGAGTAGTATAAGAAGTACCTATAGCTTTTTTGACAAAAAATTTAATTATTATTTCAGGATAATCATTCATTATAACCCTCTACCGCAGGGTCATATGACCTTTGCACCTAACCACACGACCCATAGCCGAATCATACAACGTCTGTCGTTATTAATTATGTCGTTGTTCATTATATGTAAACTTGCAGCTAACTTAATACTTTTGATGCATAACCTTATCTTCTGTACTCTCAGTATACTCTCACAGCCGAGGCAGTAATTTCGTTCACAACTTCAAAGCATTTTCATTTAAGACATTTGCCAATTTTATAAGAACTTATTTTTACTATTATTACCGCAAGCTTCTTTCATTGTTGTTTCTTCAATAACCTTAATAGCATTTTTAATATTTAAGTTAGAAAATTACGTTTTTTTTATAAACAGCCGAGAGTCACACATGAAATTTTTACATAAATATATTCTATTGGAGCTTGGACTAACAGGCTCTCTATATATGGATTCATATAACGAAAGGTAGCATATTATGTAGGTATTGTATCTAAATGGGCAGGGCAATACATCTTCATAAGGCTTCGGGATTGGCAAAATAAAATACTGCTGTTATTTTACGTACTATATTTTACCCAAGAATTTTGGCCGAAAATAGAATGTGAAAATAAGTTGTGAAAGCAATTTATTTCTTGGTTGTGGAATATGAAAAACAAACTTGAAACATAACTGGATTAATTTGAATTTATGTTACCTTATTATACATGAATCTACCATAATATACATGTATCTATGTATTCGTAGAAACATAGATTTGAATGGATAACACTTTGTTAATAAATTACTTACAAATCCATACTAATATTATAAATGCGAAAGTTTGGATGTGAGTTTGTGAGTTTGTGAGTTTGTGAGGATGTTTGTTACTCAATCACGCAAAATCTACTTACGGGACGGATTTCGATGAAATTTGGTACAGAGGTAGATAATGACCTGGAATAGCACATAGGCTACTTTTTATCCCGGGAAAAAGCACTGTTCCCGTGGGAAATTCACGCGGGCGAAGCCGCGGGCAAAAGCTAGTAGTAATATATTCGTAATAATTAAACCTTGTTCATGTTGCTTGATAGTATTTACTGACAAATCTATTAAAAATTTAAATTTAATAAAATACCTAGGTAAGTCTATTCTGATCAAAATATCGCACTCCGTAACAGTTCTTGTTACAAAGATCAATCGTAAATTGTAATGAAACAGATTGGGATTGCTTGAAAGAGGGTCAGGCGATACATCTTCATAAAGATCGGTGTGAGCCAGGTGGTGTGAGATCAATTACACAGAACAAAGCAGGTATGGTACACTTATGTAAGTATTGTATCTGTACATTAAACTTCTTATTAGGTTTTTAGTTTAAAAAATCCAGTGAGTGTGCTTTAGAACGAGTACATTGAGTCGCTAAAGCTTGAAAAGAAATTTAACATCATTACTGGCCACAAACATGCACAAAAATAAAAAAATAGTATCTAAAAACTAAATATAAAATGCCGCGTGGCACAGATAGGTTTACCTCTCCCGCTGTTCTTTAATAACACTAAATTATTTTAAAATAGGTTTCTATAGAAAAGTTCTCGAGTGGCGACCACGAACCGGAAAACGTAGTGTTGGCAGGCCTCCCACTCGGTGGACCGACGACCTGGTGAAGGTCGCGGCACGCGCATGGATGCGGGCAGCGCAGGACTGGTCGTTGTGGAAATCCTTGGGAGAGGCCTTTGTCCAGCAGTGGACGTCTTTCGGCTGAGAGACAGAGGTTTCTATATATAGAAACGTAAAAAGTCCAGGATCAAAGCAGCCAAAAGCACTGAACCATAGAGTAATTAACTAATAGCCACTTAATCCTAAAAACTAAGTGGTCAAAGTCAAACCGAGACATAAGTACATACTTTATCTTGTGGGTACTTCTCTATTAGTGTCTCGAGCAAGAGTTGACAACTTCACGTCGCTGTGTAGTTTGTGCCAAGTTGGAGCGAAGACCAAGTTGAAGCTAGTTATAAACCGTGATAATCTTTCGTGTTCGGAGCTTTGAATAGACTTGGGGATAAAGTTTTGAAGTCTAACTGAGTAAATGTGGATTTGATTTATATGTTGTTAAATTATCTATTGGTATCTGATTTATATGTTGTTAAATTATCATGTTAACATAATATATCAATTCTGATATATTATAAACTCTTTATTTAGTCGTTTTCCTTATAGCTAATGATCGTGGGGTTTACGTGGAATGAAACATACACAACGATGGAGTGGTTAGTGTTGCTTTATACAATTCACACACTCTGATCAATAACTAGAGTCCAGTATTATATCCCTCACGATGTTTTCATCCACCGGCCGATTCAAATTAAATAAAAAAATATTGATTTTGAAATAATCTTCTCTAATCTAAATACACAAAGGTTTATTTAACATTAGCTTAAGATTCTTTTGTAATTTCTTTGAGAAATTCTTTAAAAAATTTCTTTAACCACAAACCGAATGAATTCGCATGAAAATCTGTAAATTATTAACTTACTAGCTGTTGCCCGCGGCTTCGCCCGTGTTAGATATTTAAAATTTAACTGTTATATTTTTGGTAACTTTTAGTTTATTTTAATATAAATACTCTGGTTTTAGTTAATTATTACTAGTGTTGGTTGCTATTATTATCGGAAGGCGTCATGGCGCCACAGATGTGAAATTATTGGAAATTATATAACTTCCTGTTTGATTCAAATTGAAAAATGATAATTGTTCCTATGTATTTAATTAAAGCTTTGACTTTTAATTTGTAAATACTAAATTAATAATTGAGTGTTGCAAAATATAATAGTTTGACTAAATGTTAATAGTAGGTAGTTGTATTGATGATTTTGAAAAATCGATACTTTGTGGTGCGGTCGCCAGTTTATAAAGCATTGACGGTTAATTTTCCGGCTCACTTTGAATTCGGAGCTGGTGGTGTTCAGACATTTATACCTATTGTTATTGTTGTTATGTTGTTGTGTGTTGCTTTGTCATATGAATATTTCTCTGTGTTTAAATAATATTTCATGTTTTATGTTGTGTGGATTTCTGTGAAATACTAGTGGCCTATCTATACGCTGACGATTTGCAGGTGTACGTATCACTCAATGATGACAACTTTGAAAGTGCGTTGGAGGATTTAAATCGGGATCTTGACAATATCGCAGCATGGTCGGAAAAAATTGCTTAGTTTTAAATCCTGCCAAGACTAAATATTTGATACTGGGGTCACAGAACCAAATAGATAAGATGGTCTCACGAAATCCGTGTATCACAATCATGGGTAATAACGTGGAGCGGGTCGAAGAGGCGCGAAACCTAGGAATTTTAATGGATAGTAGACTTCGGTTTGAAAGCTACGTGGTCGAGATAGTGCGAAACTGTTTCTATAGATTAAAAGTTCTGTACAGAATCAGATATTATATAAGCGTAGACCTACGAGTAGCTCTTTGTGAAGCATTGGTACTATCAAAACTTAATTATGGCATCACCGTCTATGGTCCTTGTCTCCTAGCTAGGTCACAGAAATTAATACAGCGTGTACAAAACGCATGCGCTAGGTATTGTTTTAAGATTCCACCCCGCACTAGTGTTACACCTTATCTGTACTCATCTAAACTCTTAAAAATGCGTGATCGTCAAAAATTGTATACAGCTACTTTATTGTTTGGTGTTATAAAGACCAAGTATCCTTTATATCTATATAACAAGTTAGAATGGCGAAGTCAGAGGAACAATCGTAGACTACGAACTTGTGTTCCCCCACTTGTCGTGCCTCGACATAGGACTGCTGCATTTCGCAGTAGTTTTAAGTATAATGCTACCAAAATATGGAATAATATTCCCCCTCCCATCCGGGACCTTAATCTACTCATTTAAACGTAAATTTAAAGAACATATTCTAACCTGCGCTTTCCAGGTAGCAGACTTTAGACTTTAGACCCTAACATCGGCCACAAATTTTTAAAAATATACACGTAATCATTATATATTGTAGTAATCTACCTAATTAATCATATAAACTATGTACCTACCTCACTCTTTCTCATTGTGATATGGATAGCACTGATGTCAGATTTGATTATACAACTAATATTGTATCTCATCCCTTTTCAACCATAATTTCATCGATAAATGTCAAAAACAGTCATGTATTAATTTTGCACATGCATTTGTATTATATATTTTGTTTTCTTAATTATACATACATCTTATAAGTTCTCAATTGGCTCATTTTTGTGTCGCTTCGCTGACCTCACCCAGGGTTCTGGCAGAATCAACAGCGTCGCAG
This sequence comes from Ephestia elutella, assembly GCA_018467065.1. Lineage (NCBI taxonomy): Eukaryota > Metazoa > Arthropoda > Insecta > Lepidoptera > Pyralidae > Ephestia > Ephestia elutella. The sequence goes on along the minus strand of CM031570.1, from coordinate 8,645,582 downwards.
CGCGGCCAGTTCGCCTGCGACAATAAGCTGAGTCTGGACCCTTTCTCATTGCCATTTAACATTTATATATTTTCTAATTGACAAAACGTCACAGTACATCCAACATGCACTTTCAATTTTGTTTGTTTTATACATTTCTATTTGTATTGTTACGGTTGTATGCTTTCGTCGCAAAATGTAAATGGTTTGAGAATAAATCTTATATCTATCTATCTATCTATCTGTGGTAAAGAATATAGCCCATGTCATGTTAGGGACCAATACTGTTTTAATGAGTTTCTTTCGGGATTTCTTCTCAGCAGTGGTCGTTCCGAAGTCCTAGTAGAATGTAGCTTAGAAATCTAAAGAAATTGGGGCTCAATTTTATGAATTAAACAATTGAGTCTGATTTTATCGTTTCTTTTATTTGAACTACCTTTACCTATATTATGAATTTTTGAGTAATAAGTAAAAGTACAAATATATTTATAAAATCATAGTTATTCCTGACATTAAAATATATGTAAATATACATACATATATTATATTTTTTCTAGTCTACTTAATCTATCACCCGCGTAAGTTTCGCTTAGATGAAAAATCTTTTCGTGTTCCAAACTGTAGTAACCTAAACTCCAATACTCAAAATTTCAGCTACTTGGTTATCCTGTGTCCCGCGGGCATGTATTAGGTACTCGTAGTATTTTATTCAATAAACGATCTTCATCTGCTCGTTATCTACAATTTCCCGTGTACCACCATTCCCACCCCGAGTCCCTCTTTGTTCTATCCCGTGTCCTGTCTATTTATACGTTAGTAGAAAATGCTCATCAGGTTGAACGATTTTTGCTAAGGCGCCATTTCCATATTTCTTATAGTTTAACTGTTTTGTTTTGGTTCTTCATCAGGTGTTCCAGTTTTCAAAATCAATTATAGCCTAAATGTTGCCCAAGCTTAATAGCTATACAACAAAAAAAGTTTTATTCAAATCGGTTCAGTACTTTCGGAGATTAGCGTGATCATACATACAGACAGACCGACAGAAAGACAGACAGACAAGAAATTCCAAAAAAATTTTTTTGCTTTCTATTATGTTTCGTCGCTTCATTCTTCAGATATATATGTAGTATTAACCAGGTAGTTTCCTTAATTTGCTAGGCAACGTTGCACGAATATTCAGAGATAAATAAAATATTTTCTCAATTAAAAGTATTTTTCTTGACTTCCGGCTACCCTACTCATTTGTAGCCGCCATACTTGTCTTCATTCCTTTTTCGTGCGTGGCAGCGTTAGCACATCTCCGTTATTATATCGTTACATTACAATGTCCGTACAAACGAATAGTGAAAAAATCGAGAGATATAAAAGGAAAATTCAAAAATTAGAAAAAGAAAGTGTTAAAAATAAACGACGTAGACGTTGTGTAGTGTATTCGGATGATTCGAATGACGAACAAGGTAAGCAAATTTTATTTCTTTTTCTATCTACCTTCATTAAAATAATTTTTATACTTACATCATGATTAACTGCGAGTTAATTGCGATTTATGTACAAAAGTATAATATTTATTTAAATCGGGGTTCACCGCGAGTGAACTGCGATAACGGAACAAACTGCGAGTTTATTCCGATTTAACTATGACAAAGCATAATTTATGTACAAAACGTACAAAATGCATTTCATATAAGTAATGTAGATCGAAGTTCACTGCGAGTGAACTGCGATAGCGGAATTAACTACGAGTTAATTTCGGTTTTTAAACGTAACTAAAAATTGTTGTACCTAGCATTATTTCACGAAATAATGTTATTCTTAAGCACTTACCCTGGACAATGTCCTTGTTATAGATGGTCATCAGTCTGATTCGTTACAACCGCCGTCAACAAATAATATTATCCAGACTCCTGACGAAACCGATCATCAACCAAAGGTTTCTGAAGATACCGTCGCTGCACCTTCATTAGACCCTGTTCTGTTAGCCGCGCTAGGAGAACCCTCTTCTGATACGCCGGAGTTTGGACCAGATATTCATGATACCTTAGCTAATATGTGGCTACCTTTGTTGAAGAAAGGGCTAACAAAGGATAATAAGGAGAAGTTGTTAAAACAACATTTAATTCCTAATAACTGCAAGTTATTACAAGCTCCAAAATTGAATGCAGAGATTTCTTCTGCCGTATCGGAAGTTGTTCGCGGTCGAGACAAAAAATACGTTGCTGTGCAACAACAACTTGGACAGGGGATCGCAGCAGTCAATCGGGGCATGGAAATCTTGCTCAAAGGCGACGACAAAATCCAATCGCTCGCATATCTTAGTGACGCAAGTCGTATCCTGTCGGACTTACATAACTTTTTTACCAAAGACAGGGTAAAATTAGTAACTCCAAGCCTTGACAAAAACTTTCTCCATGTTATTCAAGATGCTGAAAGGGACGAATATTTATTCGGTAATACTTTATCTGAAAAAATTAAGGCTAGTAAAGCCATAGAAAAACAAGGCCAACAAATTAAAAAGACCTCAAGTTCCTCGAGGCCTAACACCTCAAATACAACAAATGCCCGGCCCTCCTCGTCTCAGGGAAACTGGTCCGGGCCTCCTCGCTACTCGTCGAACAAGGGGGGGCGGGGAGGCAGTCGGAAGACGAATCCCTCGCCAGCGACCCGGCGCCCGTACCACAGCACTGCGGCTCAAACCAAATCAACGACGCAGAGCAAAACGCGTGCCCAAACACAGCAGTAACTCAGGTACACGCTGGTCGTCTTATATATTTTTACGATTGCTGGTCAAAAATTACAAATAATTCTACGATCTTATCGTGGATTAAAGACGGTCTTTCAATACCACTATCTAATTATGTACGTCAGGTCACAACACCGCAATTACAGTGGTCAAGTCATGAAAGTCAACAAATGCGCGAAGCATTAAATAAGCTACTCGATTTAGGAGCTATTAAAAAATGTCACCCAAGAAAAGATCAGTATATTTCTCGAACTTTCCTAGTTCCTAAGGCAAATGGTAGTAAACGTTTCATTTTAAATCTTAAATCGTTCAACAAATTTGTTCAGAAGAGTCATTTTAAGATGGAGGACTACCGAACTGCCTCCAAGCTTATACCTCATAATGGTTTCTTAGCAACCATAGATTTAAAAGAAGCATACTTACTTATGCCTATTCGTGAGACAGATCGTAAGTACCTCAGATTTCAGTTCAAGGACTTTAACTCCAAAGAAACTGAAACTTATGAGTTTACAGCCATGCCTTACGGACTATCAGTCGCTCCAAAAGTATTCACTAAAGTCATGCGAGAGGTTGTAACACATTTGAGAAGCCGAGGCTTCAAATCTGTAGTATATCTTGATGATATCTGCTGTATAGGTGATACCTATGAGGAATGTGTAGATAACGTAAACGAAACTATTAAAATATTAGAATGTCTAGGTTTCATTGTCAATTATGAGAAAAGTGTGTTACAACCATCACAAGAATGTAAATTTTTAGGATTTAATTTTGACTCCCGAGATTTATCCATGTCCTTACCACTAGATAAACGTAACAAAATTTACCATTTGATACAAAAATTCATCAAATTACCTCGATGCACTATACGGGAATATGCTCAACTAATTGGTGTTCTTATCTCTGCCTGTCCAGCCACCAACTATGGTTGGCTCTATACAAAATTATTGGAAAGGCAAAAATTTTTGGCACTCCAAAGTTGCAATGGGAATTACGAATCAAAAATAAAACTTTCAAATTTTATTCTGGAAGATCTAGTATGGTGGAAGGACCATATTTACTCCACCTCGTCGTTATTGAGAACGGTAGATTTTTTGTTAGAAATCTACACGGATGCATCTGGTACTGGTTGGGGTGCCGTTTGTGGAGACCGCCGCACAGGCGGACAATGGAGGACTACCGAAAAGAATAAACATATCAATTATCTAGAGCTTTTGGCTGTTTTCCTAGGTTTAAAGAGTTTTGCTGTGAATGCATCAAATGGCGTAATTTTGCTACGAGTAGACAATACTACTGCTATTAGTTATGTGAACAGGATGGGGGTGTTCAGTTCCCCCACCTCAACGAATTAAGCCGAAAAATTTGGCAATGGTGCGAATCGCGTAATATCCTTCTGCACGCGGCTTACGTTAACACTAAAGATAACCGTGCCGACGAAGAATCACGAAAGATTAACCCAGACACAGAGTTCGAGTTGTCAGACAGGGCTTTCCAAACCATTGTAAAGCGATTCGGACAGCCCGAGGTTGATCTCTTCGCGACTCGAGCCAATGCTAAATGCGATCTTTTCGTTTCATGGTTTCAGGAACCAGACTCTCTAGCCGTAGATGCCTTTACGATCAATTGGAAATCTCGTTTCTTTTTTGCATTTCCACCATTCGCTTTAATACTAAAGTGCATAAGGAAAATCATTGATGATAAAGCAAAGGGAATTTTTGTCTTTCCCTATTGGCCATCCCAGCCATGGTTTCCACTGCTGCAGGAAATATTAGTATCAGAATTATTGTTTTTTAATCCTAGTAAATCATTGTCAAAATCCCATTTCAGGCGACCCCACCGCCTTCAAAGCAGCCTTACCCTGGCTGCCGCGGTTCTATCAGCACAGCCTTCACCCGACGGGGCGTCCCGTCAGAGGCGATTTCGCTGACTTTAGCGTCGCTCTCGGATAACACTTTAAAACAATACAATGTTTCACTAAAGCTGTGGTGGGCGTTTTGTCATGACAACGCTTTAGATCCTTTAAACACATCAATAACGTCAGTGTTACAATTCTTATCACATGAATTTAATAAGGGCTGCTCATACGGAACCCTAAACAGTCATCGATCAGCATTATCTCTTTTATTAGGATCTGAGATATGCTCGAACGACAGCGTGAAACGACTCCTAAAGGGAGCCTACAGGTTAAAACCCAGTGCGCCGAAATACAAGAATACCTGGGACCCACAGTTAGTTCTCGATACAATATCAACGTGGTACCCGAACACTGAATTATCACTTGAAAAAATCACAAAGAAACTTGTGATTTTACTTGCACTCTGTACCGCGCATAGGGTTCAAACATTCTCACTTATTAAATTAGAAAATATTCATATTTCAGATAATCATATTAAAATTTCAATACCTGATTTAATTAAAACTTCTGCACCCGGTCGTGAGCAGCCCATATTAAATTTACCATATTTTCGTGAAAACTCAAACATATGCCCTGCCTCAGTTCTCAATGATTACATTTTGGTAACACAAAATAAGAGAACCGAGCGTCAGGGTACACTCTTGTTGACATACAAACCGCCCCACCGAGCAGCCACAAGTCAGACTATAAGTCGGTGGATAAAGGCAGTGTTATCCGAGAGCGGTGTGGACGTGACGATATTCAGCGCCCACAGCACACGCCACGCAGCCACCTCGGCTGCCAGCGCGGCCGGCGTCTCCATAGAGCAGATCCGTAAGGCCGCCGGGTGGACACCTAGATCTAAAACCTTTGCAAGATTTTATCATAGGCCATTATCCGACGATAACGAAATTTTTGCAAAGAGAGTGTGTTTCCCTCTTCATATAACAGATTGATTGGCTAAACTATACTATTACCTAGTAAATGTGATTTTTACTTCGTTTAATTACATGTCAAAAATTATCCTGTTATGATTAATTTTGAGTTATAAAACTTTATATTTGTGCTTAAATAAATAAATAAATAAAATGACGTAATTTTATTTACATAACAGAAGCAAAACTTTTTGGCTCTAAAACTCTACCTGGTTAATACTACATATATATCTGAAGAATGAAGCGACGAAACATAATAGGTGATCAAACGAACTTCTAGAAGTGAAGTTCGATCATTATTATGTGAGTCGCTTCATTCGAAGATATATCAGGACCCTCCTCTCCCTCATTTTTTCTGAACTAAAACTTCTGAAAATCCCCTCTTAAGTTTTGCTTCCGCCTCAAAAGGAATGAAGACAAGTATGGCGGCTACAAATGAGTAGGGTAGCCGGAAGTCAAGAAAAATACTTTTAATTGAGAAAATATTTTATTTATCTCTGAATATTCGTGCAACGTTGCCTAGCAAATTAAGGAAACTACCTGGTTAATACTACATATATATCTTCGAATGAAGCGACTCACATAATAATGATCGAACTTCACTTCTAGAAGTTCGTTTGATCACCTATTATTCTTTTTAAGTGTCCCTCTATCTTTTCAGTCAAAAATACTAAATGTACAGATAAAATATTTTTACTATTTTATTATACGTATAGATTTCTTATCTAATATAAATTGCTTTGTCGTTCCGATATCGCGTCTTCAATCACATTTAATATAGACAAAGATAGGATACAGAAAAGAGATTCATCTTACAAGTAGTTAACCGCTTCTCAAACGGAGCGGAAAGTATCCAAACACTGACAATAAACGAATTGGGCACATAAAAAGATCCATTACACAATAGATGGAATAGACCCGATATTGTATCAGTGAATCCTATTACGTATATTGAAATAAAAAGGTTTCTATCTTGTTACATTACTAATATTGCTACCTTTTATTAATGTCCTTAGCGCTAGCTGTGTCTCTGAATTTACAGTCGAATGGAATAAAAAACCTAATTATTTTTGAAATAGGTATTGATTGAATGAAATTCGTATTTTGTGATACAAATTTTAATATGCGTGATTTTGCCTTGGACTTTTTATTTGGTTTTTCCTACGAATTCATTTTCATACGAATATAATGTCATTTCCTTAGGGCTTTTATGACATTCAATTTTCTAGTTCTATGCAATAACTTCTATGAATGTTAATATGCACAATAAATGTAGCAAATTCTCAACGTTATGGAAATTCGTATATGTCCGTTGCTGTCATGAAAGTAGGAAGCGCACGCCGCGCCGCAGCCTTTCCTACTTCTATGGTAGCTGTTATATTTTGATTTTATGTAATTTGAATAAGCGTTGAATTTGAATAAGAAAATTTGAATAAGAAGCGGTGGTGGCCGAGTGGTAGGGCGCCCGCCTGTGGATGCAAAATCCCAGGTTCGAATCCTGCCCGGCCTACATGAGTTTGTATACCAATCTGACTTATGTTAGTTTTCATCAACCACCAGTTGCTCCCGGTGAAGGAAAACATTGTGAGGAAACCTGCACTCTGGTTGATGATTATCAGCTGGTGTGTGAAATGGAGAAGGCAATGGCAAACCACTCCATTAAAATTGCCAAGAGAGTCGTTGTGTGTGTTTCATTCCACATATAATGACCACGACCTTTAGTCATGAGGAAATACGACTAAAGAAAAATTTGAATAAAACAAATGACAGTCAATTATCACTATTTTAATTTACAAAGTTACAGCTAATGTTCATGGTCCGGTTCAAGGCGCGTCGTCTCCTCTGAGTGGCAGGTACTGAGGTCTCCTGTACAGCGGTCTACGGCTGTGCTGAGGGATGGCGATGGGCGTTAGGTCTTCTGAAGACCTCGACTGGGCTTGAGCATTCAACGCACTAACTGGAACAGGAGTCACAGCGTAACCTGCTGCTACCAATGCCGCAAACTCCTCAGGAGTATACGCCTTATTGTTCTTCGGAGGAGGCAACTGAACTCGCTGATCATCCAGACTCTGTCCATGTTGCTCTAAATTAACTTGCTGTAAATTTGATTGCTCCAATCTTGGACTTTGTCTATAATTGGGCTCCTGTCTGTAAGTTGGCTCTTGTCTGTATTGCTCCCTTGAAGATTGATCAATCCTTACTTCTTCAGGTCTAGATTGTACTCTTGGCTTTTTGGGAGCAAGATTTTTGCTAACGTAGATAGCAGAGTGAGGAGGTTTCGCAGGTTCAGGTGCCCGTGGGGCGTCAGCGTCTGGCCTCGCGGGCAGCGGCGACTCGTATCTCAGACGTTCTTGCCTTAAAGGCTCGTTTTGCCTGTAGTATGGGCGAAGGTAATATTGCTCACCAACAATTTGAGGTTGTTGCCCGGCAGCAATTTCTGGATCGTAGATTTTGACAGCTCGAACTTTTTCAGGTTCTGGGTAACGTTTCAAATAAGTTAATGGTCTCTCAACCGCTGGTGCTCTTTGTTCTTGTCTAACAGGCTGTCTGATTGGAGCGTCGATGATTCTGTATTGCTTAGGAGAAGCTTCAGGCTGCTGGAATTGAGGAATTAGGCGGAATGTCAGTGGTTGGCGTGGTTGCTGCTGCTGTAACTTGGGAGCTGGAACGATTTTGAGACCTTGAGATTCAGGGCGTTCGTACAAGACTTGTTGGAAATCAGGCTGGGGAGATGGAATAGGAACGTATCTTAAGGCTTGGGCTGGTCTTTGTTGTTGAGGAGCTGGTCTGTATTGAATCTGGGGTTGTTGTTGTTGAGGCTGTTGTTGCACGTTGGTTGTCTCTATTAAGTACTGCTGAGGCGCACCTGCAGGCAATGGCTGTGGTACTTGTGGTGGAGTAGAGACCTTAGGCCGCAATTTCGTTGGCTTCTTGCTGGGTTTGGTGATGTATCTATCCACCTGAAATTGAAATGTAATTTTTTTAGATATACGTCCAGCAGAAGATCTTTAATTGCGTTTGCGTGGGACTATGTAAGTGGATAAATGATTGACGTAAACTTTAACCTTTATTAGATTTTTTCTTACATTAAAAAGGTGTCTATGTGCGCGATGACTGACGGTTAACTATCACAAAGCGAAGGTATAATAAAGTTTCTTATTTTCAGTGAATACAGAACCTTTTTGAAAATCCATATATCACTGACAGACGAAAATGTGTATTTGGATTTTGTGGATTAAAGATAAAAACTTTTAATGCGATTTTTACTTTTTCTTGTAAATGGTTTATACATAGGGAACGCTTGTTGAAAATAAAATTATGATTCCAACAGATTTCAGTACTATTGTATATTAATATTTAATAGTGGTAAGAATGTCGTATATATGACCTATAAAACAATATGTACTATAATATGACCTATAAAACAATAAATTTCTTAATATCAACATGATTGTAAGATATGAGTAGGTATTACCTAAAATAACAAGCAAAAGTGAAAGAAAGAACTATTATTGTGCACATTTTCAAATTACCTGTTGGTACTGCGGCGCCGGCACATTCTGAGAGACAGTCTGCTGCTGGTACTGCCTGTCGTCCTGGCTGACCTGATGGCCGAGCAGTGCCAGCAGCTCCTGGTCGAAGGAGCTGCTGGAACTGGCGCCGGAGTCGCTGACCGAGAGCGCCGCCCCCACTGACGCTTCTCCCCCATCCGCGGAGTAGTGGGGGCGGGCTATCACTGCGTGGGATGGCTGGTAGGCTACCTGAAATAAAAAAAAAACTGATATATGTTTGTCACTTCATTGCAATTGCTACCAATAGGCCAATCTTAACATGGCCTTCGCTCACGATTCTTGGCTTCGTCTACATCGTAAGGGATAAAAGATCACATCATACCATCATGATACTGATCACATCATACCATCATCCCTTACGGTGTAGACAAAGTTTATTTGTAACCATATAGGGAATACCAAAGTACTCATTGGAAGAACATAGATTAATTCTTCTTGAAACTGGTTAATGTGATCAATTAATTAACGACGGTCTGGGCGTGTATGGCGCACAGCCGGGACTGATGAAAAAATACTGGAAATGGAATAAAAAATTGTCCTAATTGAGAATACCTTCAACTCAAACCGAAAACAACACAGAATATTCACAGAGCACCTTAGGATTTATCTCGTCAGTGCACAAAGACTAGCTCTGTTCTCGGAGAATAATGCCGACTTATTCCTTTTGTCTGATTTCCATTTCGATTTGCTCGCTGCACTGTACTGATAGCACGCGTCCTGAGAGACGAGTCTTGGATGTGAAAATTCATATTTAGACGCATGGATACATTATTTAAATCAGGTACCTACCTATTGATTTAAAAATGTGGTATATATTTTTACGTCTGGTTACAAATATCGCTCTTGAGAATATAGGGCCTTTACCTGACGTTTTAAATGTGCAAAAAATGTGTTTTCAGCACTCCACGAAACATGAAATTTATTGCATACTTGGGAGAATATGCGCATTAGTGACTGACATGACATATTCTAATATAACTCCTCCTAGATTTCCCCCTACATAGCACATCTTCATACTCCCATTCCTTTTCTGTTGAAGCAGTCAGGTTATGGAATCTCCTCCCTGTTGATATACGTGACTCTAAAACTATTTCTATCTTTAAGAAAAGAGTGAAGGAACACCACCTCTCTCTCTCATCCTAGTATATATTTCGTATAATTTATTTATTTATATTCATATATATTTTTGTTATACATTGTATGTATAATACGGTCTATATGTATTATATGTAGTATATTTTTCTTCTTATATTATATGTGTTATTTTTATCTGTTACTTATCTCTATTAGCTATTTTCTTTTCTTTTTAGTACACGCCAATGCCTCTTTTTTTTCTCTTTTTTCTTTCGCGGGTCTACTGGAAGAAATTTCTATAGAAATAAGTAGATAACCTTTGTACTTAGTTTTCCTATGTTTTATGTTTCCTTTTTATGTATTTGTTGTATACAAAAATTAATAAATAAATAAAAATAAATAAAAATAAGTAGATAAATGATAAACTTTTAATATATATGTGCATTGGTGACTGACACAATGTCACATATTAGAATCGTATTAGGATTAATTTAACTTTCTACTGTTTAGTTTTTGCTCCTGTTCAGTTAGTCTGTAGAAGTGAGTGAGTGAGAGGTAGCATAATATGTTACGCGACGACATAAAACATTTTTTTTAAATATTGACCTGTCGTGCGGCCTGCGGCTCCACGTAGTAAAACTGCTGTGGACTGGGCTTCTCCTGTCCATACAGCTGCAACTGCTGCAGCAGCTGGTTGCTGTTCAGCGGCGCCTTGCGCTCCTGCTGCAACTCCAGCAACTCCTGCGCATTCAGGGAGAACACCTGGCCCGGACGGTACTCTTGCGAGTCTTGTCTGGAATGGATAGTGGTTTTAATTAGATAGCTGAAGATACAAGAGTAGTGGGGATAGCGGTTTCTTTTTTTTTGTATGTGTTAGTGGCCTGGTATCACAGACTTGCCAATATATAAAAAAAAAATCTATTTGAAATTTTGATATCCTCGAAAATGTATTTTCTACTTCTTATCGAATTGAAATAGCTATTAAATATATAGATAAAACCGGAAGTATTACTAAACTTAAAAATTTCTAACTTCGTTGTTTTGATAAAAGGTTAATAGTCATAGATATAGAAATAAAAATTTCATTCTTTATTACACATATTATTTTAACTTAATTGTCAAATGAAGCCCAATAAAAACCAAATCTGACATCCCGCTTCCTCAGCTGTCTGAAAATTAATTATTTTGTTTCTAGCTCAATTACCTGTTATTTCTGTCATCATCTTGTTGTTCTTGAACTGGTGCGGCTTTCTGTAATAGTGAAAATATTTAAGTATTATTATAGTATATTGTAACTATATGTATAGTACCTGATTCTGTTAGTTACCATGACTTTTGATTTATTATTATATCTGCAATAAATAGGAGATACCTAAGTAGTTTTTATTCCAAATTTTTTACGGGGCCATAAATATAGGGGCCATTTTGACGACCTCCGTGGCCCAACGGTCATCACGCCGGACTGCCACACCGGAGGTCCCGGGTTCGATCCCCGGTCGGGTCAAGATGGAAAATGATCTTTTTCAGATTGACCCGGGTCTTGGATGTTTATCTATATATGTATTTGTTATAAAATATAGTATCGTTGAGTTAGTATCCCATAACACAAGTCTCGAACTTAATTTGGGGCTAACTCAATCTGTGTGATTTGTCCGTATATATTTATTTATTTATGCATATTTAGGTTTTTACCTGAGATTTAAAATAATACCAGGTTTTGCCCGCGGCTTCGCCCGGGAGGCACAGGAACAGTGCTTTTGCCCGGGATTAAAAGTACCAGTCCTTCTCAGTACTTCTAACTATGTGTGTGCGAAATTTCATGACGATTGGTTCAGTTTAGTCAAACAAACAAATAAGTAGACAAACAACCAAACATACAAACTCACTTTTGCATTTATAATATTAGGATACTTAAAGTACCTATGTAGAAAAAGTGCCTGGTCTAAATAAAGAATTCGAAACTATTGCAGCATAAGACAAGCACCAACTAGGTGAAGTCATATCTTTCAGTCTATGTGGAAATATAGGGGACTATGTTGCTGAGATGAAAATAATGACTTTATGTGAATAATATCAATATGTAAAAAAAAACAATTTCAAATATATTAACCGAATATAATTTATTTCACAACAACTAGCTGTCGCCCGCGGCTTCGCCCGCGTGAGTTTCTCTTAGTGGAAAAATCTTTTTGTGTTCCAAACTGTTTCGGATTTTCGATTTTTATACGTCTACAGGAAATGCTCATCAGATTAACCAAGTTTTGCTAAGGCGCCATTTCCGTATATGTTATAGTGTAGCTGGTCTCTTGAAGTTATTCATCAGATGTTCCAGATCTTCAATTTTTATACGTCAGCAGAAAATGCTCATCAGGTTGAACGATTTTTGCTAAGGCGCCATTTCCATATATGTTATAGTGTAGCTGGTCTCTTGGAGCTTTTCATCAGATGTTCCAGATCTTCAATTTTTATACGTCAGCAGAAAATGCTCATCAGGTTGAACGACTTTTGTTAAGGCACCATTTCCATATTTCTTATAGTTTAGCTGTTCTGTTATGGTTCTTCATCAGGTGTTCCAGTTTTCAAAATGAATTATAGCCTATATGTTGCCCAGGCTTAATAGCTATACAACAAAAAAAGTTTCATTCAAATCCGTCCAGTAGTTTTTGCGTGAAACGCGTACATACATACAGACAGACAGACAGACAGACAGACAGACAGACAGACAGACAGACAGACAGACAGACAAGAAATTCCAAAAAAATTTTTTTGCTTTCTATTATTCTTTTTAAGTGTCCCTCTATCCATTTTAGTCAAAAATACTAAATGTACAGACAAAATATTTTTACTGTTTTATTATATGTATAGATAATGCATTACAAGTTCATTTTTATTATGTTTATCCATTGTTGGAGTATTTGCGCATCAGCATAGAATGACTGCATTCGATAATAGCCGAACAAGTTTGTCATATCGCTCGTAGCAGATACGACTCCTACGAGGTTCCCATTGAGAGTCACAGGGCCTCCTGAATCCCCTTTGCCAGGACTTATAGTTTCTAATCCACATATAGGGTAAGGGGGCTGAAAGTTTAACCCCACACAATTCGTGACTGTATTTGTCCCTTGACTCGGAGTCTTCAGATTGGGTTCTCTCTCACCATAACCTGCTAAGGTTACTACATCTCCAAGTTTTAAACCAATTTGACTTATTATTATTGGTGCAACGTCATTATTAAACATTATGAATTTGTCGGTCTTTAATAACGAAAAATCTACAACTACTCCTTGTAGATCAAATGTTCCTGTGTTTTTATATTGTGAACAATATGGCAGGAAGTTTGGGTGTATTAAAATAGTGCTTCCACTCCCGACCAGGTCATTGTAGTAGTTGGTAGCTTTAAATTCAAGAGGCCGATTGCAAACGCAGTGCGCGGCAGAGACTATCAAATTGTTGGAAATGATGGAGCCACTGCACATATTTGTCACTAAATCTAAGCGAACCAAGTGCTTGTGTTCTGCTGGTCGCAAGTCTGTGCCATACCATACTCTTGATTCAACTTCTGATATACTTTTTGACGTCACATTGCTTATAGTTTCCGCAATTAATAGGAATGCACACAAAAAATAATTAAAAAACATTTTTACAGCTACAACTATTTTAAAAGGATTATCTCGATATTCGGTTCTGTGATTGAAAGGACCTTCCTTATGTTTCACTTAGTATTTATATCGATAGTTTTGTGAAGTATGTATGGAATCATTAAGCTATTACAATAATGAGGCATATTTCAAGTTCCTATGTGTTAACGTCAACCATCTACATTTTTTTACTTTTTATTAGATCGTTTGTGACATGTATAATAATATTTATAGCCATAGTTTTGCAAATACATGTGGAATACTTATGTTTTATAAAACTCGCATATTTGTATGATAATATTGACGTGAATGCTTTTATTACCTAATCTTTTTTTAATGGTAGGTAACCTTAGTTTCTATCAGAATTAGGTTTCCAATGGCCATCTTAATCTAAATTAATAATTTACTCAGGTATTCGTTGATTTGGAAAATGGATTACCGATGTCATATCGGTAATCCATTCTCCTAACCTAATAAGACCAACAAACAGTATTTAAAACATTGACACTGCCCGAGTTTTTATAGATAGGTACTCGTAGAAGCAAGGAAATAGAGAAGCATCTAGTTACACGATAGAATATGCCTTTAATTTTGTATTAAGAGGAACCTACTGTTATTGCTATTAATAAAGGGATAATTTTAGCTTACTACAAAGGTATCTTTGTCAATAAATGATTAAAAACGTGAGAAATTAAATAAAAACAACATAGGCTCTCTCATTGAGTGGCGCGCCTAAAACCGTGTGTAGCTATTATAGGAAGGCCAAGTGCAGGAAAACATTGTTTTCCCACGAAATAACAATGGCTTGGAAGTGGTCTTGGGGTATGACAAAATAGCATGCTCAATTATGTGCTAAATTAGTAGTGAAAGTGGTAATCATATATGAGACGATTGGATATTTTTGGAAAAGTTTCTAAGTTGGCAATTTTCATTCTATTTTTGGACAACCGGAATTTCCTTCTATTCTATGCCACTCTCTCTGTCCATAAGGTGAATGGTATATCTATGTTAGTATTTTATGTTTATGTGTATGTTTATAGCTATTATATTAATTTTCTTTCAGAAATATGTAGTATACCTACTCTTTTATTGTCTGATTTTTTTTTACATCTGCATGCACCGCCATATATGTTTTTTTTTCCGTTCGCTAAGGTTTCCTGGAAGAGATTGCACTTGCTATAAGGCCGCCTATTGCACGCATTACCTATACAATGTGTCCCGTCATCAGTGTCGGAGCCTTTAATGGTATGATAAGTGGCATTTTTTATGGACAAATCACCACTCAAAACTTTTTTTTTTACTTTCGTTTTAAAATAAAAAATAAACATTTTCATGGGCTAGTTTATTCACAAGAAGCTAATAATTCAAAAAATACAGAAAAAAATAGTTTTTTTTTGTTTTTTCTTTTTTTACATCTTTCTCATTGTATTGTTGTCTACATGATTAGCTTTTAAATGAGACCTATTTTATGTCGATAGCACTTTTACACGAGTAGTTACGATTGAGTTAGTACAAGAGCCCGAAAAAAAATAAATGGCTGCCATTTTACTACAGTAAAAGAAAAAAAATATATGGGTGGTGATTTGTTTATAAAATGCCATATAACATACCACTAAAGGCTCCGACACTGATGACGGGACACATTGTATAGTCACAATGTTACAATCCTTAATTTTTTGGTGCCATAAAGTATTTTTACTTTCTTACTTAAACAATGTTTTAAGTTGATCATAATGTACAATTTGATATTATTGTGTCCAATAAACATAAACAATGTGAATGCGTTATGAGAAACAATATGGCATAAACAATCTAGGAATGCAACCAAGAGAAGGGCATTGGACAATGATAGTCAGTGCATAAAATTGCTGTAACCATTTCACAACGACTGCTGTTTCTGTTTGTAATTGACACTTACTGAATAGTCTTAATGAGGGGTTATGATTATTATTATGACAGTTTTGAGTCGAACATTATATTCTAATTATTTCGATACTTATAATTTCTTATTGTGATAGAAATAAAATGCCGAAGAGCTTAAGCAGGTTACCATAAAATTAAAATTCTTCTTAAAACTCTGGATTACATATATACATACATTTTACATACATACTTTTTCTTAAATTTCTCACAGGATTAGAGCCCCGGGGTGCAACTAGTCCTTACTAATATTATAAATGCGAAAGTGAGTTCGTTTGTTTGTTTATTTATTTGTTTGTTACCTCTTCACGCTTTATCTTCTGAACCAATCTTCCTGAAATTTCGCATACACATAGTTAGAAGTATTGAGAAGGACATAGAGTACTTTTCATCCCGGGAAAAAACACAGTTCCCGTGGGAAATTCACGTGGGCGAAGCCGCGGGCAATAGCAGTTTGCATTAAAAAGATTGCAAGATTTGAACCAATCAAACATACATTATTTATTACTAACAAGCGAATATACTTGTAAATAATAGTTCCGACTTTTGAGCAACGATTTATAAAATCTTTTCTCTTAAAGTGGAAGGGGAAGTTCAAGTTCTACTCAATCCCGGGAAAAAACACTGTTCCAGTGGGAAATTCACGCGGGCGAAGCCGCAGGCACAATACGGTGGACAGAACAGCGATGCATATAATAGCAGAATTGTTACTCAAGTGGCGGTTTCTTTACCACTGTTCCGGAAACTAGTGGTTGTGACACGCGATTATATGTTTGAAATTAGGGTCACATTAGTAGGCTAGCTTCTATATAGTATTAGTAGACTGCCCGGCTTCGCTCGGGAGGTACATACGTAAATTGTAGCCTTTGTCACTCGGTAATAATGTAGCTCTATCTATTGGTGAAATAATTTTTGAAATCGGTTTATTAGTACCCCCTACGAACAAACTTACAAACACATTTCTTTTATCTATATTATACTAGCTTTTGCCCGCGGCTTCGCCCGCGTGAATTTCCCACGGGAACAGTGCTTTTTCCCGGGATAAAAAGTAGCCTATGTGCTATTCCAGGTCATTATCTACCTCTGTACCAAATTTCATCGAAATCCGTCCAGTAGATTTTGCGTGATTGAGTAACAAACATCCTCACAAACTCACAAACTCACATCCAAACATTCGCATTTATAATATTAGTATGGATAGTATGGATTAATGTGAAGGAAGCGTCTTTGGCAGGTTTATCAATACAAGGAGCGAAAACGCGGCGTTTTGCGTCGATTGTATCATCATTAAATTCGGAAAAAATAAAATCGGAAAAAAATCAATGTTATGGTTAAAAAAAATGGGTAAGAAAATTTGATTTTCTTGCGACTATTTTTCATCGTATCTTTATTCATTATCTGCTAGATAAGTAAGACAAAAAAGACACGTCACTTGCGAAAAAACGAACGAAAGTTTGCCATTCTTCAGTAAAGTAGCCAATTTCTCAACATATCAGAGACACTTGGGAATCTGCATGGGAAATCTAAAATTATAATGTAGTTCTAATGCATATAATGTATGAGTGCGGCCTCTCGACTATCATTTCCATCCATATCGTAACTAACTGTGACAGTTACAAAATGACAGACATTCCTCGGATGGTATTATTAGCGGTTGCAGCTGCAATAACGATGAAACGTTTGTCAAACTGTTATTTCGTTCTCATTATAACGGGTGTCGAAAGTAACTGCTATTGTGAATTTGTGACAAAACTGATTTAGAGGTTTTATGAACTAATTCACACATAGTTTAGTCAGTGTTTGATGTTTGTATGTTTCGTGTTATTTTAATTGGGATATCATAAAAATTAATTAATCGTAATGTCAAAATAAAAAACCGGCCAAGTGCGAGTTAAGCTCGCGCACCAAGGGTTCCGTACGCGCAAAGCATCTCACAACTAAAAAACCAGTTTCATAAACAAACTTAACTTTGCAGTTGGATCCCTAGGATTCATACTGCCTCTAGCGCAAAATTAAGTTTGTAACACTTTTTTTTACGACTTCCAACCACATATTTACTACTTTCAGATTTATTCCTGTATAAGTACTGTTAGACCTTGCTTTTTGCCAAATTTCATAATTTTTGGTCATCGGGAAGGACCCCAAAGGTTTTGATTGCTGCCTAAAATCGCAAAATATGCGAAAATTCGCAACATTTACGGTAAATATCTCATGATCACGTTGACGTATAATTTTGATTATTTTTTTGCAGAAAGAGACCGAGAATCCGGGTATTCGATATTAATTTCAACTTGATACCTTTAAGCGTTCCTGAGAAAAAAAAGTTTGACAGACGGACAACAAAGTGATATAAGGGTTCCGTTTTTACCTTTTGAGGTACAGAACCCTAAAAATAACAATAACGTCGTTACACGTCATATTCTTTCTCATACATATCATAAAAAAGTTACTTCGTAAAATTTATTTTAAAAAAGCGAACCTAGTCTTTATCGAGTTCTGTAACCTATTTTTTTTTATGAGCTGTTGTAGAATATAATTTCGGTACTTTTAGTGAAAGTGAAATTACACAGTGGTATTCATATTACGCCAGTAAAGACCCAATAATTACTTTGTAATTGAGTTCATGCCAATTTTATCCTCACAAAATTCTGGTTAAATGTAACGGTCAAGAACTCTTTTCATTTAGTAATAAAGATCAAATTTGAATGTCTTTTTAAGGTGGTCTGCAAAGCCACTCATTGATATGTTCATCGATAATATGATGCATATTAATTTTAGTACTTTATAGATCTTTTTTCAAAAAAGTAGTTGATAGCCATACTTTTTCACATCGTTGGTTATAAAATGCTGTGTAGAGTTCGTATAATGTTTAGACACAGACGAAATCTGTAAGGTCAAGTCAAAACTAAATATGCGTACTAATTTTTCAGTAAGAAAACCTACTACATTCCTACCTACTTACTGAAAAATAAAATCAATAAATCCAGTCCAGCTGATCGTTGAATTTGTTTAGGAAGCAAGATATTGTTTTTGATGATGTTGTCTTTATGGGTTTTAAATTTAGGTTAATAACCTGACATTTTAAAAGCCATCCTATAGTAAAAGTAGTAGTAAGTATCCTAACTAATATTATAAATGCAAAAGTGAGTTTGTTTGTTTATTTATTTGTTTGTTTGTTACCTCTTCACGCTTTATCAACTGATCCAATCTTTCTGAAATATCGCATTACATAGTTTGAAGTTCTAAGAAAGAAGGTATGTCCATGCCTTTCATCCCGGAAAAAAGCACTTTTCCCATGGGAAATCACGTGGGCGAAGTTGCGGGCAACAGCTAATGTGTCTATAAATTCTGAAGCTATTTAAATACCTACTTGTCATGTCTTATGCAGAATATAAAATGCATTGCAAAAGTGGGATGCCTTAAGGCCTTAAGAGATAAGCAGGTCTGTTCTTATGTAACCGTGATCGAATTTACGAAGGAAAATGTCAACCACATACTTATTAAGTAAGAATGTGATTGCTAATAGATTTCCAGTAGCATACACAGTCAATTTCTTAAGAGCCCATCAAATTTCCTCGTAACAGAGCCAATAAAATGTCATAGTCTAATCAATTAGGAACGTAATTTCATATGAAATAGCAGTGCAAGAAGGTTTTCCATCGCTCACTGTCCAGGGATGAGGCAATTGATAGATTGGTCTATGTGTGTGGTATAATTTACTTTTTTTGTTATAAGATTGAGCCAAAAGCTCAACTGGGTAGAGGAAACGGGTTCTTACTTTTTGATCTGGTAAATTTTGGTCAAAATGCTCTACATCTAACATAAATTAGAGAGCTCAATTAGTACAGATTTCTCCAGTATTTCTGACGATAGTTTTTAGTATTGTTTATTAACATGAAGGCAATCCAGATGATAAGTATTTTGGCTCCAAATACAAGTGGCAAAGAAGAGGAAGATCAGGAAGATCATCAGAGCTCAGATCAATATTTTTCATTAAGCAAAAAAAACAATTGAAAAAAATATTTTGTAAAATATTTTTGTATTTTTTTTTTTTAAATTAAAACAAGGATTGGTGCTCCAAGTATAATACGTAGGTGCGATTGAAATCACCAGAATCTGTTCTGAGAGGAAAACTCTAGAATAGAGTAAGATGAATAGTGTAGAATTGAATTCCAACTGTATTCAAAGGTGAGAGAGATGAATGTGTAACGAGGCTACATAAAGAAAGACACTCAAACCCTATTCTACAAAATCCCTACAAATCTACAATCAAAGTACTTGGCAACTGACCAGTTCGTGACTAAATCTAGGGCGCAAAAGTGAAAGGGCGATTCAGAATCAGAACATTATCCGTTTGGAGCATAGCGGCCTATTTAACTTAGTGTCGTTATAATTTGTATCAACGGCATCGCTTACCATTTAATAGATACTTGAACTTTAGAATGTTTCGATAATTATGCAAATATGTCCGGTATTGCAAGGATGGTAAGACTGGTTTTGGTGTGTTTATATTTGTGACGGTGATTGATTCTCGTGTTAATATATTTATAACGGTGGTTGAATGCCAAAAGACTTATATAGTAGTTGCAAATGGTCCATCTGAAGACTTATGTTTCCTATAAGTATAGATTTAGATGAAGCGACCTTAAACCTAACTAATATTTTATTTTAATTTACTTGTAAATAAGACTATGACCCTAAGTTATAATCCTAGTTATTAAAACACTTACTTTTGTTCTAAACCTATGAATGTGAAGAGAAAATAAAGGATTATTTTAGTTTACTTATTTTATGACCATTATATTAAAGAAGTCATGGAATTCGTAGTATTGTTACTTATATTAACTTTACTAGCTTTTGCCCGCGGCTTCGCCCGCGTGAATTTCCCACGGGAACAGTGCTTTTTCCCGGGATAAAAAGTAGCCTATGTGCTATTCCAGGTCATTATCTACCTCTGTACCAAATTTCATCGAAATCCGTCCAGTAGATTTTGCGTGATTGAGTAACAAACATCCTCACAAACTCACAAACTCACAAATTCACAAACTCACATCCAAACTTTCGCATTTATAATATTATAGTATTATAGTATATAGTATATAGTATTAACTTTATTTATTTTTTAACTTCATTACAAAACATGCAATTGAGGTTTTTTAACAACGAAATGCAGAGAAAAATGATAACATTTTCGGGGTAAATGCAAATGAGTACATAATATTTGTACATGAGCTACGTATAAACGCTTCCATAAGTAAACATTGTATGAATACATGTATGAGATCCATTCAAGGCCTCCCTTTCATAGTGTCCTTCCATTGTTTTCGCCAGTTTTGTTCAAAGACAATAGTTACATAAACACACACCCTTGACGATTAGTGGTAAATATTTATTGTTCCAGAAAAGTACTATCCATTTTGTAAGTCGACCTTTAAGAATACATACATAGAATCACGTCTTCATCCCCTGCGGGGTAGACAGAGCCAAGAGTCGTGAGACTCGAAAGCCACGCTTAGCTGAATAGTGGGTTCTCTGATGGAATGGAGGTATAGTGAAGAATACATGCTCATATTACTCATCTCATCCTTATAGACACGACAAAGTTAAGTATACTTTTCTTTCTCATTGAGAGAGATTCAGAAATTTTTATCAGCCAGGACAATAGTAAAGTAGTTTATACTAGTGCCCCGCCCCGGCTTCGCTCGGGAGGTACATATATAAATATGTAGCCTATGATACTCAGGTATAATGTAGCTTTCTATTAGTGAAAGATTTTTTGAAATCGAATTAGTAGTTCCGAAGATTACCCCCCCACAAACAAGCTCACAAATAGCGTTGAAGATTAGGAAAAAAAATTACTTGTTTTTTTCCGTTTTTTTCAATGTTTCGAACGAAGCTTTCATGAAAAATATTCTAGGAAAATAACATGGTTTTTAGGAAAAAAGCCGATAAAAACGAAACTTTCCAATTTTTCTGAAAAAAATCCCGTGTTTTTTTCAGGAAAATTGGTTTTTTTTTTATAAAACGCATGCTTTTTCTCAAGGTACTTTTCACAAAAATTTCGTTTGAAACATTGAAAAAAAAAAGACGGAATTTGAAAAAACCGGGAAATTTTCCTGCTTTTTTTGTGAAGTGTGATCATGTTAATCAAATCTAACCGTTTTTCATAACTAAGTAACAAAAAAATATATATAAGTAGGCTCAGATTCGTATCTATGGTCGGGCCTAAGCCTAAACTCCCGTATGACAGGTGTCATTAGGGTCAAGCCTATGAAGTTCCGAAGTTTTTAATTTTAAATTTTAATTTTCTTTTTTTATCTATGCGCGGAAATGTAGTACTTGAACTTTCGGCGTGCCCGTTTAGAGAGTTCCATTGGATCCGGCTACAATTAATCGATAGAGAAAATGTAAAAAATCGGTAAAAAGGTTTGTTATTGATTTTTAAATGCTGAATATAAAAATTATTGCGCTTTAAAATTAAAAAAAAATACCTAACATTAAAGCAATACAAAAAAAAAGAAAGAGGGACAAGAATTCACGCAATCGTATCAAATAGTGACTTAAGAGTAGATAATATTATTTACAATTAATTTACTATCCATGTTAGTGACTATGACAGCTACTTTGGTGGTTAAGACTTCTGATTAATATAAACAATTATTTTATTTGGATTTGTTATTTTTACGTAACATCAAATAATCGTAGCGATTCGTGTTTAGGTACATCACTATTATTGTCAAACTGACATACGTCATAGTTCGAGTTTAGGTTTCGGCCGTACTATAGATAGGTAGGTACCTGTTTCCTGGGCACTCTGTATGCCAGCTGCCCTGACACATAATCCTCTTGCGTTTGTCTTTTGTCCTTGTTTAGCGCTACGTCTTCCGTTTTCAAATCTGTTGTGATTTTCTTTTCTGTCTCTTTCACATCAGCTGCGTATGCGCACAAGGCGATTGCTGTAACAAAAAAAAATTCTTTTATTTTGACAATACTGTCAAAGTTAAAGTCAATTGTAAAAATAGCACTTATAAATAGTCATATTCTTGTTTTATAGTTAGATGACGTCATACAATAGGGGACCGGACAAGGTACGAGAATTGTTAAAAATATGTAATTTTATGATAGAATACACATAATTAAGCACATTTCGCGACTTTTCAGCACGAGTTTATTCCCCAGAACTAATTTATTCGAGTTCAATCTTTTAGGGAAAGTCCATTTTCTACGCGTGACGTCATATGAATGTACGTTTAGTTAGGGGCGTTTTGGTATCGTCCAAAAATCGCTTAAAAATGTGAATTGTTTTTTGCTATATCTTGGGAAATACTTTAGTTATGGATGTGATTCTTTAACTGATGATTATATTAATGTGAGATGTTTCAAAGAAGCATCAAAAAAAAAAGTTGTCCGGTCCCCTATTACTTAAAGCTCTAAGGTTATAACCGCCTCCAAAGCGCAAGTGGAGAAGAGGCGCAACAAACTCCACTGCTGCATTTTCTCCAAAGACGTCGCTTTGCAACATGTCTTACAATTAAATGACTATATATGTGGACAACAAACACTAGAAAAAAAAGTAGCATAAAAAGCTATTCATAGTCAAGGTAGAATGTGTTTACAGAAAAACAAATAGGTACCTATTTTAAGGACTATTCGGAACAATTTTCCTTACAGACAAAAAACAAAGAATTGTCTCTATGAAAACAATCAGGTTGATTGGTCCATGGATTGATTCATTTGAATGGAAGGTTACTTTCTTGATAAGCCTAAAACCAGATGGATTACTATTATCAAATACTAACTCGCTAGTGTTTATATAGTACTAGCTTTTGCCCGCGGCTTCGCTTGCGTGAATTTAACACGGGAACAGTGCTTTTTCCCGGAATGAAAGGTATCCTTCTCCGTATTTCTAACTATGTGTATGCAAAATTTCAGGAAGATTGATTTAGTAGATGAAGCGTGAAGAGGTAACAAACAAACAAATAAACAAACTCACTTTCTCATTTATAATATTAGTTAGGATTTGCTATTAGTAAAAGATATTTCGGCGCTTATCAAAATCGCTTTACGTATAGTGTCGTGTCGCCATTGCAAATTGGTACACACATATATGATTATATTCGCATTAACGGTTTAGTAACCGAAAAGAAAGGATATGGTTCGGCAGTTATTTCAATGACAAATTAATAAACGGTAGGTACAATTTAATTTTAAATGTATTATGAAATTATATGATAAGCCTGAAACTTAAATAGGTACTTCAAGATTTTTTTAACATCAACATCTTTTTATTTTTACTCTTTTGTGGGCCGGCGCCCTCCATGTCACTAACCAAAACATTTTTATTTTATATGTCGATTTTTCAGAGTCAATCGTTTTATTTATTTTTAGCGTGCGTGTGTGGGGACCTTCATCAATCATTATTTTCTGGCGTGACAGTTGTGTCCGAAGTCCGAATGATCTTTTTCAGTGTCAATTCAAGTCAGTGTTATACTACTTTGTAGGTGTCATACAATAAAAGTATTATGGCAAAGGGAGAAATCATAATGTTAGTTTACAAAATAAAATAGCAAGTTATTGTATGAAGAAATCTGAATTGATTTTTATTGAAGTAAATGATAACAAATTCAGCGGAGACTTTAGATAATAGGGAAGTAGATTCGCTTGACTCGAGACAAGATGAGATTCGACCCCCGGGAATCTGGGCTAGCTTCGATCTGAATTTCAACTTCCAATTAGATTTATTGAACGTTCAATAATTAAGTAATTGAATTTTGGATAAGTTTTAGTGTAGTCGTAGACTGTAGGCACAAAGTAAGATGTGTGTTAATGTAATGTTTTAGTTTAAATAAATATATTACTTTAACTTCTTAATTAAGCCAGGAAAGATATGCTGCGTGACCACTAAAACAGGCCTAGATGTCAAAGGAGGGTTTGTTCCTTTAAACTTCATTGGGGATTATAATTAACATACTTCATCTAATATACAAAATGAATGGATTTATTTTATTTTCATGTACATTTACATGTAATAAATTATACAATTTATGGAGACTACTTTATTTCGCTACGAAATAGGTATAGAGTGGAAACCAAAATGAGAATGTCAAGTTCGTATTTCAAATTTGATTCGATATTCAAAACTTCATTTTAAATCTATGACAAACATGGAAACTAAAAAAAATAGATGATCATAAAATCAGGTTACGATTTGTGGCGATTGTCTCGAAATTACTTTTTGTTCTAATATTGTGCTCTTTTTGTAAAAACAAATACTTCATTGAAACTTGGCCATCACAAGCTACAAACTACTAGCATTCAGCACGACCACTGCTAAAAAGAAATTTGTAAAACATTTTCTTTTCTAGGCCATGTGAAAAATACTTTCTAAGCAAAATTAATCTTCCTGGCCCAAAAAAAATAATTTGGCTGGGGACTGATGAGTCAGTACTTTATCACAATAATAGAGTAGACTTAAAGATACTTTGAGCAGTGATTACGAATTTCATACAATATTTCAACGTGACATTTCCTAAATGAGTGGGTTAGTCACAGATGATTTGCCTTGCCGGCCGTAATATGAGTATTAACACCGATTTGCCTTCCCACCAATGGCAAACCGTACCATTAATCAGTATTAGATACACTTTGTAATGAGCAGTGCATTGTGTGAGCTTATGCGAAAGCTCTTGTCGTTTCTAGGTGTTAACGATGTAGAGCTTTGTTGTAAATATCACAATCTTAGGTGACAAGTAATCATTTAGAAATACTATAACTTTAGTAACATTGTCGTTAAAAAGTCATGTCAAAGTAGGTACAAACCCTTTGGCTAAATTATCAGTATAATGCTTATTAGTGTATAGTTTGTATAATATAGCTTGGTCTCTGTAACAGATGTAAGTTGTATAAAAATAGGTTCAGATAGTTTCACAAAAGATCATTTTAGATGTAACGTTTTGAAAACTAATGTCTCATTATACGAACACATCTTATGTATTAGGAGTTAACCTATATTTTACAAATATCGTTATTTTTATAAACGTATATAATGATACAAATATGAACCAAGCTGCCTCCGCTATAAAAATATACACGCATTCTCTTTTGTTACCTACTTTAAAAAGAAAGAAAAATATCAAAGTACACATTGTATAAAAACAGTTATATTCAAAAATACAAATAAGTTTTAATTAAAAACTAAAGTTATCACTTAACTACAAATCTAAAGTTACAGCCAATTAGGTATTCGATTAGAATTTCAGCCACTTAAGCAAATCTTGGACCTCTTTAGAATACATAAAATTGGGCTGAAGAGAAATCCATTCATCTCATCTAATTAGATGGAAATCATCTAGTCGAATAAATACGGATTAAAAGACTTTACTTCGTATTGAGTTGGTTCCTAAAAGTTATCTGTGGCATCGAAATATTCGGAGAAATTAATATTTCATAACCTCATATTGTAATCATTATTAATGTTGGTTTTTATTTATAAATAATTCAACTGGTATCATTAGCTAGACGTTTGTCTTGTTTTTTTAATTTGACTATTATATTTGACATTCTAGGATTATTTTATTGTTGATCTTGCTCCTTATTCAACCATAATAAATAAATATACATCATTGGGATTGGGAAGACTACGCACTAAATTTTAAATTCGACCATGTTTTTTTTTCTTTTTTTTTATATAACATAGGCGGCAAACAAGCTCTCAGGCTCTCACTCAGCAAACAGGTGATCGCTTACCATCAGGTGACCCGCTGTCACCTGATGGTAATCGATCACCGCTGCCCATGGACTGCTGCAACACCAGGGGTATCACAAGAGTGTTGCCGGCCTTTCAAGAAGATGTAGACTCGTTTATTGAAGGTTCCAATGTCGCCGCAGGGAGTTGGTTCCACAGTTTGGTCGTACGTGGCAAGAATTTTTACAGCACAAGCATGATACACGTAATTAAAATTAATAAACATCGGACAAATCTTAACACTCAGTGGTACCTCTATTATAACAGTTGTAGAAATCTACCTAGCAATTTCAAACAGCAGCACAGAATTAATATAAGTACTACGTAAAAGCAGGCAAAATGGAAGGATCTCTCTGTGTGTAAATTTAATAAAAAGTTCTTCTGAAATACAAAATACAAAAATGAAATTAAGAAAGGTTCACAGTTTTTTTTCCTTGTACCTAAAATACTGTGTTCAGGGAAACGTATAAATCGTTACAGGATAAAAAGATTCTCCTGGTCTGCTGAATTCACAAAAATGGAATAGGGATTTATAGGGATTTCATCGTAATTCTTTAAATTTTTAACAGTGGTCACATTTAAAAAAATATTGATATAAGTATTATAATCCGATGCAAAATGGACCATTTATTTAAAAAAAAAATGTGATTTACACTATTATTAATTAATTACTACTATTTTTTATTATTTTTTGGTCTACTTATGTCTTTAGTGAATGTAGCACAAACTTCCTTTTCTCATCTATTCACCCAAATTGTTCTTTGTAAAATATTATGTAATTTTTTAAAATTATTTTCCTTAAAACCTTCTTCATAAAGATATGATGATGTCGATGGCATTTCTGGTTATGGTATGTAACTAAAATAAAGCATAAATCTTATTTGATGCAGAGGACACGTCTGTGATAATGAATGCAGCACAAACTTCCTTTTCTCATCTATTCACCCAAATTGTTCTGTGGGTAAAATATTATGTAATTTTTTTTTCTTCTTTTAATTAATTTTTATAAAGATATGATGATGTCGATGGCATTTCTGGTTATGGTATGTAACTAGAATTAAACTTTAGTTAAATAAATTCTGTTTCTAGCAGTCATCAGGAAAGAGCGGGGAGCTCTGGCACAGGCTTTTTGCTTAAAAGAGTTCCCCGGCCTCCTATAACTAAATAACAATGCACGTTTTTTGGAGCAAATAAAGAATTTTTTTTTATTTTTTATTAGTTATTTTTTCGACACAAGATAAAAAAATATCCTAAAATTAGCTAAAAGTCCAAAACTAAATTAAAAATCTATTTATATTTTTTTAATCAACTAATAAATATGAGATGGTAGAAGTCTTCATCTATCCCTCAATTATCCCAAATTGGAATACAATCGATGTTATCTACTGCTCTTTTACATTTCATAGCGCTTCTTCGAAGACCTTATAATGATGTCCAGTCAACAACTGGACTATTTAAACGAGACATAAATGTTTGGAGCTCGACGACGTCCTCTCTAAACCAAGGCTGATTGTAAATTGTAGGTACTGATCGCACAAAAATTTATAATAACTAGAATGATATAGGTAATATCATTGTAACACCATTTAAAATAAAGTGTAAAATAATAATAATTTACCTCGTAATAAAGGCTACAGTTCTAAATACCTGCCGCATCATCCGCATTTTTTTATCTTATTTTATCGTATCGTCTACTTTTTCTATTTAATTTTTAGCTCTTATCGCTTGGCTACATATCCCTCGTTAGTTTCATAATATTCATAATATAATATAATATAATATTATAAAACTTATACTTATTATAACTGTGGTGTGGCCCTAGAATAGCACCAACCCATCTCTTCCCGTGGGTGTCGTAAGAGGTGACTAAGGAATTTAAAACACCGGAAGATGGGCAGCAGCATCTTTCCGCGTACTATGCCATGACACTGCGATCGCCAACCCGCCTGCCAAGCGTGGCGATTACGGCAAAACCCTCCAAGGATGAAATCCTTGGGGGAGGCCTTTGTCCAACAGTGGACGTCTTTCGGCTGAGAGAAGAATATTATAAAATAATAATTACCTATGTAAAAATAAGTTATTATTTCAGACAATTAATATTTTTCAATTTAGCAATATTTTTTTCTATATAGAGAAGAAAGAAAAAGAGATGAAGTGGTGATTAATCCCGCCTGTGGTCGAACAAAAGGACACGTGTTCAAATCATATTCGTTGGATGGGTGGATTGGATATGAATTAACGAATAGGTACTTTTCATAGCCATGATTGTCGTAAAACGCGACTATGTGAAAGCCGCAGGAAAAGCTAATTTATATTATTTGTTTTACTGCCAATATGACGCCAGAGGAACTATGAGATGAAACGCATTTTATGCTGAATTTCCCAATCAGTGCCTTTTCCCGGGATGAAAGGTACCCTATGTCTTCTGAGCTATGTATGTGTACGGTTTTTCCGCACTTACAAATCGCCCGATAATCATTATTGCACGAATGCATATTTTTGTCTATATCAATCAGTTCACGATTCACCTTCGCACATCATCGCCGCGCATCGCGTTTGTGTACTCATACTCACTAGCATTTAAATATTTTCGAATACATTTGCTGTTATCGCAGCAGCATCAATTATTTATCCTATCAGCATCGAAGTTTCAGAAAGATTATTTCAGTAGATAAAGCGTGAAGAGGTAACAAACAAACACACTTTTGCATTAATAATATTAGTTAGGATAGTTTTTTTTAATCTGTTTTGCTGACCGTCCGCACATTGACACGGCCTAGTTCCCATGCTACGAAAACTCGCACGCCGAGTGCATACCAAAGTAGCACTTAAACAATTACGACTACCCTGCATACTTTTGTGATTCTGGACATTCTGCGACGAGATTGCAGCCTAGCAGCGGAATAGCAGCGAAATGAGAATTTCGGCCATTCAAAGTCAATGTTAACTTTATGTAAAATAAATATTTAAATGGGCAACAACACCTAGTATTTACTTCTCAATCGTCATAAGTGTGATAAATGAATAAAATTAGCTAAACTAGTTAACGTCAAAGAATTAGGTACGTATTGCTTAGTAAGTACTATCGGCTCCAAAGCGCAAATGCACTCACATCCGTCCACCCAACTGCAAAGTAAAAAAAAAAAAATTCCAAAAGTAATTTTTAGTGTTAAGTCAGTATATTAGCAACAATAATACTTCCAAGTTTGTGTTAATTATGTTGGTACAAAAATTATTATTATTATTTTATTTTGAAAAACACGTGTAAATTGACATTTACACGAGTTTTTGAAAATAAACAACAACGAGGGACGAATTTACAGAAAGTTTTAACGAATTAACTATAAGGACAAATTGACAATAAAACAAATTGACTTTGACTTTAAACTTAAAATAAATCGATGCATATATATTATTATATGGGGGAAGTAAATGAATTTCCTGCTAATAATGCTACTACGAGCAATACCTACTTTATAAGTTTCCCCATATCCTCACAAAATCGCATTATCCTCATATATCGAGTTCCCGCGTCGGGCAATGCAGTTACGACCTCCTCATTCGATTACTGGCGCGCAATCAACCAACCCGATTGAACTTTAAATGCAGTTTTAATGCAGTTAAACATAGACGATATATTGCGCATTCAATCAAAATCGATTTTAATTTTTATAGTTTATCTAATAAATATTCTGCTTAGATAGATTTATAAATAGAATTATCCAAAGACAGATAAAAAGGTCGCATTGCTGTTTCCCGATAAATATAATTTAGGGGCTTTCAAGGCAAGAGTGAATAGGCATATTTTAAGTTTGCGTGTACCACCCTAGATCTGATCTTTGCTTCCCATCAGGCAAGATAGAGGTCAAAAGCATTTTTTAATTAAAAAAAAGTTCGAGTGTGGTCGAAAATTTCAAGGTTCCAATCCCATCCTTCTGTCCTACCTTCCCTCTTGCCTCGTGACTTTGTGAGTTTGTTCGGTTCATCCGTAGAAGTAGACCACTCGCTTTCAGTAAGTATAAGAAAAAATCGTGAGGAATCCTACCCTCTATAATTTAATTCTGTTGAAATAAATCATTTATTTATGTTAAAACCTCCTGTATTTAGTCCTAGCCGCTAAGAATTTTTAAATTATAAAAATATGTTGCTAAGTTTTGTTGTTGTTCGTTGTCATGTAAACTTTCCTATGTGATAAAAAAATTACAAGAGATTTACATGGTTATTTTATTCATTGAATATTAATAACATATTGTTTCATCATTGGTTATGGGCCGATTACTGTAAATCCCTATACCTAGTATGTGTTAATATATTATATTATTTGTGAGTACTTATAGTAAAATAATATTTTACAAAATGGTTGAAAACATCGGAATCGAAAATGTTTCACTAAACAATTTAATTGTAAGTACCGGTTCTAATATGTCCATTGGTAAATTAGAAGGAGTAAATAATTATGCCACTTGGAAATTCCAAATGAAGTTGTTATTGATAGACAATGGTTTATGGGAGTTTGCTGATGGATCTGGTGATGCAACTAAGAATCCCACGAAAGATCAAAAAGCATATGCAAAGATTTGTTTGAACATTCAACCCATTTGCTACCCACATGTCAAAAATGCAAAGACAGCTTCTGAAGCATGGAAAAACTTAAAATCTGCATATGAGAATGCTGGCATAAGTCGTAGACTTTCTTTAAAGAGAAAACTAGCTCAAATTAAATATGAACAGCATGATTGCATGGATCATTATCTTGGAAATATTATTTCTGTAACGCAAGAGTTAGCTGATATTGGATGCATTATTGATGACGAAGAATTGGCAGAATTGATGTTGATTGGCTTGCCAACTGAGTTTGATCCACTGATCATGGCAATGGAAGCCTCAAACACAAAATTAACTTCTGATTTTGTTAAATGCCAATTAATTCAAAGTGAGTTCAAGAAACATTCGTCCAGTTCATATTTGGAACCATCCGAAAAGATTTTAATGGCAAAGAACAAATTTGTTCCTATCTGTCACAACTGTCATGTAAAAGGACACATCAAGCCCAAATGTCCTAAGTTGAAGAAGAATTTAAAGAAGAATACAAATAACGATTCAACTCAAGAGGCTTCTTCGTCTAAAAAGGGAATTAATGCTTCTTTATTTTCAACTGAGACTGCCTTAGTTAGTGATGTTTGTGATCGCGATAGCTGGATTTTAGATTCAGGTTGCACTAGTCATATGACTAATCGAAAGGATTGGTTGGAAAATTACTCTTCTGATGTTAAAACACAAATTACTACTGCCAATAGCGATACAATGTGTAGCGAAGGCGTAGGGAATGTCAATGTGACATTATGTAATAACGAAGTTAAAGTTATTACTGATACTTTATTTGTACCACAAGTAGCGGCAAATCTTTTGTCTGTAAGCAAAGTGGCAGCAAAAGGTTATGTTTTAATATTTGATATAAATAAATGTTATGTTTACAGGAGCGATAAAGTGTCTATTACTGGGTCCTGTGAGCTACAAGCTACTAATGTGGGCGGTATCTACAAGGTTGATGGAAAAGAGGAATGTTATACAACTTTATTAAACCAAGAGCCTAAGATTACTGAAGGTAAAGCTTTTGTATCCAATAATAATTTATTGGAGCTATGGCATCGTCGCCTAGGACACTTAAGTTTTAAAGGTATGTTAGTCCTTCGTGATTCTTTAGCCCGCGGTATTAAATTTCCAAATGGAAAATTAAATTCTTGTTCTCCATGCATTGAAGGAAAACAGAAGAGTAAAACTTTTCCTCATGGTCCGGCTCATAGGAGCGTGACAAAATTAGATTTAATCCACACAGATATTTGTGGACCTATGTCTGTTAATAGTTGGAGCGGTAGCCGTTATTTTATTACTTTTACTGACGATTTTACGCGAAAATCATTTATTTATTTTTTGGATCGTAAAGATCAAACCACTGTTTTGAATACTTTTATTGAATTCAAAAAGGTTGTTGAAAATCAAACCGATCTCAAGATTAAGCGTGTTAGAAGTGATAACGGGACAGAATATTGTAACAAAAGTTTGGTGAATTATTTTAAGCAATGCGGAATTATCCACGAAACAACTGTTCCATACACACCCCAACAAAATGGCGTCAGTGAGCGGCTTAACAGAACGTTAATGGAAAAAGCTAGAGCAATGTTGCAAGACGCTGGTTTAGATAAAAAATATTGGGCTGAAGCAGTCAACACTGCTTGCTATTTAAAGAATCGTAGTCCTACTGCTGCTTTAAATAAAGCTACTCCTGAAGAGTTATGGACTGGTTCTAAAGTTAACCTCAGTCACCTTAGAGTCTTTGGTTGCACCGCATATGCCCTTACACCACAATGTCAGCGTACAAAGCTTGATCCTAAATCAAAGCCTTACATTATGTTAGGATATTGTGATCACACAAAAGGTTATAGACTTGGTGATTCAGCTGATGGTAGCAAAATTATAAAAGCTCGTTCAGTAGAGTTTATAGAAACTGTCAGAGGTATTCTGTGCAAAGCAATAGAGTCGAAAGAGAATTCAAATGATTCAGTTAATACTGTTGAAGTTTCGGTATATAATTTGAACACTCCTCGACAAAATATTATGGAATCTGACGTTGATGAATATGCTACACCAGATGCTTTATCTATCCATTCTGAAATTCAGGAACCCATTATTAATGAACCTATTGTTCAAGAAATGATACCATTTCATGAACAAGGTGCTGCTGATTCACTATTGAATAATATTCAAAATTCTCCAAATATTGATTCTGAGCCTATGAGTTTTGCATCAGAATCAGAGGTACATGAACACGCTAGACCTGTACGTACACGCGGTCGTCCTAAACATTTTGACGATTATGAAATGAACTATTTCACTGAAGTAGGCTTGATGGGGCGCTGTGAACCTCGAACGTATAATGAAGCTATGAAGTCTGATAAAAACAGAGAATGGTTAGAGGCCATGAAAGAGGAATATAATTCTCTCATATCACATGGAGTCTGGAAACTTGTAGATCGACCAAAAGATAGTAACGTAATTAAATGCAAGTGGATCTTCAAAGAAAAAGTTGATCCGAGTGGTAATTTTGAGAAATTTAAAGCTCGTTTAGTTGCAAAAGGGTTTACCCAGCAATATGGCATTGACTTTGAAGAAACCTTTGCACCTGTCGTTAGACATTGTACTTTACGTTTACTTTTGGCAATAGGTATTGAAAATGATATGGACATTGAACATGTTGATGTTAATACAGCATTTCTTAATGGAGACCTCAATGAATGTATTTATATGGAACAACCCACCGGTTTTGTAATTGAGGGGCAGAATAAAGTCTGTTTACTAAAGAAAAGCTTATATGGACTCAAACAAGCAAGTAGAGCCTGGAATGAAAAAGTACACAAAGTTTTAGTTAGCAATGGCTTCACACAACTAAAAACTGAGAAATGTGTTTACTTCAAAAATAAGGTAATTATAGCCTTATACGTAGATGACTTCTTCATATTCAGTTCCAATGAACATGAAAAGAAACTGCTTTATAAATTACTCAGTTCCAACTTCAAAATCAAAATACTTGGACCTGTGAAACAAGTATTAGGCATGAAGGTGGAGAGGAACCGAGAGCAAGGCACCTTGAAGTTAAGTCAATCTGAATACGTTAAAAACCTTTTAATTAAATTTGGTATGAATGATTGTCACAGCATAGCGACTCCAATGGAAGTTAATTTTAATATTCCAAAAGCAGATACTGTGGATTCAAGGTTTCCGTATCAGGAACTAATAGGAAGCTTGATGTATCTCGCGGTTTGCACTCGTCCTGATATAGCATTTGCGTGCAGTAAGCTTAGTCAATATAACACATGTTATAATGAATCTCACTGGATCGCTGCTAAACGAGTTCTGCGATATCTTTCGGGTACAACTGACTACGGACTCAATTTTAAAAGAGGAAATAACGAAGTTATTATTTCATCCGACGCAGATTGGGCGGGGGATATTACTGATAGAAAATCTTATTCGGGTTTTGTAAGTAGGTTCGGTAATTGCATTATAAACTGGCATAGCCATAAGCAACAAAACGTGGCCTGTTCTAGCACAGAAGCCGAATATTATGCCCTTGGCAATGCAGTGAAGGAGGCGAAATTTATCCGCAACTTCTTGCAGGAGCTTAATTTTAAACAATGTATAGAATCAAGAAAGGTCATCACCATTTATAATGATAATCGTAGTACGTTGAAAATGGTGGAAAATGAATGCTTTCGTAGGACCAAACACATAGACGTACATCATCACTTCATACGAGAATGTGTTGATCGGAAACTTATTCGTTTAGATTACAAACCCTCTTCTGAGTTAGAAGCAGACCTTTTCACAAAAGCTTTACCTAGGGTAAAACACAATTATTTCGTTAAGTGTTTAGGTTTAACATAACGCTCTTCTTTTTGATTACTTTTGATATTGTACTCTCGCATTATGCTTGCAGTTCTGTTTCAGAGTTTTAGTGCATAGTTTGCTCGAGTAAGGGGCAGTGTTAAAACCTCCTGTATTTAGTCCTAGCCGCTAAGAATTTTTAAATTATAAAAATATGTTGCTAAGTTTTGTTGTTGTTCGTTGTCATGTAAACTTTCCTATGTGATAAAAAAATTACAAGAGATTTACATGGTTATTTTATTCATTGAATATTAATAACATATTGTTTCATCAATTTAACCTAGATAAAATAAATCTAAATCAGTAATAAGTCTGAACGTGAAAATGCATTTTTATTCACTTTTGAAATAATCTGCTTGCTTCGTTATTTACGATTTTGAGTGCTTTATTGATGTCGCTTCAATTATTTTGGAAAAAAAAAATGTTATTCATAAATACACGACTAATCATGATTAATATGGTTAGTATTTTTAAGTATCCATACTAATATTATAAATGCGAAAGTTTGGATGTGAGTTTGTGAGTTTGTGAGTTTGTGAGTTTGTGAATTTGTGAGTTTGTGAGGATGTTTGTTACTCAATCACGCAAAATCTACTGAACGGATTTCGATGAAATTTGGTACAGAGGTAGATAATGACCTGGAATAGCACATAGGCTACTTTCTATCCCGGGAAAAAGCACTGTTCCCGTGGGAAATTCACGCGGGCGAAGCCGCGGGCAAAAGCTAGTAAACTATATGACACAGATCAAAGTTCGTGATACAAAACAAAATTGATGTATTCATATCGGAATAACCGCCTCCACTTTTACTTTCATAGCTCTATGCTTTCATTATATTTTTCTGTTATTAAAGTTGCGGTTTCACTGTGAAGATTACAACAAACGAAAGTTTGACTTTGGATAAATATTCAACCAATTTACTTTCGAAAGTTTAAATTATTATGACAAAATCAATTTGTTAAAAAATTATACTCAGGTAATACCTACTAATTTTTAACCCCACGAGGATCTTATTTTGCGCACTAACGTAGATATCTAAATATGTAATATACCTACTACCTACCACGGAAAAAAATTGTAGAACATACCTACAATAATAATAGGAAAATTATATAGAACTAGCTGACGCCCGCGGCTTCGCTCGCGTTAATCCTTTCTTAGCGGATGCCTACGTCATAACATCTACCTGCATGCCAAATTTCAGCCCGATCCGTCCAGTGGTTTGGGCTGTGCGTTGATAGATCACTATGTCAGTCAGATAATATTATTGTTATTTTAAGTTAATATTAAAAATAAGTACTTTTTTCAAATAGCACACCCGTTCCATTTTCGAACTTCTGCCAAGCCCGAGTTTGTATCAATTTTTCATGCTTCCCGCTAATTTTTACTTTTTTATTTTCCTATTTTATCTACGCATTTGAAATTTGGAACGTGTCCTTGGAACAACTGGGAGGGTTCATCGCTTTTCCTACTTCCTACAAAAAATAGAAACATAATATAAATGCGAAAATTTGGATGTGAATTTGTGAGTTTGTGAGGAAGTTTGTCACTCAATCACTCAAAATCTACTGGACGGACTTTAATGAAATTTGGAACACGGGTAAAAAAGTACCTAAAGTAGCACATAGGGTACTTTTTATCCCGAAATTCCCACGGGATCGAAGCTCCGGGGCGCGGCTAGTATTTAATAATGAATGAGTTGCAAAAATTACGTTCCATTGCGTACATAGCGATATCGCATGGCCATTGGAAAGTGATCGCGTGCAAGTAAAAGTAAACTTCCTAATCGCACACTATCTCACACAATGGACGATTATATTCACTTAGCGGTCACGCGAACAGAATTTGGTATACTGTGTCAGTGTGTAAGGTCATGGGTTTCACTCTTATTTTCGAGTGATTTGGCTAAGTGTTAGATGATTATTTTTAGGGTTCCGAAGTAAACAAGGAACCCTTATAGTTTCGTCATGTCTGTCCGTCCGTCCGTACGTCTGTCTGCGGCTAATCTCAGAGACTACTATTACTAAAAAACTGTAATTTGGTATTTATTACGCGGAGCGAACTGTAGAATAAAATTAGTAAAAATATGTTTTTTTAGGGGGCCTCCCCTACACCGAAAGTGGTGATGATTTTTTTTCTCTCGATTGTATAATCGAGTGTGGGGTATCATTTGATAGGTCTTTTAAAAATATTGTGAGTGTCTGAAGAACATTTTTTGATTTAGGGATCCGTGTGCGAAATATTTAACTTTAAAGTGATAAATTTTATTAGAGTCAAGTGTCCCCCCCCCCCCCTCGAACAGAAATTTTCATTCTATATAATGGTATATACTTAGGTTATTTTCATTAGTTATATAAAAGTGGAAGTAAATATAAGTTCATGTGTCCGCATTTCTACAGGATAGGTACCTCCGGAACCCTACATTGTTCGTGGCCCGACACGCACTTGACCAATTATTTTCAAGTCGTTTTAAGGCATCTGACATGACCTAACGATAATGTAGTTGTAGTAGCGAATTACAGAATATACTTATTAGTGAATATTGGTTTATGTTTCCTCAAGATGTTATTCTTCACTGGAAGCAGGTAATGGGCGATAAAAATGATAAAACCTAGGTACGTCAAATTGATGAACAGACTTTGACTTATGTACTTCAATGTTCCTAAGCTTTTCTAGTAAATTGGTACTTAGACCAGTGGAATTATACCTCAGCCTTTAGTTCAGTTTAGTAAACCAAACAGACCAATAAAATATAAAACTATAATAAAAAAAAGATTCTTCTTCCCGACATTTGTAAGATTATAAATTATGCCGAAAGTTTGTATGATCTATGTTTGTTCTCGACGCTTCAATGGTTACACGGAATGAGTTGAAATTTGGTACTGGTGAGAGCAAAGTCACAACAACAGAACCAGGTAATAAAAGTATAGATGGATTTTTTTTATTTTATTATTTATTCAATACTAGCTTTCGCCCGCGGCTTCGCTCGCGTGAATTTCCCACAGGGGAACAGTGCTTTTTCCCGGGATGAAAGGTACCCTATGCCCTTATCCGTACTTTCAGCTATGTGTATGCGAAATTTCAGGAAGATTGGTTCAGTAGATAAAGCGTGAAGAGGTAACATACAAATAAACAAACAAACAAACAAACTCACTTTTGCATTTATAATATTAGTTAGGATTAGGATTCAATATAACACAAAAAAGCACTCATAAAACATTTACCGAACTGCGGAAACCTCGCAGGGTTTATCTGTGTTCGGTGAGTCGCTATTACACTTGGGAACAAAGTATTTTTTTTAATTTAAGTTTAAATTTTTAGGGTTCCGTAGTCCGACAAGGAACCCGTATAAGATCGTTCAGTCCGTCCGTCCTAGTCTGCAGCAGAATATCTTCTACGTTTATGGACTGATTTGCATGTTACTTGGTTCGAGGATACTTCACATATAGATCTCATTTTTAAAAATACAATAAATTAAAATTACCCCTTTTTAAGGGTACCTCTCCATACATGTAAAGAGGGGGTGAATTATTTTTTTCAAAGTTAAGTTTATACAACTCCTGTAGATCAGATGGAAGTTTATTCAGATAATTTGGTATCATGTAATTAGGTAATCTTGTCCCATACAGATTATTATAGATAGATCAACACTTTATGAACATACAAAGTAGTGACAAAAATAAATGATGAAGGTACATAAATGAACGCAAGCTTATCGCAATTGCAGTTTCTTCCAGCCAACCATAGTATACTTCTTTCCCCATCTTATTTATCATTTATGAGGAATGATCTCTCTTCATTTGAGTTGCAGAAAGCAGGCCCATCCTCACGATGTTTTCTTTCAACCGGAAGTAAGTTCTTAAGTGATTGTTAATTTTATTATAATGTTCATGAGGTACTTAGTATGATTTAAAACCAACGAGGTATAATTAAATAGTAATGTGAATTTTACTTACTTGACAACTCTCTCTCTCTCTCTCTCTCTCAGCCTAAAGACGTCCACTGCTGGACAAAGGCCTCCCCTAAGGATTTTATCCATGGGGGGTTTTGCCGTAACAACTACTAACAACTTTTATTTTATTTTATTTTTTTACTTTTTAAGAAGACTTACAGCGTAGGAAGTTAGAACAGATTATTTATTTATTTTATTTTATTTATTTAGGACAATAAACAATTGTACAGAAGATAAGCTAAATAACTTAATTAAACATATACATAGATAGTTGTACAACCAAGATACCTTGTTGTATAGATAGTGTATAAAAAACAGAAAATCAATTAAAAAAACTTAACAGATAGAAAAAAAAGTAAGAAATATAAAAACTGAAACAATAGTAGATTTTACAACAAGTGCACAAAACGAATCATTTTTATCCGAGACTTTTAGCAGCCCGAGCCGAAGGCGAGGGCTGATAGTAATGTCGAGGATAAAAATCGTTTTGTGGACGAGTTATAAACTCTGCTTTTCACTTCGATTGCGAGGAAATAAATCAAATTGAAGAAATTAATAAACACACGAAAAAACAAGAGCTGTTTCCCGCCGCTTTATTTTTTGTTAATCTTACGACATTGAAGGCTTGGGCTGCAGACTTATACAGCCTACTATTAAATTAATTTTGTATTATTATTCTTAAATTAATTAAATAACATACCATGCTTAAATTTAAATTTTAATATCTTTTATGTCCTAAAAAACACATAAGGCAAATAAATTAAAAGTAAATATTATAAAATAACAAATTCAATCTATAA
The DNA here is from genome assembly GCA_018467065.1 of Ephestia elutella. Lineage (NCBI taxonomy): Eukaryota > Metazoa > Arthropoda > Insecta > Lepidoptera > Pyralidae > Ephestia > Ephestia elutella. The sequence continues at coordinate 8,605,895 of CM031570.1, read as the reverse complement.
ACTTTTTATCGTGTTTGGCTGTATGGCTCATTTTCTTTGCTTTAATATAGATACATTTATGAGTAGATACGTATGCCCTTGTGCATAAAATTCGATTTTGTGCAGCCTATATCCTGCACAAATAAGCACTTTCAGAGCATGAAAAGTGAAAAATAAATTCTACTAATTTGTGTCTAGCAAAAAAGCTGGAATTTATAGCAAATTCTCGTTGACCTATTTTTGAATTTCGAACATGGAACACGGAAAATTTGAACCGCACCACGAGCATTTCATTCGCAAACCTATTTCCTGGACAAATCTCGAATGCAATTAAGATTGCGACTAGGTTGTGTTCGCCTGTACAGTTCAAGAAAAGTATAAATTAAATTGATCCTTATGACCGAGCAGTAGAGTTCAAAATGCTTTGACTTTTTGTTGTCTGTTTGTTTCGTGCACGATATACTCGGCACCTGGGAGGCAATTCTGGGGTCTGCGATATAATATCAATTTCGACATTTATCGAAAAAACATGGTGGATATCGATAAATATCGAAATTGCGTATTCTCGTGATTTCAAATGTGACATTTATCCAGCGTCAGCCCTCGATACGCATCGAGTGGTCGAGCGTGGCCGAAAACCATATCGTGTGTGATATTTGTTGCTTCAAAGCTATTGAATAACATAATATTCGTACTTTACAAGACGCTTTGTATTTTTCTTCAGCTATGGTTTAGTAAAATATGAATGCTGATGATTTTGTATTCAATTTTATTGGAAATCGTTGTTTATTTACATAAAATTATTTTATTGAAGCCTAATATAGAGGTTTGGATAGATACATACTTTGCTTTTTTCTGCCTCGAGTACCATACCTTATTTGTTTCTCGATTCAATTTCGTAAAGAAACAATATCATACATAAGAATATAATTGATACTCCGATAACAAATATCACATAACCTCACACACACAATAAACAAACAATGACAAGTATCCTCGCGTTCCGTTCTCTCCATCAACTCTAAAATATTTCATTTTCTTTGCATTTTATAAATTTGCATTGGAGCTTATTAAGTTACATAAAATAAAGTATTATAACTATTTTTACATAAATTCACTATTAAAACATTGGTTTTATATAAAATATTTAATGAAACAAGTAAAACATAAATTTCTCGATTGTAGTTAAGTATAATCGAGAAAAAGGAACGTGTTTTCAATTAGAGAAGCCCTAGTTTTCGATATAATATCGAGTTTTATGTCGAATAGGTTCGAGAATACCATTTTGGAGGATTTTGTGATAATTTTGTTCGATAAAAGAAGTTTGATATATTATCAAATTCGATAAAATATCGCAAACGCGAGAATTGGCCTCCACAATAGATCGACCCCGGTATTGGTTTAGTGATAAAGGTCTGCCAAGTCAAATTATGCAAGATCTGATGATTATGTTGATGGCTGTTTTGATCTTGTCGTATTTTAACAAGCGATTTCGTTGATTCTGTTTTTGTTCAATAGAGAATGTCTCAATGTATCAGTAATTCTGTGTCAATGATATTAGCAATATTATGTAAAAGAAAAAGACATTTTTAGTAGGTAAGTAGGTATTAAATGAGCGATTTTCTAACAGCTAAATTAAGAAAAAAAAAAAACAGTATAAAAAGGTCTCAACAGATAGCGTTTTATGAAAGCCGAGTCGTAATAATGGCTGAACCTATATGATGCGCTTTTTCTTGTCAACCAGAGGCAGAAAAAAAATCACAACATTTTGACAAAATCACGATATTGATACTTTTTAGATGTTTTTTTTACTAAGTTTTTTTTTTTAATGTCAATCCCGTGAATATTTGCTGTTTGTATGGAACTTTTTCTCTCGCCTTTTACTTAAGCGCCATCTATGAAGTCCTCTGGAACTATTTTTTGTTTTTAATTTGGGTCTCGGAAAATCCCTCATTAAAATAACTGGGCGCTTACGTAGACTGTGTCGCTCCCGTCAGGAGATCGTTTTCACGACAAATGTGGACCCGCGAGGAACACATTCCGACCTCCTTTTTTATTTTAATGCCTATATTTCATGTTAATTTAAATAATTTTTTAGAAGATAACCCCCATTAAATTGATTCCGTGTTTGTTGACCTTTTCAGCTTTTTATTGGTGTTATATAATATGGCAAAAGTCTTATAGAACTATTCCGGAATTGTGCTAACTTATTGGCCATGATAAGGATTATGCCCAACAAATCCGATTTTAGACTACGTTGCCTTCGGCGCTTGTTATTTGGGCCGTTCACGCTCTGGTAAATTGATCTGAGTGCCATTTCAACCAGTAATGGAATCAGATTTGAGCCTTTTATTAATTTTGCATGACCCAGCTGTCATTTTTCAGACACGAATCTCGGAATTCTAAGACAATTTCGTACTTAATGTGGAAGTTTTTAATATTGAAATTGGGGCAATATAATGTCGTAAAATAATGTTCAATCATTTTTTTTAAACCGCCATTTGTTTGCCAACTAAGTTTATCTAACTACTTCTTCGCAGGCGCAAGTAGAGTTATATAAGCCACAATAAATCATAAATAAGTAGTTATTATGTTTAGATGTCAAGTTTGTTTTTTTGTTTGAATTTAAACGAAGCGGCCGGTGGTGGCCGAGTGTTAGGGCGCCCGCCTGTGGCTGCAAAGGTCCCAGGCTCCTAACCGGGCTACATGAGTTTGTATACCAATCTGACTCGTGTACCAGTGTTAGTTTTCATCGACCACCAATTGCTTCCGGTGAAGGAAAACATCGTGAGGAAACCTGCAGTGTGTGAAATGGAGAAGGCAATGGCAAACCACTCCATTAACATTGTCAAGATAGTCGCTATGTGTGTTTCATTCCATATAATGACCACGACCCTCAGTAATGAGGAATATGGCTAAAGAAGTGAGAGTTTTAAAATTAGCACAGATCGAAATATATACCTCAATGTCAAAACATAGATACCTCCTAGTTTTAATCTGTTTAACATAGATTCTATTTTCGTAACCTATTTAGAAGATATGCTGGTTTCGCGGTTAGGTATGTAAATTAATTCATCAACTAAGTTATTTGACACCTCTTGCTCTGAAACCGGAATTTGATGTTATGTGATTTATACATTTATAATATGTTGAACGTAATAAAATCTAGGTCTTATATTTAAAATAAATAAGTTTTACATAACTTGGATACTAAATAAGTAAGTACAGTCGACCGCACCTCAAGTTACCCTGCATGATTTCTTATGCCGCGGCCGCAGAGTCGAATTTGCAATGAATTTGAGTTGGTTGATGTGCTGTTGACTGTACGTCAAGTCACATTTTTAAGGAAATGATTATTTCAAATACGTCCTTTAATGCAAAAATGTTTCCTCGTTGCTAATATGCTACATTTTTTACTAGAATTAGAATGCAATAAGTCTTATCCTTTATCTTTCCAACTAAATCTAAGTTCCCAATATTCTCAACAGCTTATTATACTCAGTTATTATATCTTTCTTTAACAGGTACCTATGTTAGTGCCACATGAATGTCACATGTCATATTGATCATCGTTACCTTTGTATATAATAACATAATGGAATGTGTCTCCACCATGGAACTAATAAGAACTACAAAGTCTCCATTCAATTCAATTCAATTTCTTTATTTCAGACAAAAGTCCATATGTGTTAGTAAAACAGAACTTAAAAATAATGTTAGTACTTAAATAAATTACAAATAAATTACAGTATCTCCACCTTAACTAGATTTATAGATTTTTTTTATTGGCCTGTGGGTGTGTCGCACTGCTGGGAAAATGCTTCCCCCTTTTTCTTCCACTCGTCTCTCTCTATTGCAAGTGGCCACTCAGGTAAGAATTTGTTTATGTCGTCCTACCGTCTCCTTCTAGGTCTACCTCGTCCTCTGCGGCCGTCCAGTAACCAGAAGGTAGCCAATCTCGCCCACCTTTCTAGCCGCATACGACAAACGTGTCCCGCCCAGTCCCACTTCAATCTGGCGGTCTTTGCACCTATATCCGCCACTTTAGTTAAGGAGCGCAATTTGGTGTTCCTTACTTTGTCTATTAGAAGTAAACCCTATATGCTGCGCTTCATGGCTCCTTGGCAGACCTTGAGTCTGGACTTTTGAGCCTCGGTAAAATACCATGTCTGCGAGCCGTAGGTTAGAATAGACTGTACTGCACATGTCGAGGAGAATTAATACAATAGTGTTATACTTTATTTAAGCACGAGACATATTATTATGTATTAAACTTTTATTTCTCAAAATAAATAGGAATACTTCATTCACCTCTCTTTATCTACTATAACAAATCCTTACATAAAAATAATGAAAAAATAATGTAAACTACTTAAAGAACTGTCGACTAAACCCATACTAGTGGTTCGCCGCGAACGTAGACCTCGCGGTTGTTATTTATTAAAAATATGAGAACGTAAATTTACTGAACCAATTAGAATTTTCAGTAAAATACGGGATTCTGTTAAAACAAAAATGTAAGGCGCAACGCATTACGCGGTTGAGTAGAACAGATTTTCCAACCTTTATTCTTCATCTATTCTGAGCTGCAACAACTTCATTTTTTTTCCAAGCGGATATAATCAAAACCTGGATCAAATATAATATCTGTAAACCGTTTAGATCTCGAAAGAGCTACGTATGTAGATCCGGCTGCCAACTCTTTTACGCCAATGTCCACGACTACTTTAAAGTACTCGTAAGTGATTTATAATCGAGTATACATCCCCGAGCTTCATCTAAGGAGAATATAACTGTTTTTGAAATCATTACAGTAATTTTTCGTCACGTTTCAGGTTTCAGCTGAATATCACGGAAACTGTTTCAAAAATTTTGTTATCCTAATCTATACATATAATATGTAAAACAGTAAAAATATTTTGTCTGTACATTTAGTATTTTTGACTGAAATGGATAGAGGGTCACTTAAAAAGAATAATAGAAAGCAAAAATATTTTTTTGGAATTTCTTGTCTGTTTGTCTGTCTATCAGTCTGTATGTATGTACGCGTTTCACGCAAAAACTACTGGACAGATTTGAATGAAACTTTTTTTGTTGTATTAAGCCTGGGAAACATAAAGGCTATAATTGATTTTGAAAACTGGAACACCTGATGAAGAACCATAACAGAACAGCTGAACTATAAGAAATATGGAAATGGTACCTGAGCAAAAGTTAATCAATCTGACGAGCATTTTCTGTTGACGATAAAAATCGAAGATCAGGAACATCTGATGAAGAACTCCAAGAGACCATCTACACTATAATATACATGGAAATAGGTCCTTAGCAAAAGTCGTTCAACCTGATGAGCATTTTCTGCTGACGTATAAAAATTGAAGATCTGGAATATCTGATGAAGAACTCCAAGAGTTCAGCTACTTTATAAGATATATGGAAATGGCGCCTTAGTGAAAATCGTTCAACATGATGAGCATTTTCTGCTGAACTACAGTTTGGAACACAATTTTTTTTATCTAAGCTAAACTCACGCACCTAAGCCGCGGGCAACAGCTAGTCTACTAATAACTACTAACTAACTAATATTATAAACGGGAAAGTGAGTTTGTTTGTTTGTTTGTTCGTTTATTTGTTTGTTTGTTACCTCTTCATGCTTTATCTACTAAACCAATCTTCCTGAAATTTCGCATAGGTACACATAGTTAGAAGTACGGAGAAGGACATAGCTTACCTTTCATCCCGGGAAAAGGCATGGTTCCCGTGGAAAATTTACGCGGGCAAAGCCGCGGGCGAAAGCTAGTTCAATATAAATGAGAAATATAGCAATACTTATCTCAAAAAATGTTAAGTTTCATCCAAATCTCTTTACCGGTTACAAAATTATAGATAAATATTTATTTTTACTGAAATACCTACGTATAACGGCTAGATGAATCTACCCCGTAAGGGAAAAAATCCAATACTAACGAATATTATAAATGCGAAAGTGAGTTTGTTTGTTTGTTACCTCTTCACGCTTTATCTACTGAACCAATCTTCTATAGTGGATAGCATTTCAGGTGCAGCGGTCTCAGGTTTTCTATGTGGCCCACCGTACCTTTCATCCCGGGAAAAAGTACTGTTCCCGTGGGAAATTCACGCGGGCGAAGTCGCGGGCAAAATACTTGCTACACGCATTCCACGAAATTAATTTAACCTTTTGATAAGTTATCGTGGAAAATAAATACATGTACAAAAATGTTACTAGATGTCGCTGATACGAAAATGAACGATTCATGTTTTAACTCAATATATCTGTAATAAAAGATACGCAAAGAACTTAAAAATTCTAGGAATACTTTCTACATGCATTCCTAATATCAACGAAATTAATTCAACGTCACTAGATGTCGCTGATACGAAAATGAACGATTCAGTTTTTAACTCAATATCTCTAAAACTGGTGAAATAATTTTGATATACAATATACATGAAAAAAATAGTGATAATATCTCGTGATTTGTGAAGTTTCATCCCAATCTGAATAACGGTTCAAAAGTTATAGAGCAATATTTATTTTCATAAAAATGCGTATTTCTCTAAAACGGCTGAACCGATTTTGTTGCGCAACGAACTTAAAAATTCTATGGATAGTTGCTACACGTGTTCTTAATATCATCGAAATTAATTCAACGGTTCGAGAGTTATCGCGGAACAAACATACATACATACATACATACATACAAACAATGTGTTTTCGCCCCAACTTGAATTATAGCCCTCGCTCGCTTCGCTCGCTCAGTCAACTAGTCGTTCGCTGCGAACGTAGACCTCGCGACTATTAAAATACAATATTTATTTTCACAAAAAATTAAATATCTCAAAAACGGCTGGACCGATTTTGATGCCCAACGAACTTGAAAATTATATTAACCATCCCTACATATATTCCAACTTTCATCAAAATCGGAACAACGGTTCGAGAGTTATCGCGGAACAAACATACATACATACATACTTACATACATACATACATACAAACAATGTTGTTTTCGCCCCAACTTGAATTATAGCCCTCGCTCGCTTCGCTCGCTAGGTCAATTATTTTATGTTCAGAAGAGTAATGATACCAAATTTTTATCTCATCCACGATTTTTCATGGTATGTAACAACTTTACCATACTTACCATACATTACTTTGAGCACAGTTCAGATTGGTATCCCATGATTTTAAACTACCGTTTTTAAAGTACAAGAGGTTAACATAACTTTTTATGTTACGGAGGCTGCAATTAAAGTAGTTAATTATGTATATTGCCTTACATCACTGGTTTTCACCTTCACCCAGTGGAACATGTGCATCACTTATGAATATTAAAGTACCGCTCAATCGAAACAAGTAATATTGAATGATATGAATGATTTTAACAGATTTGTAAAATTTTCTGTTGAATTTTCTGTTACATATTCTCTTTTGTGTAAAGCTGAAGTCAACTGTTACAAAAAGCCGGCAACTCATTTCCATAAATTGAACATTTAAATTTAAGTTTTTAGTTTATTTTTAAATTTTTATATTAACTTAAAAATATTTTTTTTTTCCTACCTATTTGTGTCCCACTGCTGGGCAAAAGCTATTTTTCTTTCCATTTTCTGTCAAACTGTCCTCATATGTACTATTTATAAATAAATCCATTTCGTATTATTAAAATTCAAGCATCTTTAATTATCCTAATCCTAACTAATTATAAATGCGAAAGTGAGTTTGTTTGTTACCTTTTCACGCTTTATCTACTGAACCTATCTTCCTGAAATTTCGCATACACATAGCTGGAATTATGGAGAAGGTCATAGGGCACCTTTCATCCCGGGAAAAAGCACTGTTCCCGTGGGAAATTCACGCGGGCGAAGCCACGAGCGAAAGCTAGTATTTTATAAATAAAAGTAACTATTTTTCATACTGGGTCAATTCGTATCAAGAATTTAAACTAAAATATTATTTGACTTACTTATTACTAGTTTTTTACACTCAATAAAATCAAAAGGTTAATTTAAATTAGATACAAACGGCCTCAATTTTTTTAAACGTTTTTAATAATTAACTTTTATTATTATACTAGCTTTTGCCCGCGGCTTTGCCCACGGGAACAGTGCTTTTTCCCGGGATAAAAAGTAGCCTATGTGCTATTCCAGGTCATTATCTACCTCTGTACCAAATTTCATCGAAATCCGTCCAGTAGATTTTGCGTGATTGAGTAACAAACATCCTCACAAACTCACAAATTCACAAACTCACAAACTCACATCCAAACTTTCGCATTTATAATATTAGCATGGATTCTATTAAATATATGTTAGTTTTTAACATTTGAATGACCATAGACTCAAGGATTCAAAAATTTCAACTTTATTTACACGCAAGTCACGATTATTTTTCAATATGTTGTGATATTAATGCTGTACAGCATTAACCATAAATAAAATATTAATTACTAGCTTTTGCCCGCGGCTTCGCCCGCGTGAATTTCCCACGGGAACAGTGCTTTTTCCCGGGATAAAAAGTAGTCTATGTGCTATTCCAGGTCATTATCTACCTCTGTACCAAATTTCATCGAAATCCGTCCAGTAGATTTTGCGTGATTGAGTAACAAACATCCTCACAAACTCACAAACTCACATCCAAACATTCGCATTTATAATATTAGTATGGACTAGTAAATAAAAATTATATGGTATTTACACTAATAAATAAATATTATATGCATCAATAAAATTGAAATCGAATTTTTGCATGTAGAGTACGTATATTCCTTCCAACTGTAGACATTTAATTTTCGGTCTTAGCGGATGTTATAAGTTATATTCTAAATCACTCTAGCTTACACTAGACTTATCAAATAATCATCTATTTTGTCCAGCAGTGGGATATACTTAAGAGCTAGAAAAAAAAATTGTCTTTACGTTGATAGAATAGATTATATAGATTTAGCGTTTGTTGATCAAACCTAAAGTTAATATAGCATTTGATCAAACTAAATGGAAATATAGAGAGAATGGAAAACATAAATTATTATAAAAGATCAGAGGACGAGCGGGTCCTCAAACAATTAAGAAGACGAATAGGCACAGAGTGTGAATTTCAGGGGACCAGTAGATCTGACCCATTAGAAGTATATTTTACATACTAAAAAACTTTTTTAATTTCAGGAAAATTTATTTTAATTAGATTAACGAGTTGCTAGCTGACGCTTTTCGCTACATTACCCGTGGCTTGTGAAAAATATCTCCGCTTGTAACCTTTGGAGAGGAATGAAACCCTTTCTATCACACGATGAATGTTTAATGAGAAGGCTTCATTCATCACTGTTAAAGCCTCATTTTGTGTGGTAGCTTGTTTTAATAAAATTTATATAAGACTTAAAATATTGTAGTTACGACGCGCGACGTGAAATTTACATGTTGTAACAATAATCTTTTAAGTCTTTATTATTTTAATTATTTTTTAAAGCAATAAAGTCATTCTGTTTCCGTCAAGTCGTTATCGTAATTTTTATACAGTTCATTCATCACTGTTTAAGCCTCAGTTTGTGTGGTAGCTTGTTTTAATAAAATTTATATAAGACTTAAAAGATTGTTGTTACGACGCACGACGTGAACTTTACACGTTGTAACAATAATCTTTTAAGTCTTTAAAATTTTAATTATTTTTTAAAACAATAAAGTCATTTTGTTTCCGTTAAGTCGTAATCGTAATTTTTAAACAGTTTACTAGTAACAAAAACTGTACATTAAAAAACTACTATTGAAACACCATTAAATCACGACTCTAATTTAACGCAGTCTTAATTTAAAAATGGTAGATTGTGCAATTCGAAATTGGAACCAGATCAAGTCGAGTATAATACCAAATATAATATAATACCAAATATTTAACCAAACTAAAAGTAATCATACTCGTACTCTAAAATCCAAATTCCTATTCGCTTCGTATTTAATATAACTCGCTAGAGTTTAAATAGTATTTGATAGTTCCTCTCTAGGAAGCGAAGTTCTTACTTGAATTTCCCGTGAGGTCAGATGTAAAGCCTGAGCTTATGGTTCCAAGATGTTACTGTATTGGTATTGAGCTTATAAGTACAAGAACTGGAAACCTATAAAATTCGAGAAACCCTGTTTACGAGGCTTTGTAATTCCATGCTAATACAGCCATTTTTTGCGTAAGTTTACCCTTTACAGATTCATCTTAACGCAAAGTCTATGCAGGGTAACTGTATTGATACGCTTTATAAAATAAAATAAATAAATAAAAATAAATAAAATAAAACTTGACATGATTCTTCTTCTTCCCTTGATCTTTTTTCATTCTCATGTATATAAATCAATAATTCCGACATAATAGCACGTGAGTGACCCGTTTTTTAATATGACACAGACATTTCGCGCTTATAATATTAGTCATTCTTTATCCTATGAAACAAGAGCCCTAGTAACCAACTCAAAACCAACTCGTTTCTATACTAAAAATATGCCATAGGCTTTGCCACAGAAGTAAGATTGAATTGTATGGGATTCACCAGCGAGTGACTTACATACATACATACAAATGGACAGCGGACATAAATATTCAACACGGCTGGGGGCGAATCAATAAGCATAATATAGTACTATATTATGGATTCCCTTTGACCTTTTTTGGGTTAACTTAGCATTGGAATATGAAAAAAATATTCAAAAATTTGACTCTAGGTACAAGCACTATTTCTAACCAATCTATAGAATAATCTTAATAGATTATTCTATAAATTGGTTAGAAATAGAGCTTGTCTAGTGAAATAGAATAGAATAGGTGAATAGAATTAGTTAGAATTTGGTCCAAGTTGAGAGGTCAGCTTTTATCCCAAAATTTCTACTAGAGTAAAGCACAGGGTTAGCATACAATGCCTTACTTATATATTTTATTAACGTATGATTTGTTAAACAAATAATTAAAACGGTTATATAAGAAAAAGCAATAACTGTCATGATATAGTGTGTAACACCGGAACTTACATTATGCTTTTATTTTATTGAAAAAAAAAATGTAGTTCACACAAAATGTTCACGACTTAAATCCGATTCGAAGCCCATTTATCTGATATTTTACGATACATTCAACTTGTTATGTAAAATGTCAGAGCAAATTACTTTGACACAATAGAAAAGGTTGTCATACTATACAACGTGCAACTGAGATAATATTATGTACTGTTTTCTTGTATATTGACATATGAAAATCTATAGATTTCCAAGAAAACAATTTCATTATTTTCTGATTGAATAAGTACCTTACCTATGTACTTCATTGGTCAATACGTATGGTTAATATATTAAGTGACTTCCAAAATGTAATTTTCAAAGGAAGAACTATTTCTGCCTTTGAAAATTACATTTTGGAAGTCACTTCAATTGCAGACGTCAGATGACCTTGATGATTCTTTGACGTGCTGATAATTAAGATTAAATCGTTGATAAAAAAAAAATAAAAAAAATATTCTAGCTCGTTAAATTTGTCTATTATGAGATTGAAAATCATGTACCATGTATCATATACCATGTTATTGCAAATAAATATTTATATTTCTAAAACAATCCAAACTAAATAAATATGCTTATTAATACTACTTATGCAGAACAACTGTTGTAACAACTTCTTTGTTGATTTACATACGAGTATAATGTTATTTTTAATTCAGTATTCACAACGACACATTAGAAATTCAGTGAAACAAGTAATACACGTTACAGTTTTGTTATGATTCCTTACATAAACAGCAGTTTATTATAATTTCTCTTGACCGCAGCGGTACTTTCGCCACTTTTGTTTTATCTCTGTACATCTGAATGCGTGCGGTCAATGTTACCAAGCATTCTGTATTGTCTTTGTTTAATTAGTGTTAAACATAGCTTATAGAATAAGTAGTCAATGGATAAGGAATATCACTGAGTTAAGTCTGATATTTTGAAGCGGTGTTACATAATGCAAAAAACAAAACAATATATTGCATTTTGGTTTTATGTGTTTTGAAAGAGTTTGTTTTAGCATAATTACGTAGTTAATTATATTTTTTAAACCTGTTGAAATATTCAGGTCAATATTTATTAAACTAAAAAAAAATATTGCATAATGCAATATATTTATTCTTTTTTTTATATTATATTAAAGTTACAACTAAACTTTGTTTAAATCCGGTGCTCAAATAGGAATAGACAGATAAACGCGGGAAGCGACTATGCTTAATACTTTATAGTTGTGACTAAGTATATTAATAAATTCATGGATTGTCTAACTGTGAATTTTGAACTGCAGATAATTTCAAGATAAAAACATGTTAATAAATATACCTACTCATTATTAACATGTACAAGCATGCATGATTGAAATAAAAAAAAATAAAAAAAAAAAAACTTTCGAATTTAAGTGGAGCAAAAATATTTGTACTTCAAAATTACATATTATCTATGGAAGAAAGAATCGGAAGGTGAGATCTAACATCACCGTCATGGTTGTCTGGACGTAATCTGCAAGTAATAAAGTAGCGTCAGCACAAAAAGCAATTGATAGCGGCAGTGTAGTTACTCGCATGACTACCTTCGCGTGTACCGACAGCAAACACTTTTGCGGCATATCTTTTAATTAAGGCAGATTCTCCTCACATTCGCTGAATGCAAAGGTATCATCTCTAATAGTCAGTATTATCGATGATTGTTAAAGTTTCTCAGATTGTTTGTTTCCGTGTACATACCGGTTTTAATGCGCGCGATTTATTGCATTTTATCTCAAGCAATTCAATGTTGCGAAGTTAATTAATGTTTATCTGTCAGTTGTAATTGATAATTTTAGTGTCATTTAATTGCAGTAAAAGCACTTTGAAAATGTCTGAGCATTATGGAAATACTGTTTTACGTTCCGGTGTCTTTGTGATAGATTCTTTCAATTAAAACTTGGCTGATTTTGTAGGCGTATGTAGTAATATCAAATTCACTATCCTAACTAATATTATAAATGAGAAAGTGAGTTTGTTTGTTTATTTATTTATTACCTCTTCACGCTTTATCTACTGAACCAATCTTCCTGAAATTTCGCATACTAGTTAGTTACGTCATACAACATAGTCGTCATACAAAAGTACGGAGAAGGACATAGGGTTCCTTTCACCCCGGGAATAAGCACTGTTCCCGTGGGAAATTCTCGCGGCCAAAAGCTAGTTTTCCAATATAGGATACGACACATTGTTATTAGACATGTATAATTCACTTACTTTTAAGTACTAGTATTTATTCTTTATTTACTTAGTATTACATTTATTATAACTTACCTACTGTGCTTTTAACAAAGCTTCCTAGCCTCCAAGGAGCAAGTGAAAAATCAAACTCCACCGCTGCATTTTCTCCAAAGACGTCAATTTAGTAATTTTACAAAAAATAAATGTTACGTTGAGACTTATAAGTAAATAGTGAATAATCGGAAGACAATTCTTCTTATCTGAAAATATGACGATAAATAAAATAGGCTCTTCTATATCTACCAAAAATATCATAAAAACACTAAGAAAATTATCATCATAATTTAGAATATCTGTCTTTTTTTTTCTTTTTTGTTTTTCTTATGTTTTTTATTTATTTGGTAGAAAAATTGAGAAATATTATTTTTCATTACTCATACTCTGAAAGTAAGTCTGAAGTTGCCTGAGGAGCGTGGAGAAAGTAATACTTTTCAGCCCTAGGGAGAATCGTTTTCAACTGACAGCTGTCAAATTATTAAAAAAAAAAATAGTTCTATTTTCACGTTATTCTATTGAACCATATTCCAACTTCCTATACAGCCATTCAACATACTATATAAAATTGAAATAACATGAAGTTAGAGAATATATTTTTTTATATTTTTTTATAATATAGATTTTTTTATCATTTTTTCAATGATGGAACCAAATGAAAAGAATCTAATAGCTAAATAGTTGGTCGGCCACAGAAAAAAAAATATGCTGGAAGCTAAAGCCGTAATCCGACAATTTTTTTTTTCGATTTTATAGTTTTGTTTATGCTTCCGTATAATTCACTCATCATTTCTTTAGCTAATTCATGTTTTTATTTTTACTTTCCTTGCATTCGTAATGAAAAGCACAGTGTTTACCTCGGGTAAAAGACTTTTTTAAGTCCCTCGAACTATTGGCGTCCTTGCTACGCTCGGGTGCCAAACCCCGTCTCGGGACTTGAAAAAGGTACTTTCACCCACTCGTTAACAATGTACTATTAAAGATTTAGGTTTAAAAGAGTTGCTTCTCCCCAGATAGCCCAGTCGACAGGTAGTTTCAGATAGAAAAAGGTCGGAATTTAATGAAACTTGGAGATGTTGTTCAGGGATGGTTAATTAACATTTTGTCAAGTTTTGGACCTCGAGGACCCTGTGCAAAATGAGGAGAGGGGGAAAAACTGAAAAAATTTCGACCTTTCGTCAGTTTTTCGTCAATATTTTTTTTTCCTTACATCCTACTGCAAAAGTATCTCAGTACTTTTTTGTAGAGCGTTAAATTTCCCACAATTTTTACTAAACAAACTTATTTGTAAGTCAATTCGTTACCGAGATATGGCGCTAGGAGGAAAGGCAATTTTCAAAATTCGCTAAAAAAATGGCGAAAATGCTGAATTCCTGAATTTTTTCTTTGGTTACCTATATTAGAATAATGATGAATTGTTGTTTCTAATGGTCCCTTGTTACAATAACCAATATTTGAACCCCCACCCCCCCTTCCCTAAAACAAAGTCAGACAAAGTCCTTTCGTGAACAAAATTAATGTAATTAACAAAATTAAGGTACTTATTCACAAAGCATACATTATAGGCAACAGAGATATTATTGTGAAAGGTACTCATACTTTAGGTACTCATTTGTACTCATTACAGTTCCTGTCGAGATTTCTTAGTCGTTGGTTCTGCTTCTAACAGCTCGTTGTCGTCCTGAGCGATCAGGCTGTTAAGGAGGTCCTCGCCGTTGTCGTATTCGTCGATTATGTCTGATGAGTCCTCCTCGTTCAAATCAGTTGTGGGGGCGTTTTCACAGGAGTGGCCTGTGCAGTACTTAAACATTGCTGAGCATCTAAGACCTGCTTTCTTGCAGGAAACAATTTGGAGGATGTTATCTGGCCTAGCATTTTTGGTTGTGGGGATTGGTAGTCATTAGTCATGTCCTCCTTGACGTGTCCGTCAATGGCGAATCTTGTCTCCGTAGATGGGAACGGATATGGCTAGGAAAACCAAACTTAGTTTTGAAGATCCGGTTGCATGGCGCACAGTGCAACTGACCTAAGTTGTTGTATGTGTACGTGTAGGAAGGCTTGGGACGGGTTTTTCGTAGGAGGCGTTTAGAGTCGATATCTGATAGCCGATTCTCTTCAAATTTAATAACTGCCTCTTCGACAGAGCTGCGCCATGCTTGCCTCTGCCTCGCAAGCTCTTCCCAACGTTCTGTTGGAATCTCACATGCAGCTAGGTGACGTTTTAGGACATCTTTGTAACGCAAATATTGTCCTCCAGCTTTGCGTTTGTCTTTATGTAGCTGTGAATAGAAAACAGACTTAGGCAGCCTAGCATCGTCCATGCGTACTAGATGTTCAGTCCATACCATCTTAATTGTCCCTGAATGAGCAGAGATTATATGCCCATCATTTGAATCCTCTGTAGGATAGTGGTGTTTGGAATTCGATCCTGCCACTTAACTCAACTTGTACTTGCTGGTAAATGCGGAGGTAGTGGTAATTGGCAGCGTCCCTTGTCGGTGGTAAGCGGGCTAGTTGCAATTTAGCCTTCGTAACTAATCGTGTGTTTGGTTTTGCTAGCCATATCCGTTCCCATCTACAGAGATAAGATTCGCCGTTGACGGACACGTCAGGGAGGACATGACTACCAATCCCCACAACCAAAAATGCTGGGCCAGATAACATCCTCCAAATTGTTTCCTGCAAGTGCAGGCACCGGAGCTATGCTCAGCAATGTGCAAGTACTGTACAGGCCACTCCTGTGAAAACGCCCCCACAACTGATTTGAACGAGGAGGACTCATCAGACATAATCGACGAATACGACAACGGCGAGGATGTCCTTAACAGCCTGATCGCTCAGGACGACGAGCTGTTAGAAGCAGAACCAACTTCTAAGAAATCTCGACAGGAGCTGTAATGAGTACCCATGTATGAGTACCTTTCAACAATAATATCTCTGTTGCCTATAATGGTTATAATGTGTGCTTTATGAATACCTTAATTTTGTTAAAATTACATTAATTTTGTTCACGAAATGACTGTCTTTTTTTACCTGCTTTGGAATAATTATGTTTTTGGAATGTTAGTGGGAGGAGGGGGAGTTGTCTAAAAAGTAACTAATATCAATACCAATTACCGACATGATAATATTGTTGATTGAGAATTAGGGTTGGGTAGGGAAGGGGGGGGGGGTTCAAATATTTGTTATTGTAACAAGGGACCATAATAGAAACAACACTTCATCATTATTCTGATATAGGTATCTGAAGAAAAAAGGTGGAATTCTGCATTTTCGCCATTTTATTGCGAATTTTGAAAATTGACTTTTCTTTAGTAGTGCCATATCTCGGTAACGAATTGACTTATAAATAAGTTTGTTTAGTGAAAATTGTAGGAAATTTAACGCTCTACAAAAAAGTACTGAGATACTTTTGCAGTAGGATGTAAGGAAAAAAAAATATTGACGAAAAACTGACGAAAGGTCGATTTTTTTTCAGTTTTTCCCCCCCTCCTCTTTTTGCACAGGGTCCTCGAGGTCCAAAACATGACAAAATGTTAATTAACTATCCCTGAACAACATCTCCAAGTTTCATTAAATTCCGACCTTTTTCTACGAAAGTCCACTTTTTGCGACTTGTCGACCGGCCTAAGACTGTAAATTATAAATTTAGAATTAATAAAACTTTATTAGCTAGGAATTCGCACGCATCCTTATATCTTCCTGATACTCCGACCTTGACTAAGTAATCTTAAATATTTATAAGTAATAATTAACAAGATCAACAAGTCACTTTGAATAATTTTGGCATCGTTTTTACTTCTCATTAATAATGTAAAACAAATAGATGGACGACCCTGGCCACTGATATAGGTAAGTTTATTCAAATATTTTTTAATAATGACATTTGCAGTTTATTTTTCTCTCAATTTTGAACAGAAAAAGGTATTTTATACTTTTGAAAAAAGTAAAATATGAATCTCTTTAGTCGTATTTCCTCATGACTGAGGGTCGTGGTCATTATATGGAATGAAACACACACAACGATTTTAATGGAGTGGTTTGCCATTGCCTTCTCCATTCCACACACTAGCTGATAATCATCAACCAGAGTGCAGGTTCCCTCACGATGTTTTCCTTCACCGGAAGCAAGTGGTGGTCGATGAAAACTAATGAGTCAGATCGGTATACAAACTCATGTAGCCCGGGCAGGATTCGAACCTGGGATTTTTGTATCCACACACGGGCGCCCTACCACTCGGCCACCACCGCTTCAAATATGAATAAGTAAATATGAATAAGTAAACATATTTTTATATTTTTTAATTTAAAAATTTGGTCCTTTCACAAAAAAGTATCTTCAAAAATAATGAACAAACATTACTTAATTATAATATTTAACTGAGTAAAATAAAGTCCCCGCTGCGTCTGTCTGTCTGCATTAAACTCAAAAACTACTGAATGGATTTTCATGCGGTTTTAACTGATGGATGATGTAGGTTTTAAAAGGAAGGTTTTGGTGTATTATTTGCGCGGGCGAAGCCGTGGCCAAACGCTAGTTATATCATAAAGATTATGTGAGTTACTAAACGAATACAGTAGGTATTATATCCTAGTTCTTGAACGCAGTAAATTATAGCAATATGACGTATAATAGGGTATTTGACTGTTTTTGAAAACCTGTCTAAAATTGTTCATTACGTTATCAGAAAACTAACGATATATATATATTTAATTAATTTTCAGTATTTTCATTTAAAATCGATAAAAAAGTTCAAAATAATCATATTACCGCTTAAAAGCTCAATACGTTACAATGAGAACCCCGTGACGTATTATGGGCACTCGTCACTAAAAGCCGTTCTGTTTTACGTGCACTAATATCACTTCCTTGTTTTCATAACAAGATTTTCAATAGAATACGATGTAATTGAAATGTTAATGTGAGCGACAAAACTTAAGTTTCTAATGGCAATGGCGTAAAAGGTCTAAATATGGTTTCACAATTTTTCTAAAATTACGGTGCGACTTTTATAGTGCGAAACGGAACATGGAATTGACACTTGACTGATTTGACCACCTAAATTGCGTCATTGAAAATGGCGGAGCGTTTCATATCACGTGGTCAAGGGCTTAAAAGAAATAACTTTATAATAAGTTTATTAACATAATCGTTGCTTCTTTTGGCATTTTAAAATATCAAAAAATTAAAGAAAAATATTGTCTTTAAGGATATTTATAGAATTACTCATATTTTTAATATTGTCAAATACCCTATTATGCACACGCACAAATCCGCACAATATCATGCACTTGAAGCGGGAACACTGTCCACGATTCTCCTAAACCTATGTGTATGTCTATTAGACTATTACGAGTGAAAGTATTAGCTAATTGCGGAAATCACAAGAATGTCATCACGCGAATTACAAAGGTTTGTAATGTAAATAGGCTTTGTAATGTAAATATAACTTAGTTTAAAATAAAAGACAATAAAAATAGCAAGTTTCTGATCTTTTCTTGATAAATAAACCGAGTGCTTATGAGTCAAGGCAATTATCTATACATATAATAAAACAGTAAAAATATTTTGTCTGTACATTTAGTATTTTTGACTAAAATGGATAGAGGGACATCTAAAAAGAACAATAGAAAACAAAAAAAGTTTTTTGGAATTTCTTGTCTGTCTGTCTGTCTGTCTGTCTGTCTGTCTGTCTGTCTGTATGTATGTACGCGTTTCACGCAAAAACTACTGGACGGATTTGAATGAAACTTTTTTTGTTGTATAGCTATTAAGCCTGGGCAACATATAGGCTATAATTGATTTTGAAAACTGGAACACCTGATGAAGAACCATAACAGAACAGCTAAACCATAAGAAATATGGAAATGGTGCCTTAACAAAAGTCGTTCAACCTGATGAGCACTTTCTGCTGACGTATAAAAATTGAAGATCTGGAACATCTGATGAAGAACTGCAAGAGACCAGCTACACTATAACATATATGGAAATGGCGCTTTAGCAAAACTTGATTAATCTGATGAGCATTTTCTGTAGACGTATAAAAATCGATGATCCGAAACATCTGAAACTGTTTGGAACACAAAAATACTTTTCATCTAAGCAAAACTCACGCGGGCGAAGCCGCGGGCGACAGCTAGTTTAAAAATAAATTGAATTACAGAATAAATATTAACAAAAGTTTTTTATGTTGCACTATCCACTGAGAAACCAGAAGAACGGGATACAATATTATGTAAACTGTGTGGCTAGATATATTTATTATACGGAATACAGTATTGATTGAAGTATAATAAATTGTAAACAAATAAATATAGTCATCAAAAAGTTTTATAAACACGAAAATTCTGTATATGTGTCAATAAAGTATAAAACAGGTAATCAAGTATAAACTAAAGAACTAAAACTAATAATAAACAAAAGTAATCTGATTTATTTATTACTAGCTTTCGCCCGCGGCTTCACACGCGTGAATTTCCCACGGGAACAGTGCTTTTTTCCGGGATGAAAGATACCCTATGTCCTACTGTCCAGGAAGATTGGTTCAGTAGATAAAGCGTGAAGATGTAACAAACAAACCAACAAATAAACAAACAAACTCACTTTCGCATTTATAATATTAGTTAGGATTTAAAGTATTCTTATTAAGTATACAATACACAGATCAGTCTCATGTCATGTCAGTTGTATCGT
This sequence comes from Ephestia elutella, assembly GCA_018467065.1. NCBI lineage: Eukaryota > Metazoa > Arthropoda > Insecta > Lepidoptera > Pyralidae > Ephestia > Ephestia elutella. The sequence continues at coordinate 8,585,930 of CM031570.1, read as the reverse complement.
TGTGTCTCTACATATATCAGTTTCAGGACCTGCATGCGACCGATTAATCTGTGCAATACCTATAAATACATTGCACCTCTAGGATAGTATTAATATCTATGTAAGCGGATATATGTTCTCGATATATACTTATTTATACCATTCGTATAGATAAGCATTTATCCTGAGAAGGTTCGCCCAACCCAACTCAAATTAACGCACAAAATAGGAATTACGGCGATCTACTTGTTAATCTTTGATTTCTTCCGACGCTGCCTAATCCTGACAGTAAATCCTGGCTAAATTTGGCGAGCAAACATCATTAGTGGGACGAGTGCAATTTATCGGGAGATTTATCAAACACCATTCGTTTCGCACCAGAAGGAATCATTAATAAAACGCGCCTATTTGTGTATCTAACTATAGTTAGTGTGACTTTATGCCTGTTAAAAAAGCCAGGAATAGTTTTTTTGTTCATTTATGATGGATATTTCATCATAGAAGGAAAGATAGAAGGAAGAAGGGGCCCATGGAGACCAAGACATAGAGTTATATGAGGCAAATAAAGGAGAAAGTGAACGTCGTGTCGTATAAAGAAGTGAAAGAGTTAGCAATTGAAAGAGAGAAATGGAAGGAACTCCACCGACAAGAGCCTCGCTCTTAAATTTTATGATGATGATGGATATTTCAGTTCTAGGTAAACTAAATCTATACAAAACTTCACCTAATTAATTACTGAACTACTGTTATTGTTCTAAGAACATTCTTGTTATTGTATTGGTCCCAGTTTACTTGGGGTCAGCCCTCCTAGGAAGTTTGCGCCACGCCGCGCCGCACGGTCGTGGGTTGTCACTTCGTCTGTGTTACATTTTAAATCCTTTTGGATTGTTTGTTTTTTGCTTGTTTGTAACTACTGTTATTGTTAACTTTTGTTTTTTATTTTGTAGATGATTTTCAGCATCAATCATCTTCTGTGTACAAAACTATTATAAAGATATTAACACACGCGTTAAAACTATCTAAACCAAGTGCAAGTCACGATTATTACAAATTTCGAAAGTCAACAATATCACTGCAATATTTTGGCGCCAAGATCATTTGTGTTGTGTCCACCTCCGTTTCTTACATATATGAATCAATTTGGTTCTTACACAACATTAATGATATGGTTTGGTATGTCCAATTATTCCAAGGCAACCAAATCTAATGGTCATCAGCCAACCAAAAGTAAAAGTTTAATTTAGACGGTATTTAAATCAACAAAAGTTATTAGTTTGTTTCTACAGATTAACTATCTGGGCATGACAAAAGTTAATTACTGGTAAAATATTTACAAATGAAGGTCTAAGTAACTTTCTACCTATCTAACCTATACGAGGTGAAAATTCATAGAAGTAAATTCATACGTTTGTTTACCATCGATTTGAAGAACATAATATTCAGTTCCGATGATGATGTGTTTTTATGGTTAGCAATGGCTCATGCGTGTATGAACAGATCCTGATAAGGAAACTTCTTTCATTAATGACACCAATTATTTTAAATGCATCTTTTCCATTCCGAAGCTGTTAATGCAAGCTCGTCACTAAATACATAAACATACACATTAACAACTTGTAAAGAATACTTGAGATACTACGTTTACATCACACCTGACTTTAAGATAGGTAGAATTGGATCAGTTGTAAACAGTTGTTACACAGTTCAGGCGAGATCATATTAATACATTATTAATATAATTGGGTATCCAACCCGAATTCCTGCAAAACTATTCAAATTACAAAACTATCTCGCACCTGTGTATTGTAAAGGTTGTAGGTCGGGTAAACTAAATATACTTATAGAGGTAGTAAATACCCTTGCTCTGCAGTTATATGTCTCTTATCTTAGTTAGAACTGGGTACGCTCTACTGTCTGAGTATATAAAAGGCTAATATTCATCCCACTTATCACTACATAGTATAAAACAAAGTCGCTTTCTCTGTCCCTATGTCCCTTTGTATGCTTAAATCTTTGAAACTACGCAATGGATTTTCATGCGGTTTTCACTAATAGATAGGGTGATTCATGAGGAAGGTTTTAGTGTATAATTTGTTTAGGTTTTGTGTATATTAGTTGAAATATGACGATAATTGTTAAGGAAGTCGGAAAAAATTTAGCCGCCCGGCAGCTTTCATCGAAAACGCTGTCCAATCCCTAAGAGATGTATCAAAACCATGTATGGAGGAATTGTGTATCTATAATAGGTCTACAAAAAAGTCCGCGATAGCATATATCAAGCTTTTATATTTCAGCCACAATAACCACTTTTATGTTTTAAAAATAATTAAAATCCTTAGGTGTTTTTTAACTGGTGATAATAACCACAGTTTATTAATCCTTATCAAATTAAACAAGTCTATCATCACAAGTACTTAATATATTTAATATTTGCTTTTTACCGCATGTAATTTGGATTAATAGTTTACGAAATACTACGAGTTATCCAATGCGCCGCGTAACCACCTTGCACTCGCAAAGACGCTAGGCGCAGCAGTAGGTACTTATATAAGTACTGCGGGCGCATTTTCGTATCTATTTATTTTAGGAGGTAATAATGTAAATATCATATTCATTCACATATTATCTCACATTATAGCTCTAACTAAAAGACCAACTAATTTCAAAAACAAACTTAACTTAACGTAGTTCGATCCCAAGGATTAATACTGCATCGAGCGCAAAAATAAGTTCGTAACACTTTTTTTTAGACTTACAACAACATATTTACAACTTTCAGATTTATTACTGTACAAGTACTGTTGTACCTTGCTTATTGTCAAATTACATAATTTTAGGTCAACGGGAAGTACCCATATAATACATAGCTTTTGATTGCTGTCTGAAATCGCAAATTTGCAACATTTACGGTAATATCTCCTAATCACGTATAATTTTGGTTATTTTTTTGCTGAAAGAGACCGTGAATCCGAGTATTCAGTATTAATTTTAACTTGATACCTTTAAGCGTTCCTGAGAAAAAAAAGTTTGACAGACAGACGGACAGTCTGACAACAAAGTGATCTTATATGGGTTCCATTTTTGCCTTATGAAGCACGGAACCCTAAAAACCGGCCAAGTGCGAGTCAAGCTCGCGCATCGAGGGATCTGTACACACATAGCATCTCACATTATAGCTCTAACGGCCGGTTTACGACTTTGCGCGTCGGCACAGAATACATACTTAATAGTATAGATAGCGTCGGTCTAAGCGGGGCGCTGCGCGGGAGTCTAAGCGGCGCGACGGGCGGGGCGAAAAGCAAAGCACGCCACGTACTCTCAGTAGCGGTTAGCGGAGCGGTTTACGTGGACGTATTCGGAGAGTCGGAAATTATCCCTTTTTGTTTTGAAAGTAGCAATTTTTTTAATATGACATTCTCGATATCAGCAAAGAAGTGCACGAACTAAAGAAAATAGATACCTTCACGGAGAATTTCGTAATTTATACCAAGATTATAGGAAACATCCGAATAAGTTTTATGACTACACTAGAATGAGTGTGGAAACGTTTGACTTTCGGTTCTCACTACGCCACTGCAGAAGGAGCAGATGGGCAAACATTTCATAATGCACCGTTATGGAATTTCCCTCCACAGTAGGTCCCCCCCGCCCCCGTGCCCTCCCCCCCTACATCCGCTACTGCTACAGCACATTGATAGACATATGTTTCGACATCCATATTGGGGGTCTATGTAATATTTCGCTAATAAAAGCTTCTCTGATAAAACTCATGGTGAAAACGTTTTAAAATATACTCGCGGAGTCCGCCAATCCCGCGCCGCTGTTGCTGCCGCAAGAAATTCAAAAACAATATTTTTGCTTTCTATTATTCTTTGTGTCCCTCTATCCATTTCAGTCAAAAATACTAAATGTACAGACAAAATATTTTTACTGTTTTATTATATGTATAGATAAGTACTGTTAGACCTTGCTTTTTGCCAAATTTCATAATTTTGTCAACGGGAAGTACTCCATAGGTTTTTAATTGCTGTCTGAAATCGCTATTATGCGACAATTAGCAACATTTACCGACTTTTTTGCTGAAAGAGACCGTGGATCCGAGTAGGTATTCGATATCAATTTCATACCTTTAAGCAAAGATTTAAATCGGCCTTTAAACGTTCCTGAGAAAAAAGTTTGACAGACAGGCGGACAACAAAGTGATCTTATAACGTCCGGAACCCTGAAAACAAATATATTGTCCACCCGAGCGAAGCCGGGGCGGGCCGCTAGTATTATATAAATGCAAAAGTTTAGATGAAGAAGTAGATTCCAGTTCAATTTAAGCTTAATTAAGTAGCCATGATACTTGTCGCATGTAGGATAAATTATAATCATATCTTAATAAATAATTTAATTAGTTTTAATTTTATAATCAGTGTCTATCATTTTGTTTAAAAGTATATAATTAGAACATAGTCATATTGTTAGTTATCTCCTCAAAGTTGCCAGTCTTCTCCAGTCTTCAGCTCCAGTCACAGCACTATGGTTTGGATTTTTGAATCAAATATGAGCATAATATTGTTCGTAGGACTTTGGTTACAAAAGCTTCTTATGTCATATGACCTACGCCCCGGGGCTCCCATGATAATTTCGGGATAACTTATGTGCTACTTCAGATATATCTATCCGAGTACCACATTTCATCGATATCCCTCCAGTAGATTTCGCGTGATTGACAAACATACTCACAAACTCGCAACCAAACTTTTGCATTAGTAATATTAGTAAGATTACTGAGATTTTGGATTGCAATCCTTTCCAGAATGACACTATAATCGCAATACGATTCACGTCGTCGCATCGTTTCCCCAACATTTCAACTAGCTAGCTGGATTCATTTGTCAATATTGGCACACGAAACGAACTAGTTTCCGTGGCTCACGAGAAATCATGTCTCGTTATGCTCACGCAGCCATTTTGGATTTGATTTGGCTACTGTATTATCTTTTGGGTACTTACCCATTTTCATAAAGCATGTGCTATAACTGTAAATTACAATAAATACTTAAGCAGGCACGTTCATCACAATTTTTCATGATTATTTTAACAAAATTAGTCAACAAAATATTTATTATTTAATTAAGATTGAGAAGATTAAAGCAATACAGCGTAGAAGCATAGCTTTTAAAAAAAAAATAAGTCGACCGACATACGTCGTTTCCCGGATGTACTGATTTTAAATCATATTTAGTACTTAAGTATTTTTATGACTTAATGATTATGCATATTGCCACAGATTAATATTGCCAACGTAATGGCTGATCGATAAGTGATCTATCGGTCCGGATGTCGTTCTAAATTCAAATGCCATTCGTGACCAACCTTGAGATAAAAATAATCATTGTTTTCATAAAACAAAATATGGGCTTGTAGAGCAGACCTTCAAATCTTATAATGATTGTGGGATAGTGCACACAATGTGCTAATTCTGATGTTGGCCTCGTCTTTCATTCACATCTTTTTACTATTTTCTCATCGGTTTACGGAATTTAACACGATGAAATTTAATTCTAACGACGGTAATTGGCAATTAACACGGCCTTTGAAAAATACCTATACAGAAATAAACTTTACGAAATGTTTTAATTGTAATTTAGAATAGTTTACATAATATATATGGAAGGATCATAAAACTGTTAACATTATGCAACATGATAATAGAATATGAATAATTACAGAACAACTTTGTTATTGTCTAAATGTTGAAATTTTGTAAAAAAAAAAACATTTCAATATATGTCTGACAGGCTTTAGCCTTTTAGGCAATAACTTTTGAAACGCAGCTACAAAAAAATGTCAGCTGCCAGCTTTTAAAAAAAGAATATAGCATGATCTCATACAAATGGAACCGTTTCCTCCGATGGGTCAAAACGTATTAAATTAGGTTTCAGCTGAAAGGCTTGCCCACAGATCGGACTGTGGCTCAAAATCCTATCCTAACTAATATTATAAATGCGAAAGTGAGTTTGTTTGTTGGTTTGTTTGTTACCTCTTCACGCTTTATTTACTGAATTAATCAACCTGAAATTTCGCATACACTTAGCTGGAAGGACGGAGAAGGACATACCTTTAATCCCGGGAAAAAGCACTGTTCCCGTGGGAAATTCACGCGGGCGAAGCCGCGGGCATAAGCTAGTAAATTATAAATTAAATTAAATTATAATTTATAATTTACTAGCTTATGCCCGCGGCTTCGCCCGCGTGAATTTCCCACGAAACTCTTTTTTTAATTTCATTTCATATTTAAGGTCTACAAAATAATACACAATTTCCCCCTCCCCCCCTTTAAACACTACCGGAGCGTATGCTATAATTTTTTTATGCTATCCTTTCCATTTAATAAACACGCCGGGGCCGTTGGTAATTTTTTTTTCCAACGGCCCCGTCAACGAAAAATCCGGGCCCGCCGGGGCCGTTGGAATTTTTTTTTCCAACGGCCCCGTCACCGGGGCCGTCCCGCCGGGGCCGCTGGAAGTCACTCCAAAATTTCAGGAAGAATGGTTCCGTAGATGAAGCATGAAGAGGTAACAAACAAACAAACAAACTCACTTTCGCATTTATAATTTTAGTTAGGATTACAACTTGAAAACAAACAATGGGAAGAAAAGAGTAAATAAAATTGCCGAAACACATTTTCTGTAGAAATTGTATAAAGCGAATTGTTAGTTCCGAAACGGATATCCATTATCCGATGTTGACATAAATCTGCAAATTAGATGTATCCTATTCCAATTCTCAAATTTCATAATGGCCAGCTGAACTGAAAACGGAAAATATCCACATTTTCCGGGATAGTCTCTCGTGTAAAAAAGGTTTTCCGCGGGCTTTAGACAATTGAGGTTTGTCCTTTAAAAAAAAGATATACATGATGATATTTTTATCCCTCCTCCGTCGCTGTATATTATATTCTCAAAAGACCACATTCGTAAAACATTACATTCGCAAAACACGATATTCGCAAAATATCGTATATCAGCGATGTCAACTATTTAAATCATATCAATCAATCAATAAATTTAAGAACTTCGTTCTTGTCGGTGGAGTAATTTCCATGTATTCCTGTCTTCTGCCATCGATTTGACCTCTCTATACGACACGACCTCTACCTTCTCTTTAATTTCGTCTATAAATGCCCTTTTTGGCTTTCCTCTCCTATGAATAAAATTAAATCATATATTTATTTTTAATTTATTTAATCATTTATTCATAACTTTTATAAATTACAGTTTGAACTTATACTAAACATTACGTGAGGAGGTTGATATCTAGTAAATATTGACGTAGTTATTGTACTTTATCTAAGCTTTAAACAATGAGCATTTTATATACACAGTAACATGATTGCGAAAACGTGAATGAACAATGAAATACTTTTCAACAATTTTCCCTTATTTTTTCAGGCTGCCCGCTCCTTTCTTCATAATCCTCGTGACGTCAATGGAATCACGACTCAAACAGATTCATATGAATTTTGAGCTTATTTCCATAAGAGCAAATCTTATTTATATTTCATCAACATCATATAATTTCAACGATAATAAGTTCTGCGTTGTCAATAATAAGTTCCAGTTCTGGGAATTTTCGTACCTTTACCATAAATATACATACACGGTGGCTTAAATTTATCATATCGAAATTAAAATGAAAAGTCGAAATAAGAAACTTGCTGTCTGTAAACATTTTGTTGGTGTTCAAAAGGTCACTCTGTACCTGTATTTGTAGGCAAAATTTGCAAAATCGATCATGTCTGGGAAAAATTCTTAAATGCCTTCGAGTACTTCGATTTAGCGTTTGAAAAATAAGAATCCAGAGTATTTAATTTATTATTTATAATATTATGGGTTTTAAAGATGTAGTTTTAGTTGCAGGTAGTTTTCAGGAAACGTCTAGTTACCTATGAATAAAATTAAATCAACTTGCCGCAACATTGCGAACTTGAAACGATTTAGGTAAGTTTTCTTATATCACTTCCTGGCTATTTACATCATAATTCTACCTGGTGGAAAGGCTGGCTTCCGGAACTGGAAACTCCTGATTTAAACATGATAATTGCCAGGATATTACGTCTGAGCCCTGGGTGAAAATTAATGGCAACACTGTGCAGTTATCGATAGCAGGACTGTAATTATTGAAAACTATTCAATGTTTATCTAACTTTACACTTGTATAACTGCAAAAGTAAATCTTGTCTATTTGTAAAAATTATAACATTTTTTGTCTCGACTGATGGAAAGAAAGGATCAGGAAAACCGACATTGAGATTGTCTGATGAATCAGCCTTCGATAAGCGGTGGCAACAGCTGATGAGTGATAGATCTGGTTGGAGGCTTTTACCCACCCATCAGTGGGACATTTCAGGTAACTAAGAAAAAGATGATATAAATAAGCGAAGGAAAACAGAAACTTTGATTTAGGTACACTCTTCGGAGCCAAGTGAAAAAAAACCCTCTGGGACCCATATGAGAGGCCATCATAAGTTCGGAACCCCTGCCCGTGTAATTGAAACGGCTAATAAGACAGTAGCTACGCCACTCCAAGAATACCAATGTATCATTGGTGTAATAAAACTAAGGTATTATATTTTAACCTCTCATTCTCCACACACAGACTAAAGGCGACAAATTAAATTTATAAACCTAATCGCAAAGTATCTTGATGAAAGGAAATACTTATCGATTAAGTTAACTTCAACTCACTCATACTGAGAAAAACCGTCCTAATAGCTTCTAGGTTCTAATAACGGTATTACAACGTAACACATAACATATAGGGAGATTGCTCCATATGGTGGTAAATGCTTAGTTATGTAACGTACACGTGATAATATGAAAAGCATTTATGTTTCCCATGGTGCAAGGGAGTAGAAATAAGGAAAGGATATATTTCATGATAGTTCGAAATTTTTAAAATTAAAGATTTTGCATAGGCAAATTGGCTTAATTATTTTTACTGATAAGTAATTTAAATTTTCGCTGTAATACCTAATTTCAAACAAATTCTTAGCAATGCTTTACATTGAATGTTGTGCATATCTATAATTGATGTAAACTTAAGGTTTGAGTTATTTTTTGCATGTTTTATATAGATGTTACTTGTTTATGTTGTTGATGTGCCTAATAAATAAATAAAAAATAAAAAGGACTTAAGAAAAATGAAAAGGTACCTTAGGATTCTTATCCAAAGGTCCATTTTTATCTTCTCTCTCCTTCTCCCACTCATCCAAAATATTCTTCACTAGCTTTTGCCCGCGGCTTCGCCCGCGTGAATTTCCCACGGGAACAGTGCTTTTTCCCGGGATAAAAAGTAGCCTATGTGCTATTCCAGGTCATTATCTACCTCTGTACCAAATTTCATCGAAATCCGTCCAGTAGATTTTGCGTGATTGAGTAACAAACATCCTCACAAACTCACAAATTTACAAACTCACAAACTCACATCCAAACTTTCGCATTTATAATATTAGTATGGATACGTAAAAATTCTTCTTCTCTTTCATTCCTTATCCCATTTTCCTTGAGGTCGGGTCTTCTAGTACCTACAAGAGCGCTAGTTATCTCTACACCTGTCGTTGGATTATTATCCTGCCTCTGGATCTCTTTTTGTATACTGGCCCACCGTGTAAAAGGATACCTTTGGTTTGGGTCGTTCAAGTATGTTGAGCACCTCATAAATCCAATGAAAATGGCTAAACGGTAGTTATACCTACATTAATTAATTGTTACAACGATTTCTTTTAGAAATAGAGACCGAAGAAGCTATTTTTAGCTTTTTACTTACTTCCAATTTGAGTAATAAAAAGCTCACATATATTATTTTAACTATTATACCTATATATGAACACGTGGTTTTAATTTTGGCATTGGCGAAAAAAATATTAGGTAACAGTGTTGAATTCGTTCACGTGGAAAAAATATACTTACTGGATCATAACCATTGTCATAAAACTACATTCTCGATCAACACTCTTGCAACTTTCCATTGAATAAAAGCACACGTGACAAACGTAAAAAATTACCTAACTTTTTCCGTTTGAAAATTTCATTTTTAAGAGTTTTATTACCCTGACTGTGATATGTGTAGCAGAAAACTGTTAAAATTGGAGAGTTCATAAAGTTAAGTATAAAGTAGTTCAGTATTTTTAATGTTCAAACTACCTTGAGTAGGTATTATTAATAACATATCTTTTAAAAATGAACATTGGTCTTATTTTCAAATCACCAATTTAGGCTAAAAAACTAATGACAATGTCATAGCATGTAGAACCTGTCTACTTAAATATTTACGTACAAAGAAAAAAATATGATGATTCACTAATGTATAAGTTGATCTACTTCCTAAGTCGCATAGTTTTAATTATCTGTAGTATATAATTCATCTAAAGAAAGTGACAAATAGATTTGCTACCTAGAATAGCAGGGAACTTTTATCCCGAAATCTCCGAGAGGAGCTCCAGGGTACAGCCAATAAATAATAAATTGTAAAAATCCATTTTGAAAAAAAAAATACTAAATACTAATCGTACCTATTCGCTAATAGAAGGATGGAATAATTAAATAGCCTGTTTCAAATGCAGCAAGCACACAAGACTAAATTAGCGCCGATTTTATCAAGATTACTGTCTGTTTAGTATATTTATTTGTAGCTGGATCGCGATTGTATCGCAATATCCTGCTGTACTGAGCTAACTGTTTTACTTAGTGAGATGTTAAGATGCATACACACAGGCTTATTAAGTGAATCGAGGTTCTCGTATAGAGTCTTTCAAAATATGCAAGGCTTTTGAGAACATCGCCTATGCTTTAAAAATTACCTACCGTTGTTGTCTACAAGTCAAATTCAATTAGTACGTTTTGTGTTTTCTGTTGAATTTATTTATAAGTTATAACATATATATTAATAATATTGACATATTTATAAGTCATTATAATAAATAGATAACTCCTTATTGAATAAAATAAACTGGTTACTCACGCACATATAATTCGTCAAAAATATAGTCGTCGCGCTGCCGCCGCTGGCCTTGACAATCAAGACCTCACTTTCAGAATTATCGAACAATTTGAATCTTCAAATACAAATTTATCGATAAGTCTTAAATGCTATGCTAATGTTCAAATAATTGGCTTACCTGAAACAATGAAAAGCACTTATTAAAAACGACCAATATCTCGAATTAGTCTTCGAAGATACACGAGAAACAAAATAAAGGCTTAGTCGAAAAGTTTAAAATGTTAGAAAAATTATACCTATCTCGTACTAAATACTACTTAGCTACTAGGTGTTTAGTGCGCAAAATGATCGTATTAAATATTGGCATGAATGTTTTTTTTTTTTTGTTTTCTGTTTATCTTTGAGGATAATATTTGTATTGAATCCTTTCTTAGGAAAGGGTATAATTTTCAAATAGTCTGTAACTAAACCTAACTTGTTAACAAAGAGAGCGGTGCAACAAAACTCAATATTTTATAGCGTCTCCAAGCATTTCCCAATGAGGTTGAGTCGTGACGGACATTTTTATATCTGTGCCTTGCTAGTTTGTACCTAACCTACATAGGTAAATAACACAAGTTACCTAAGTGTAGTTTAGAAATTTCCCAACCAACAAGATAATAGTCAAAACAGCTTCATGGGCCTATTAGATGCTAATGTATCGTTCGGAATGTATATTTATTCTGTATCTAGTTACTGTTTACTGCCTCATATAGTGTATTTCTACTCAATTAAGTACTAAGTATACTTAAACTCCATTTATTCTTACCAGTCCTATGATGTAAACAATCTTACCATGTCTTTTTATGATTTTACAACAATAAAAATTAAAATAGACTTTTTAGGAAATTACTTTCGTGGTTAATAAATGTTTTACTGTAGAATGTTTAGGTTTGAACTAATATTTGATTTATTTTCAACAAAATTCAACTAAAAGTACTGTGAAGATTGTTGACATGATAGGACTGGTAAGAATAAATGGATTTTATATTACTTAGTAGGTAGGCTACGTCTTTCGGCTGAGAGAGAGAGAGGCTACTATTTGTGAAGAGCTGTAGTGACCTTTAAGATTAAGTTCATACCTATTTGATAAAAAACTAAATTAATTTCAAAGTGACTTATGCTTTTGATAAAAAATTGATTAGATATTTGCAAAAAATAACTTTCCAGCTAGCATATATTTGTATCACCCATATTTTTTTCTGCCAGTGAAATCCTCATCATCTTATAAATGATGTATGAATAAACTACGCTGCTCTCGGCTACAGACAATAAATAAAACCGGCCAAGTGCGTGTCGGACCACGCATAAAGTAGGGTTCCGTAGTCATTTTTGGCACCGCGCTGTTTTGCATTTCTTGCAACAAAAAAGTATATATTTTTATTTTATTTATAATTTCAAAAGTATTCATCACAGGATACCCGAAACAATTTTAAATAAGAGTTTCCGCGCCTGTTTCTTTACGTGAGTGATTTGAAGTTTATAGGTCCAAGACTTTAGAAATTACAGGGGGACACACCGTGTAAACGACTTTGGCGGGCTCGCAAATGGTAAAGCTGATGAAAAGTGTTGTATGGAAATCCTACCTTATATTTATAGTCCTTTTCAACGATTCCCCACACAAGGGGGTGCACTCAAAAAAATAATTCACCCCCCCCTTTACATGTATGGGGAGGTACCCTTAAAAAGGGGTAATTTTAATTTTTGTATTTAAAAAAATGAGATCTATATGTGAAGTATTCTCGAACCAAGTCATGCAAATCAGTCCATAAACGTAGAAGATATTCTGCTGTGACAGACTAGGACGGACGGACTGAACGATCTTATAAGGGATCCTTGTCGGACTACGAAACCCTAAAAACCAGTGTCAATGATTGATTGACTTCTAATAAGTATTACGCCGGAGTTACAAAACAGTTTTAGACAAAGATGTGTGTAGATAAATAGATTTAACAATCGACAAAGGCTGGGACGGCCTGGGAACGAGTGATGGAAATCCAATGATTGTTTTGTTCAGTGTTCTCTGTTCTCAGGTGAAGGCGGAAACGCGTAGACAAATAACAAAAGAACAAAGCTTTTTAAAGGATAATTCACGGTTTCATTGACTGCAAAAGAGGTCCTATTTGATAGTTTAATGATTTATGTAGATACATGTTATCTTACTTAATTGCAAGTTGTATTTAGTTGAAAAACAGCTAACAATGTACTTATTAACTTTGTTACTAGACCTTTAAACATCTGACGAATATGATAAATATAAAATTTTTTATGGATACATCGGTATCTTTTATTCGCAAAAACTCATTGAACGGATTTCGAAGAAATTTAATACAATGGATCTGCAAAACGTCTATTATAAAAGTTATATTTACTGGGGAATAGAATTACTATAGAAAATATGGTACTTTAGTACAATGTCTAGGAATGGTAATTATTACCATTTTACGAAAGACTTTGTGGTTAGCTGTTGACAGAACTTAAATTACTTTGGACTAATTTTCTTAAGATAAGCTTTCATTAAGTTTTTGTATCAAAATTCCCACCGGAGCGGTGCCCCAGTGTACTTCAGCTAGTGTAAAAAGAGACTACTGTTGGTATAAAAATACATTCGATATCGATAAATCACTCAATTTAAATAAGTAATGTAATAAACCACCTTTATATGAATCTTTTACGCCCTAATAAAAATAAAACCGTGTCATATAGAGGCAATAAAACTCACATGCAGGCTTTATTATCGCTTACGCAACCTCCTCCCGGCACTGCAATCTGTATAAGACAGTTAACTGACCTATTTACTGAAATCTCCACATATAAGTTAGATACTTCTGCGCTGGTTTGGAAGCGTAGAATGTACCAGCTTCTTTTCTTCCCGCGCAGATTGTAAAAGTCAATATCAAAACAAAAAAAAATCAAAATTCAAAAATTCAAAATTCATTTATTTCTTTAACAAAGGTAGGTACATAAGTTTAATGTGGTTGTGACCTCCTTTTAAGTGAAAACAAAGGGCTTTAAAAAGAGACATTACGAGCAAAAGATATTTTACGACTAGGGGTCATTTTTCGAAAGCCTGAGCCTTCTTTACATATAGAAGATGGGCCAACAGAGATTCAGAGTGGCAACCTATCACTCTGAATCTCCAATCCATAAGGAGCCCACTGTCCAGCTAAGCGTGGCCTTCAACTCTTGGCTTTGAACTCGGATATTAAATATCCGAGCTCAAAGCGACATGTATGTTAGTTCAAAAATTTTTAGAACTAACATACATCGTACTCGCATACTTTGACATTAGGAAGGTACTTTAGCACTGGAATAAGTACTAAGATAATTTAGAATATCGCACTCGCATACTTTAGAACTAACGTACATCGACATTTCGCAATTTGACATTCAGTAGCGGAGTCGTCTACTCCGTAAGAGATAAAGAAATGACATTGCACAATATGACCCAGTGCCGCAGATAAGCTAGCTAGCATACGAGACGACATTCCAAGTTGCTGCACTGCACCATCTTTTGTTTTCCTCTCCAAAACGAGCCAATTGTTTGAGTGAAAACAAAACTCTACTGCTCTACTGTCCATACAAGTTATAGTGGAATAATTATATTAACATACAGAAAACTCTGGAAGTATTCATCAAAATAAAAAACCAAAGGTTGGCTGGAAGAAATTGCATTTGCGATGAGCCCGCCTTTGCGCTCATTTATGTGTTTACTTTTTGTCACTTTGTATGTCTTTTTTGTAAATGGTGCAATAAAGAGTTAATCTATCTATCTATAAATCTTTTTTTGAAAATCCTTAAATGATGCGGTTTTGATAAGGACACCAACGTTTCCTTTAGATTTGTTAGTTATAGATATAAATATTTGTAGGTACATTGCAGAATTATGTAAATCTCAAGAATTACTTTTACTTTGTATATTCCTTTGCACACCGATTGAAAATTCATTTTAATTATTTACCAACTAGTGGTTCTGTGAGAACAGTAGACCTCGCGAGCCCTGATAACCACGAAACAACCGATATTTTACCGTTTCCTTGGCTTAGCAAAGAGTTTTGAAACCAACTTATAATATATTTAATATAGAAATTAGAACGATGTGCTCCTGGCTCTCATTTAATCGTTTTTTAAGCCAAGCGTGGCCAAACTCGGTGGGGTTGTGTCATTTTATAGCGGAGTTCCTATGGCCACTTCCAGCTCCGGCAATATTAAGATGACATGACAAGTATACCAAACCCTCTTCATTGAGAGCGGGCGGGCAAATTATAACTACATACATTATAATATTGCATTGTCAAGCGATATACCTACAATGTACGCATGCAAGATTTCAGCTCAACCGGAAACTGGGAAGTGGGTCAAATTTAACTTGCAAGATTTCATTACAGACAACGGACTGTAATATAATCAAATCGCGATAAATGTGCCTATTAAATTTGAAGAGTTCCCTCGATTTCTTCTGTATCCTGTTATCAGATCCTGACCTGGTGACTATGGGGCCAAGTTAGAAGTGTACCTATCCTTCCAAACAATAAAAAAATATATTATATTAATTATTAGTAATCGAGTAACAACTGCAATTACGTGGGCCATCTCTAGTCTTCATCATCAGTTCCACCTCACCAAAATGTGCTTTTCTGAAGCAAATACACAAGTTGATATAAAAAATATCCAAATCGCTTCAGGTGTGCCTATAAAATTTGAAGAGTTCCCTCGATTTCCCCAGGATCCCGTCATCAGATCCTGAGGCTATGGGACCAATGGGACCAAACTGGAAGTATACCCTTCCAAAAAAAAAAAGAATTTTTCAAATCGGTTCATAAATGATGGAGCTAAAATACAGCCAACTAACTTGGAATTGAAGAACCTCCTCCTTTTTGTTTTAAAAGCCATATAATATGATTAGTGATATAAAAAAAATAATAGTAAATCAAGTCTGTCTTGTAAAGTTATAAAAAAATTACCTAGCGAGTTTTACGAATATTAAAAGCTTTGCTACGCCATCTATTGATTTTTTTTTGTGAACTATTATCGTATGAGAATTAAAATATATGGAATTGAACCGGTTTTATTAAATTTCACTATGTTGTTCAGACAAAAAAGTGGCGTCTTAACAAGAATAACAAAAGACGTCTAATGACATTTTGTTTTTTTTTTTTTTAATAGCTGAGATATGACATTTTTTTATATATTTCCGCCATTTTTTTAAATTTCAAAAAAGTGGCTCGACTAAAAAATTCTATATAATTGCCGAACCTGCTCACAAAATTTCAGGAGAATCGGTTTAGAAATGCGACCTCTAGGCGATAACATCCGGACCGGACAGACAAAAGAATTTTCGGCTAGTGGAAACTGAGACGCTTCGCTCGCTCGGTCAATTACATGTTGAATGTACCTACTTTTATTCCATTACTCAATTCTTCAAATGCGTGTCAACTGAACTCAAGTATTTCATTAAACTAGCATATTAATTAGATACTAAATAAGTTTACCTTTTCGCGTTTAAATTCCCACGTCACTAGGCACTACACGTAACAAAATGGAGCAAGGTTTAAAACAATTATGCCTATTATCTTTTTCTCATCGCGAGAGATCGAAATCTTTCGACGTATCGTGACTCATCCTGTTATTAACACAATTAAGACATTAAAACTATATTCTCAACCAGTAATAATTATTTTTTATAGTTAAATCTCTTTTACAAAAAAAAAAACTGTAAATAGATATGTTTCTTGTTTGCCGCTTGCTCTGTATAAGTTTTTGTTTATTTTCGGCATCTTAAAATTGTAGTACTGTCTCAATAGTACCTACATAAAGTATTTTTTTCAGCATAGGTAAATACTTAGAATTCTATAATTGGCCTTTCTAATCATATAATCTACTATTTAAGTACCAATCTGTAACGCTGTTGAATTCATAAATAAATAAAAAAACATATATAATAATTCTCTGTTGAGTAAAACCCGCTTCAAATTCAAATGTGAGAATTGTGGAAGGAGTAAGGCCTCCCGCCTTTGCCCAGCAGTGGGGCAGGTCAACATGCTAGGAAAAAAAAGTTAAATAATAGAGAATATCCAGTTATAATTAACTTAATTAGAATAACTGATTGGGAATCTAGAAAGATTCCTAATTCATTTTTCTTAAGACGAGGGCAAAAATTTAAACAAAAATTGTAGGGTTTGTCATTCTAAATCTAAGTTTCGTCTGTACTTCTGTATTTATATTTTATAGAGGAAAAAATTATATTTTTTGCATTTTTGTAATGATTTACTTCGAACTGCCTACTGAGATCTGATAAAAAACAATGCAACATTATCTCTAAGGCTACATAGGCGCCCTCCGTGGCCTAACGGTTATCACGCCAGACTGCCACACCGGAGGTCCCGGGTTCGATCCCCGGTCAGGTCAAGATGGAAAATGATCTTTTTCAGATTGGCCTGGGTCTTGGATGTTTATCTATATATGTATTTGTCATAAAATATAGTATCGTTGAGTTAGTATCCCATAACACAAGTCTCGAACTTACTTTGGGGCTAGCTCAATCTGTGTGATTTGTCCGTATATATTTATATTTATTTATATTTATATTTATATAGGCTATTTTATTAATGTGCACTCATGCGAAGCCAGGACGGGTCGCTAGTTAGTAATAAATGTAATTAAAAATCGTCAAATGTTCCAAATGCATCAACAGCCTTTATAAAATGCTAAATTGAGTGCAGTTATTTAAGTGATAATCTTTATACATAAAATATTTTATAATCCGTTTGTCTCGAGAACTAGTTTATAAGATTAAATAACAACAATGTTGTGTAATTTTGGTTAAATAATCCAAATTTATTGTTCAAATATGCAATAAAACAAGGCTTTTGTTAACATTTTAACGTGGGTCAAATATAGGTCGATATAGAATTAAAACAGTTATTTATTTTGGACTTTAAAAATCTGAATAATATTTACTTCTAAACACATAAATAGATAACTATAAATATACACTTTACTCATTGTTTTAAATATTTTATTATTTTTAATTTTATTTATGTAAAAGATAAAATGAAATTTGAGAAAATGAGTAAATGCGCACCTGTTGTTACTATATTCAATTATACTTAATTTTACTACATACTATTTTATATTCATAAACTTGAAATTCTTCTCAGAATATTTCTAACTTACCATTTTCCTTTTACTTGCCTTAAATAAAATACACCCACGGGATGAAAAAGGTGCTTTTCTCATATGCCGTTATATTTTGTTTATAAAATACGGATCTACAATTGTAAGATTTTTGGAATAAAAGTTAGTTAGTATTTCTGGTTCTATAATACCATTGGCATGATTGAATATCAAACAATCGTTTCGCATTAATGTTCCTTAGGTAGTAAGTAACATTTTAGTATGCTTAAAAAGAAGACAAAGTTGAATATTGTTTTAATTAAAATTCAAGTAAATAAGACGTTTTTTGGATGTTAATTAATTACAAACATGTCTAAAAATGTTTCCATTATGAATACAAATTATGATAGCAGCCTCATACATAGTAATGAAACCAAACTATTTAACTACTAAGTATGATATGCATAATAAACTAAAGGAAGTGTATATGTAAGTAAAAACTCTATATTGCATCGAACAAGATATGGACCAAATTTATAAGTGACTAAATTATAGGCCATGAGTATAATAGGCGTCTTATTGCTAGTGCAATGTCTTCCAGGCTACTTAACCTATTCATTCCCATAATTTTATAAAGTACTAGCTTTCGCTCGCGGCTTCGCCCGCGTGAATTTCCCACGGGAACCGTGCCTTTTTCCGGGATGAAAGGTACCCTATGTCCTTCTCCGTACGAGTCTAACTATGTGCATGCGAAATTTCAGAAAGATTGGTTCAGTAGATAAAGCGTGAAGAGGTAACAAACGAACAAACAAACAAATAAACCTACAAACAAACAAACTCACTTTCATTTTTATAATATTAGTGAGGACTAGCTGTCGCCCGCGGCTTCGCCCGCTTGAGTTTCGCTTAGATGAAAAATCTCTCTTGGAGCTTTTCATCAGATATTCCAGATCTTCAATTTTTATACGCCAGCAGAAAATGCTCATCAGGTTGAACGACTTTTAATAAGGCGCCATTTCCATATATGTTATAGTGTAGCTGGTCTCTTGCAGTTCTTCATCAGATGTTCCAGATCTTCAATTTTTATACGTCATCAGAAAATGCTCATCAGGTTGAACGACTTTTGTTAAGGCACCATTTCCATATTTTTTATAGTTTAGCTGTTCTGTTAAGGTTCTTAAATAAATTATAGCCTATATGTTGCCCAGGCTTAATAGCTATACAACAAAAAAAGTTTCATTCAAATCCGTCCAGTAGTTTTTGCGTGAAACGCGTACATACATACAGACAGACAGACAAAACAGACAGAAAATTACAAAAAAAAATTGCTTTCTATTATTCTTTTTAAGTGTCCCTCTATCCATTTCAGTCAGTCAAAAATACTAAATGTACAGACAAAATATTTTTACTGTTTTATTATATGTTAGATAAGAAGAAATATTTTTGAAAAATATCATTAGTAAATAATACATGAACACGTGAATTTAAAAATAAGGAGCAGTAATTTATGTTGATTAGAATTTTACAATGAAATGTGTTAGATGATTTATCCTTATTCCTTAAAATAATTTCCCCGGCCGCGTCTGCCTGTTCGCGATAAACTTCACCGATAAACAGGTGGGTCCTGCCTGAGGAAGGTTTTGGTATATATTTCAAGTGGGCGAAGCCGCGGAAAAAGCTATATAAGATAAAATTTATCTTTTTAAATACATATCAATCAATCAATACGTATATATAAAATTCTTCCGTTACCGACTGAGTGTCTGACAGACCACGCACATCCAAAACTTCTGGGCGTAGGAAGCTGAAATTTGGCATGTAGATTCCTTAGGGAGTGTAGGGAGCATTAAAAGAGGATTTTTCGAAATTCCCACAGGAACAAAGCCTATGCTAGTAATGTATAAAACTGGTAATTGGTATTAAATGAGAAGATTACCCACGATTGATTGAGAGCCCACTATTCAGCTAAGTCTCTGCCACTCTTGGCTCTGTCTACCCCGTAAGGGATAAAGACGTGATTCTATGTATGTAAGTATGTATGAGAAGATGGGTAAAATCGCGAGGGCATTTGGACAGAACTATGTTGCACAATATTCTGCTCCACATTACACTGATCAATCGAGATAAGCTCGTTAATATGCAAACGTCTTTCTTAATGGTTTGTGGTGGTTTCTCGTGAGATGCGCGTTTTGCAACGATAGTTTGTTTATCTTTATATCTAGTAATAATAGAGTAATCTTCTCAAATGTTTTTTGGGTGGCATTTGTTATCTAGATAATTGTTGTGTAGTCATTATAATGTTTTTATCTTTTGTTATCTTGTTATCTTTTTTAAATATAATATAATTTCTTAAATTCATTTTGATGGTTTCATGACTTTATCTTTAGATTTCCAGCTGTTGATTTATAAAGAATATTTTTTTATGTTAATCTGTAATAACTTTTTTATTTAAGAAAAATACATTGATTTCAATACAGAACCCTTGAATTTTTGTTAATTTAATCACAAAATTTTTTTGTATAAATAATATTTTACAAATTGATACAAGAATACAAATAAAGATCTAAATTATTTTTATAACATTTTCTCTCGATCGTTTGTAGAATAAAAAAATCTGTTTACATAAACATTATTGCACAATTCGTTGCATTTCAAACATCAATAAACTTTGATCCAGATTAGAAAAGTGTTTAGGTCAGTAGGTGACTCCGTCGTTCACAGTTCACAATTACTCATGGTAATTCTCATGATATAGACTATATGGCTTCCTTACTTAACACAATGGCACGAAATGTGTTAATTAGGTACATGCCATCGACCAGAACGGAGTTTCCCTCGCTTAGAGGTTCCGTAGACAATGCAGTAACAGAGAAATAAACTGCTAGAGTTGATATCCAAATTTTTTAGTTTATTTTTCAGGACCAGCCTTTTAGTGATAATAAGATTTTTTCCTGTTATTAACGAATTCATATTTTTTAGATACAAGAAAAATGTTTACAGGTACTGGTTTACTTTGATATATCACAAGAATGAATGTGATAAACTGTATTTGTATGGATTTTACTAAAATCCCATCGGGTATTGTCAAATTTTTTGCAAGGTCTAGCTACTAGAAATTAACTTCATAGGTACTGAAATTAAAGTTTTTTTTCCAAGGCCATAAATAAAATTTCTTGCCAATCTCATTCTAATGCGATCTATTCAGGATTAATTATATTTTTGAAGCGTGCATTATGCCATCTCCATGTTTTCACTATGTCTATGGTGGAGGACAACATTTTCACCACTTATGCACGGCTCACGGAACCATTTCTAAGCCTCCACTGATTGTTTATACCGCAAATGACATTGTTAGCACGCGCGGAACTATTTCGCGAGAAACTTGACAGCCTAATTTATAATGGCGCGAAAAGTTATGTTATGAAAATAAGTTTTTGTTTTCCAATTAATGAAGAATATGTAAAAGTTTTCGTAATATTAATATTTAAATAATTTAATTAAATATGTCTTATAGTTAGCAAGTTTATAAAAATAAACTTTTCATTTTGGTAAAATAATAGGTGTACTTACCAAACAAAATAAAAAAGTTTCATTTTACAGCTACAGCTAAACACTGGCACAAAATTCGAAAAAAGTTTTGCAAGTCGTTCGAAGTTTGAATGTTTTTCCGCGGCGGCGTTAGTCGCGCGTGGACGCCAAGCCGCGTATGTTGCATGCGCCGGAGCACCAGCTGATCAGCCACCACATTCACTTTCGAGTGGTGGGGCACCCTGGGAACACAGGGAAGCAAGGGTTTGTTGACACTTGTGTAATGCTGTATATAATCGGTCAAGCAATTGTCTTGATTGGCCCATTTCTGTTGGAGAAAGCATTTTTTTTATATTATATAATTCACTCAGCAAGGCTTTTCTCAGTAATATTGTTTCCTTGACTATAAAAAGTGTTACATGATGAAGACGAAGTCCGCACAAATCACGCGTGTACAGCAACTTCGTTGCGTGAGTAGAACTTGAACTTCCCTTCAACTTTAAGAGAAATGATTTCATAAATCATTGCTCAAAAGTCGGAACGGAACTATTATTTACAAGTTTATTCACTGTACAATAATTAATTCACCGTCTAAATCTTGCAAGCTAAATCAGAACCAATTGATTATATTCTATAGAGTTAATGTAATAGTTTGATAATACATACATACATGCATATTATCACGCCTTTTCCCGTGGGACGATCCTTACAGATCTCTTTTGCTTCTACACTCATCACATACATGCTCTCCGGTTATGAGTGCTCCTAATATCTGATAATTAATAATATTAATATACGTTAATATTTTTATAATAATTATTTTTTATTGAAAATAGATATGAAAGCACAAAGTAATCCACAGAAATCGACATTTTGGCAAAGGGTGTACTCAGACTAGCTCCCAATCCCAACAGGAGAACTCTTTAATGGTCTTAACATCAATGACATGATATAAACTACTACATGATATGTAATGTTGCTACTTGTAACTGTGTTATAATATGGTTTATAGCACCTTTTTTCTTTCTTTAGTTAACATTTTTTTAAACTTTCTTTGAGTTACAAAATGGTTTCTGTCTTTCTGTTTGAGTATGGTTTCATTTTTTTTCTATAACTGGAAACTTGTTAATAGTTATATAGATTTTTAAGTTTTTGAAAATAGTTATGTACAAACTGTGCCTAAATAAAATAAATAAATAAATAAATAAATAAATATTTTTTACGCATTCGATGCTCTTACATCACTCAGGTAATCATAACTTGTCAATTATAAAAAATCGTTTCTTGACAGGCCATTTAAATAATAAATTAAAATTAACGCCAAAACATAAAAAAGTACCGTTCTAATGGGTTTTACTTGACGTAACCCTTAAATGGCATGCCAATATACACCGTTTATAAGTGTGTAATGAACCTAAGCCTTTTGGATTGAAAGGCAGCTATCTTTCGATTTCGAAGGATAATGTACTGTCACGGTGGGACCCTCTGACGCCGAAGGTAAAGGATAAATAAATTGAAATTCAAACGTCTGAGTGCCATGATACGATAAATAGCATATAGCATAGCTAATACGAGTGGCATATACTATATAATATATTTAAGACCGCTATTATTTGTATAGCCATCGTCATACAGGGTTAATTTGTAACTACCGCCCAAATTTTTACAATATGCTCAGTACGTGAATACAACTACGTCCGAAAGAAATTTATAGTAAAAGAATAACATAAAATTTCAACTTCCCATACCAAATCCCATCAGATGATCGACCAATGTGTATGGGAAGCAAAAAATTTTTTCATTTTTTGACATAGATTTTTTTGAAATCATCATCCAAATAAACAAACCAACAAACAAAACCAACAAACAAACCAACAAACAATACAAACTCACTTTCGCATTTTAATAATATTAGTTAAGTATTTAGATAATATATTTAAGACCGCCATTTTATTTGTATAGCCATCAAAGTCATACAGGGTTATTTTGTAACTACTGGCCTTCAAATTTTTACAATATGCTCATTACTTTGGAATACAACTACGTCCAAAAGAAATTTATAGTAAAAGAATAACATAAAATTTCAAATCTCCCATACCAAATCCCATCAGATGATCGACCAATGTAAAGTGGAAGTCAAAAATTTTTAATTTTTGATATAGATTTTTTGGAAACTTGCTCAATTTCACTAAACTAAATCTGCTTCGAAAATTTGGCCAATGGTTTGCAATAACCCTGTATATAATGGTGGCTAAAAATAAATAAAGCCTGTTGGTAGATTTTGTAGTGTGTGAAATGGAAAGGCACTTTCATATAATAGTAGTCGTCTTTATTTTTAAAATGATCACGATATCAGTCATGAAGATATTTACGTAAAATTCTAAACTTGGTATTTCCGAATGAATTTTTATTTGTAAAGAATGCCATATGCCAAAATGTTATTTAAATTTATTGCTGCATATTAATTCACATTTGATATTTGTGTTTTAGTGTCTGAAACGATGCTACTTGACTATATATGGAGATTGAATTCTAACATGGGCATTTTCTTATTTATTTTTATCTATTGTGGTGTTATCGTCACAAAAATGGTCTTACAGGGGGTCCATTCTTTTTTTCAAGTAGGTACATATGTTATTGTCCAACGGAATTCTTCCCAACATGGGCATTTTCTTATTTATTTTTATCTACGGTGGTGCTACTCTTACAAAAATGGTCTTACAGGGGGTCCGTTCTTTTTTTCTCAAGTAGGTACATATGTGTCCAACGACATGTGATCTATCAAGCCTCAGCTGCTGTATTTACTATGTGAGAGACCCAGGAGCTGACAAGAAAGAGATACTGAAATAAGGAGCTAGTGTGTGGGATTCCATACTAATCTCTTAATCGAAAGCAAATTTTTGTAGTAGAGTATGACTGCACAGAAAGTACGGAACCCTAAAAAAGGAAAATCCAACCGAAAACAACTGGGGAAATTAACTGAATTTCCGTAAAACGTGGGCCCAAATAGGCTTGATTAAGGCCCAAATTGGTATAATGAGTTGCGCAATGTCATTATTATGCGTCACGTCGCGCGGACCGCGGACCTCCCGTACGAGTCGTGGCGATGAACATAAGTTCCTAATTATGACATGTTTTGTGTGGCAGCTGAGGAAAAGTGGTCACTATAGCTTTAAATATTTATATTGTAGCGGTACTTAAGTTCTTTATCAAGTGTATGATGTTTTGTGTGGTAGCTGACGAACAATACCTAATCACCATAGATTTTAATACTTACCTAAGTGTTGGTAGTCATAATATTAAAGACATTACTATAGAACACATAAGTATTACCATATTACAAATAAGTACTTATTAAAATCTTTAAAT